>JAZGLO010000050.1:32500-632500 GCA_036873155.1 Biomphalaria sudanica | reverse complement strand
TTGAGTCTTCTGTCCTGAAGGCTTTCTAAATTTAGTGATTTTACTAATGGTGTTACCCTAGTCAAATGTGAATATTCATTTGTTATGAATCTCACTGCTCTATTTTGTGTCTGTTCCAGTTTCTTAATGTTATCTTGAGTTGAGGGGTCCCAAATGGAGGATGCATATTCTATTATTGGCCTAACCAAGGTTAAATAACATTTTAGTTTTATGTTCTTATTTGATTTATAGAAATTTCTTTTAATAAATCCTAATGCTTTGTTTGATTTTTTTTATAGTTTCATCAATATGTGGATTCCATGACAGTTTTTCATTTATAATAACACCTAGGTATTTTGCGTTTTTAGTCTGTGTTACTGGTTTGCCATTAATAAGATAAGTGGAATTAATTTGTTTTAGTTTTTTTGTTACTCTTAACTGACATTTTTCTGGGTGGAAAGACATGCTCCAATTTGATTCCCATTTCTGTAATTCATCTAATTCTCTTTGTAAATATCTGTGTCTTGTGTTGTTTTTATTGTTCTATATATTATGCAATCATCTGCAAATAATCTGACTTTTGTTCCTAAAGTAATGCAATTTGGTAAATCATTTATGTAAATTAAAAATAGTAGTGGACCCACGACTGTTCCTTGAGGTACACCTGAGTTTACTGTTATCAGTGTTGATTTAGAGCCTTTATTATTAGTTTGTTCTCTCATTATCAGAAAATCTTTAATCCACTGATGCAGTGGACCATTAATGCCGAAATATTTTATTTTTTTAAGCAAACTATGGTGGTGAACTTTGTCAAAAGCCTTAGAAAAATCTAGTAAGATAGCATCTATTTGTTCACTATTATCTAAACCTTTAGAAAAATCATCAATTAGTCCTATTAGTTGTGTTTCACATGATCTATATCTATAAGTGATACTGGTCTGTAGTTTCCTGGGTCAGATTTTTCTCCTTTTTTAAATAGGGGGGTGACATTAGCTTCTTTCCAGTCCTTTGGTACTCTGCCCTGGTTAAGTGAAGCCTGAAAGAGTATTTTGAACACTGGGGCTAGCTCATTGCTTAGTTCTTTGAGTAATCTAGCTGGAATACCATCAGGTCCAGACGCTTTATTTGGTTTGGTGTTGGCTAATAGTTTTTGAATTCCATTTTCTTGTACTACTATATCTTCTATGTTGTCTACTTGGTTCAAATTCAGTAATATGTCCTTATTATTAGTAGGTAACAACTAATGTTTTTTTATACCCCGGTACATAAAACATTTTTTGACATATCTGACATTTGAATGGTTTTTTTTTTATTAATAACTGGTGAGTTTTCAAATTTGAGGAATAATACATTTTTTTCAGATATATTTGACACATAAATGTTTTTTCCCCAGTATGTATCATCTGGTATTTTTTCGAAGAAGAGGTATATGAAAACAGTTTAAAGCATGTTTGACATTGTGATGCTTCCTTATGAGTGTGCAACAGCTGGTGTTTTTTCATATACAAGGAATCAACAAAACCTTTTTCACATATTGAACATTTGAATGGTTTTTTGGCCAGTGAGTGCTAGATGTGATGACGTCTTGATATGAGATTGTGCTGATCAGACAATGTGTTTATACTATACTTTTAAACAATCACTGAACACTCAAACAATGTTGTGATGCTGGAGATTCAAATGTAAACTATCAATTCAAAACAACAACAATAAATACAAAGCCTTAATTCTGGAACTAGGAATCACTTATATAAAATACACACTGTACAATACAATTTAATGTAACAAATTTACTGTCATCATTCAAGCCCCCAACTGAATATTTCCATCCTTTAAATACTTTTACCATCTACATCATTCTGCATTTACAAACAATCATTCTCCTTTTCACTGTATTAAATTTCTGCACCAATTTTTTTAGTCTGGAATTAGCTTATCACAGTGATGCAAATATTCAATCAATAAAAGCATTAATAATTTATTTGTAAGCTTCTGTTGAGTGAAACACGTCAACAAAGTAACTATGACCTTGTGCTACAGAAATCTAAAAATAAACTTAATGCAACAGGTGCTTTATGCTACGTGACAGTCAGTATGCATCAGCTGATGAATTTTCAAATATGAAGCGCTAGAAAATTTTTTGGGACATATTCTACATTTGAATGTTTTTTCACCAGTATGAATCATCTGGTGACGCTTTAAATCTGCTTTTCTCCAAAAACATTTTTGACATGTTTGACATTTGAATTTTCTTTCATCAGTATGAATCATCTGGTGAGTTTTCAAACTTGAAAATTGAGAAAATTCACTTCGACATATTAGACATTTGAATGTTCCTTCACAAGTACCAGTATGTCTTAGCATGTGAGTTTTTAAAGTTCTAGAATATGAAAATTCAATTAGACAGATTTGACATTCGAATGCTTTTTCACAAGTAGCTGTATGTCTCCTCAGATGAGCTTTTAAATATCTAGAATAAGAAAATTCTCTTTGACATATGTGACATTTAAATGTTTTTTCATCAGTATGAATCATCTGGTGACTTTTTAATTCTGATTTTTTCCAAAAACTTTTTTGACAATTTTGACATTTGAATTTGTTGTCATCAGTATGAATCATCTGGTGAGATTTTAAACTTGATGATGCAGAATATTCTTTGAAACAAATTTGACATTTGAATGTGTTTTTTTTAAGAGTATGTCTCAGCAGGTGATTTTCAAAATTTTTAGAAAAACAAAATTTTTGTTGACATATGTGACATTTCAATGGTTTTTTACTAGTATGAATCCTCTGGTGACGTTTTAAATCTGCTTTTCTCCTAAAAATTTTTTGACATCTTGAACATTTGAATTTTTTTTCATCAGTATGAATCATCTGGTGAGTTTTCAAACTTGAAAATTGAGAAAATTCAATTCGACATATTAGACATTTGAATGTTTTATGAATTGGCTGGTGAGTATTTAAATGTAAAGGTCTAGTAAATTCTTTTAGACCTATTTGATGCTGGTTTCTATTAGTTTCATAAGAAGAAACAAAATTCACTTCTGTACTTAAAACTGTTTCATTAGGTTGGTATTGTTCTGGTTGATCTTGCATGTGATCAGTCAGTACAGACTTTCCCAAAGTCATTTCTTTTTCTTCCTCACTGAACTGCACCTGAGATCAAAACAAAAAAGGAAACATGAACTCAAAAGTCAAATTATTCTTATTCTGATGATAAGTGTCCTCAATATTATTTTTTTTATGGGCACACACATTTTTTGCTGTTGGATGATATCTTTCTATCCTAGATGTCACTGTCTCAGGGGAAAGAGTGACTCCATATTGTAATTATTTATCATTAGTGTCAAAAATAATATGATACAAATAAAGAAATGAATTTTTAAAGTAATTCTGATGCTGGAGTCCTGCTTGTTAATAAATGTTGGATGCCCTTTGCGTATGGTTACCTAGAAAGTGTATCAAGTGACATGTACTGATTTTAAAACACCCCTTGGATCTGGTTACCTTAGTAATATCATTTTCTTCACCAACATCACCCAACTTGTGTCTTTTTAATTCTGAAGATGTTGAGAATCCACGTTGGCATATTAACCTTCTAATGTTTTTTAAACCGGTATGAGTCAGCTGGTGATTTTTCAAATGTGAAAATTGAGAAAATTCTTTCAGACAGATCTGACATTGAAATGATTTTTGAAAATCAATTTCTTTTCTTAAAATTTGTTCACTATGATGATATTCTTCTAATTGATCTTGCATGTTTTCAGCCAGTTCATAGTTTTCAGAAAATATTTCTTCATCTTCCTCAATAAACTGCACCTGTTGGGAAGAAAAACAACATTGAACTCAATAGTCAAATTATCCATTATTAGATAGAATTTTTAAACATAAATACAAATAGAGATTTAAAAAAATATAAATTTTTGCAAGATAAAAAGTATTCTGTAAGATGTTACTGTCATTAAAAGAAATGATGTTTTATATATATAAACTATATTTATTTACATTTTATTTTTCCAAGGGTTGTATAATGTCAGGTTCTTGTTTTCTTGTACCTATCAAACTATTACCTCAATTTTAGTTATTGTTATTCTTTTCTGAACTTATAATATTTTGGCCCAAGTTCAGCCTGACAAGCACACCATACACATACAGTTATATAATAAATTAATAAACTAAGTGTATGATGTTAAATAACAATAAACATTTATTCCAGTGATATATTTACAAATGATCTGATGTATGATGAATGATAATAATAGTATCAATATCAATAGATATATGTGTAATATATGTACTCCAATATAATCCAGTTATTTTCTTTGTGACATATAAATGATCATTATTTAAACAATATCATTACCTCAACATATTCATCACAAGTTGTTCAAATATACTTTCAACACAACAACTGGTAATCCACATAGATCTAGTCTGTAGATCCAATACTGTTCACTGACGACAATTCTAAAAATTTATAGTTCATACAGTAACATCAGGTCTGACCAAGGCAACCCACAGTCTGGAATCTTGAACCTCAGACTCATGGAAAACCAATCTTGAACACCAAACGACCAACTGAGATTAGTGAGATGAAGACCTCAGTCCTGTAGACTGTAGACCACAAATTGTACTCTCAATATAGAAAATTGAGACTGGATAAACAAGTCTTGACACCAAGACTTGACACTGACTGAGTCTAACACATAGACTTGACACCAATCTAAGGTCACTACTTAGACTTGACGCTAAAACTTGAAACAGAGTCTTGACTGAGACTACGACCAAAACTTAGACTTGTCGCTAAAACCCCTAAACAGGGGTCAAGATAATCCAACAAGAAAATGTCCAAGGCAAATATTAAGGCTATCCAGTAACAATAACCAAGGAGAAATTCAAGAGCTCTCAAAACATGTCTTGCCTCTATACAGTACAAGATGGAGAGACTGTACTTGACGACGCAAATCACACACACACACTAACTTTACGTCACTAGAAGTTGTGACAAGCAACAAAAGTTCATTCCCCTAGTCTACACAAGAAATAGTGTAATGACGTCATCAATATAGTGATCAACGCCGTGCTATCAATTAGAGAATTAATTCTACTATACAGTTACATAGATAACTGTGACATATAAGACAAAAGATCTCCCTGCAGCTCTGAAAGCATTTCAATAACATTTTTAAACATTTGCACAAAGGCATATGACATTTTAACTTAGAAACTAGTATTAGCTGTTCTTCTTTCAAACCTTGTGATCTGAAAGGCAGATGAAGTTAAGATTTGGTCAATGGTTAACAAGCACATGGCTTGGCCAGCATAATGTCCAACCGCCTTTACTTTCCCCAATTAAAGTCAGTTACTCAATTCAAAATCCCAGTCTTCAATGAGATTTGAATCCAAGACCCTAGGTTCGGAAGCCCTGCACTTAACTCCTCAGCCACAACACCCATTCTATATTATTACATATTTTACTTTTATCCACAATGGCAAATTAACATTTTAATATTTTTTAAACCAGCATGAATCTGCTGTTGATTTCTCATGTGTGAATATTGTGAAATTTTTTTTTAGACAAATCTGACATTGAAATGTTTTTCAATGGTGTAAATTTGCCTGTTTTCTGAAATGGTGTTTTCTCATTTCTGAAGATGTAGTGAATCTTTTACCACATATTTCACATATGAATGGTTTTTCACCAAAATGAATCATCTAGTGACATTTCAAATTATCAGAATCAGAGAAACCTTTTGGACATGTTTGACATTTAAATGTTTTTTCACCAGTATGAGTCAGCAGGTGACGTTTTAATTGATAAGGTGTTGACAATTGTTTAAGACATATCTGACACTGGTTTTGTTTGGTTTGATGACAAGTTTCTGTACTCATAACTGTTTCATTAGGTCTATATGGTTCTAACTGATCGTGTATGTTATTAGCCAGTACCGGTACAGCTAATCAAATGTAATCTCACCTGACTTAAAGACACTTCTGGAATTGGGGTGTCTCTAAAGGTTTCAGATTTTGGCATAATGATAGGTACACAATGACTGTTGTTAGCCTTCTCTGACATAGCCAGAAGTCTTGAAGCTAAGGACTGTGATTTATTTCTATCTGTAAAATGAGTAATTTCTTCCTCTTGTTTTAAAGTATTTTTCTGTAAGCCCAAAAAAATTATTCTTCATTAACTCCATATTCATAGAACAAAAGGGCACAGATAAATAAAGTGTCAATACTTCTAATTCTCTCTCTCAACAATTCATCTTTTTCTTAACAACTTTTTAGTAAAAAAAACAACAATAAGCCCCCCCCCCCATCCAACTAAACTTGATCTAGTACATCTGACATTAGCAGAGCCCATAACTCATATATATTAATTTATTTTTATGAATTGTTTCCTCCCCCCCTTTCCTCCCCAGCTCCTTCTTTTTTCCCTGCCCCCCCCCCATTTTTTTTCATTGTTGTTATTTGCAGTTTCACACACAGATACTAGTTTCTCAGAAACAGATCTAGCCAATCTCGTGATCATTAAAACTAAAAAGTGATACAACTGATGTGCAATACATTACATTTTAACTTTTAATTTAGACTGACTTCATTTCAACAGTCAATTTGAATTATTAATAACAACTTTTTAAAAATGTTATAAATTGAAACCATGTTTGTTATCAGTAAAAAGAAAGAAATGCTCCCCTTTTAGATCATGCAGTCTATAGGGCAGATGATGTAAAAGTCACCTGTTTCAGTGGCCTTTGGTTAACAATGGTGTCATGTGGCCAGCACAATGAACAACCGCCTTTACTTTTCCCCAACTTGAGTCAGGTCCTCATTAGTGCTGGGTGGACTCATAGGCGCCCTAAGGATCCAGAAATTTAAAATCCCAGTTTTCACCAGGATTTAAACCCAGGAGCCCCGGTTCAGAAGCCAAGCAATTTACCAATCAGCCACTGCACCTCCATCTTTGTAATATTTAAATATGTTTTTGACTTGATTATATGAGAGAGCAAGCACTGAATGTAAGGTGATAAGACTTTGCTGTCAATGCTTCAACACTGATGGAATGCACAGAATTGATATTTTCTGCAGAGATGCCTAAGCTTCACAAACTCATTTCTTTAGATATTTCTCAGTTTTACATTAAAAATCTATGGCCTTCTTTAGTTGGAGGGTTTGGAACTCATTCATTTTGAAGCTTACACAAACAATTTTACTTCACCACCCTGATAATTTACTATGAATAGTCAGTAATTATTATCTTGTATTCATCTTCAATTAAGTCCAAATATTTTATGCAAGTAAATAAGATGAATTCTGTTTTGGACTGGTTATGTTATTTTAAGGCCAAAGGTTTACAGTGTATGCTCTATAAATACCTGATCTCCAAAATTTTCAGCAAAGTTTTCTGATTGTTGTGAATGCAATTCTGAATTATCTCCATCTGCCTTCTCAATTTTTATCATTGACACTTTGAAGTCTTGTTCTTCACATGGTTGTGTTAACGAATCTGTTTCTTCCATTTCCTTTTTCACAACATACCGGTACTTAAAGACATGGTTCAGATCAAAAGTAAAGTCATGCTTTGTATCAGCCATCATGGACAGTTAATAGGTCCAAATTTTTGATAACTTTTTAATTATACCTGTTGTATATAAAAAAAAAAAAGCTTTTTTAATTGACTTTTTTTTATTTCACAAAACATTGCACAAAAATTTAAAAGAAAATGTGTTTAAAATTCTGGAATCTGGCCTCAACAGTTTGTACAAGTGGTGAAAATGCTGCGGCATTAGTTTAAAAAGTCAAAACGTAAATTTAAAACATGAAAAATGATTCCTAGAATTGTGCTAAGCCTTGATCTAGCCATTGAGATTTCAAAGTAAAAATAAAATATTTTTTAGCATTCATCACCTGCGCAGATTTTTGTTGTCTAGACTTTGGAGATGGACAAAAGGGGTTGTTTTTTTAAAGGGGGACATGCTGATAGATCTATATTTAGTTATATTACCCACTGCCAATTGTTTATGTCATAATTGGATAGAGATATTTCTACAAATCTAGACTCAAGAATCATTATTATTATAGCTTTTATATAGTGCTATTTTCATAGCTTATCTAGGAGTTGGTTTTCCATGCTGCCATGCTTTAGGCGCTCAGTAAACACAACTCTGCCCGAGTCAAGTGTCGAACCTTGAGCCCCCTTCTAGGTAGCTAAGCCAAGCCAAGTTTAAGCGCACTTGGCCTCTCGACCACGCTTCCCACATTTACACCTTAGATCTAAATCTAAGCCTAAGATATATTGATGATAAAGTAACAATACCAGATTGTCTCCCTTGTCTAATTGAACTGTTATTTACTTTTTTTTTAAGAGAGAAAATTCATATGCCAGTTTATGTGTTTTTATGTTTATTTTGCACTTTCAAGTAAAAACTTTAAAAAACTAACACTAAATCCTATAGTTCTTTTATAAAAAAAGTTAATAAGAATATAATACTTATTAAATAAAAAAAAAAATTGTCAGAGATAAGAAGAAATAACATAAATGAATTATAATCTGCATTTTTTTCAAATAAGAATTCTTAAATTTATATGAAAATATAATTTTATGTATCTTCAATGTAAACAAATACTTAAAAAAAAATGTATAGAGTTAATCCTGACAATAATTATCTAGATATCAATCATCTAAAAAACGGGTACATACTGAGCTGACTTATAAGTGCATCTTCCAATGTGCACAGACTGTAAAGAGACTGATGTAACTGTCGACACTCCTACAGTGATACAGGCCCAGGAAAAAAACTGTTAGAAGGCTCTAAGCACTTCTTATTGAGAATCTGCAGCAGAGCTATCAGTCTTCAATAAACACTCAAGACTCTGAGGAATTCAGTCAACCATGCTGCCACTTAAGGGAAAGAAGAACTAGACTAAAATCACTGTACTCTAGTGTATCAGTCTTCAATAAACATGACTCTGAGGAATTCCAGTCAACCATGCTGCCACTTAAGGGAGAGAAGAACTAGACTAAACTCACTGTACTCTAGTGTATTAGTCTTCAATAAACATGACTCTGAGGAATTCCAGTCAACCATGTTGCCACTTATGGGAGAGAAGAACAAGACTAAACTCACTGTACTCTAGTGTATCAGTCTTCAATAAACATGACTCTGAGGAATTCCAGTCACCATGTTGCCACTTATGAGAGAGAAGAACTAGACTAAACTCACTGTACTCTAGTGTAACAGTCTTCAATAAACATGACTCTGAGGAATTCCAGTCACCATGTTGCCACTTATGAGAGAGAAGAACTAGACTAAACTCACTGTACTCTAGTGTATCAGTCTTCAATAAACATGACTCTGAGGAATTCCAGTCAACCATGCTGCCACTTAAGGGAGAGAAGAACTAGACTAAACTCACTGTACTCTAGTGTATTAGTCTTCAATAAACATGACTCTGAGGAATTCCAGTCAACCATGTTGCCACTTATGGGAGAGAAGAACAAGACTAAACTCACTGTACTCTAGTGTATCAGTCTTCAATAAACATGACTCTGAGGAATTCCAGTCACCATGTTGCCACTTATGAGAGAGAAGAACTAGACTAAACTCACTGTACTCTAGTGTAACAGTCTTCAATAAACATGACTCTGAGGAATTCCAGTCACCATGTTGCCACTTATGAGAGAGAAGAACTAGACTAAACTCACTGTACTCTAGTGTATCAGTCTTCAATAAACATGACTCTGAGGAATTCCAGTCAACCATGCTGCCACTTAAGGGAGAGAAGAACTAGACTAAACTCACTGTACTCTAGTGTATCAGTCTTCAATAAACATGACTCTGAGGAATTCCAGTCACCATGTTGCCACTTATGAGAGAGAAGAACTAGACTAAACTCACTGTACTCTAGTGTAACAGTCTTCAATAAACATGACTCTGAGGAATTCCAGTCAACCATGCTGCCACTTATGGGAGAGAAGAACTAGACTAAACTCACTGTACTCTAGTGTAACAGTCTTCAATAAACATGACTCTGAGGAATTCCAGTCACCATGTTGCCACTTATGAGAGAGAAGAACAAGACTAAACTCACTGTACTCTAGTGTATCAGTCTTCAATAAACATGACTCTGAGGAATTCCAGTCACCATGTTGCCACTTATGAGAGAGAAGAACTAGACTAAACTCACTGTACTCTAGTGTAACAGTCTTCAATAAACATGACTCTGAGGAATTCCAGTCACCATGTTGCCACTTATGAGAGAGAAGAACTAGACTAAACTCACTGTACTCTAGTGTATCAGTCTTCAATAAACATGACTCTGAGGAATTCCAGTCACCATGTTGCCACTTATGAGAGAGAAGAACTAGACTAAACTCACTGTACTCTAGTGTAACAGTCTTCAATAAACATGACTCTGAGGAATTCCAGTCACCATGTTGCCACTTATGAGAGAGAAGAACTAGACTAAACTCACTGTACTCTAGTGTATCAGTCTTCAATAAACATGACTCTGAGGAATTCCAGTCAACCATGCTGCCACTTAAGGGAGAGAAGAACTAGACTAAACTCACTGTACTCTAGTGTATCAGTCTTCAATAAACATGACTCTGAGGAATTCCAGTCACCATGTTGCCACTTATGAGAGAGAAGAACTAGACTAAACTCACTGTACTCTAGTGTATCAGTCTTCAATAAACATGACTCTGAGGAATTAAAGTCAACCATGCTGCCACTTAAGGGAAAGAAGAACTAGACTAAACTCACTGTACTCTAGTGTATCAGTCTTCAATAAACATGACTCTGAGGAATTCCAGTCAACCATTCTGCCACTTAAGGGAAAGAAGAACTAGACTAAACTCACTGTACTCTAGTGTATCAGTCTTCAATAAACATGACTCTGAGGAATTCCAGTCAACCATGTTGCCACTTAAGGGAAAGAAGAACTAGACTAAAATCACTGTACTCTAGTGTATCAGTCTTCAATAAACATGACTCTGAGGAATTCCAGTCAACCATGCTGCCACTTAAGGGAGAGAAGAACTAGACTAAACTCACTGTACTCTAGTGTATTAGTCTTCAATAAACATGACTCTGAGGAATTCCAGTCAACCATGTTGCCACTTATGGGAGAGAAGAACAAGACTAAACTCACTGTACTCTAGTGTATCAGTCTTCAATAAACATGACTCTGAGGAATTCCAGTCAACCATGTTGCCACTTATGGGAGAGAAGAACAAGACTAAACTCACTGTACTCTAGTGTATCAGTCTTCAATAAACATGACTCTGAGGAATTCCAGTCACCATGTTGCCACTTATGAGAGAGAAGAACTAGACTAAACTCACTGTACTCTAGTGTAACAGTCTTCAATAAACATGACTCTGAGGAATTCCAGTCACCATGTTGCCACTTATGAGAGAGAAGAACTAGACTAAACTCACTGTACTCTAGTGTATCAGTCTTCAATAAACATGACTCTGAGGAATTCCAGTCAACCATGCTGCCACTTAAGGGAGAGAAGAACTAGACTAAACTCACTGTACTCTAGTGTATCAGTCTTCAATAAACATGACTCTGAGGAATTCCAGTCACCATGTTGCCACTTATGAGAGAGAAGAACTAGACTAAACTCACTGTACTCTAGTGTAACAGTCTTCAATAAACATGACTCTGAGGAATTCCAGTCACCATGTTGCCACTTATGAGAGAGAAGAACTAGACTAAACTCACTGTACTCTAGTGTATCAGTCTTCAATAAACATGACTCTGAGGAATTCCAGTCAACCATGCTGCCACTTAAGGGAGAGAAGAACTAGACTAAACTCACTGTACTCTAGTGTATCAGTCTTCAATAAACATGACTCTGAGGAATTCCAGTCACCATGTTGCCACTTATGAGAGAGAAGAACTAGACTAAACTCACTGTACTCTAGTGTATCAGTCTTCAATAAACATGACTCTGAGGAATTAAAGTCAACCATGCTGCCACTTAAGGGAAAGAAGAACTAGACTAAACTCACTGTACTCTAGTGTATCAGTCTTCAATAAACATGACTCTGAGGAATTCCAGTCAACCATTCTGCCACTTAAGGGAAAGAAGAACTAGACTAAACTCACTGTACTCTAGTGTATCAGTCTTCAATAAACATGACTCTGAGGAATTCCAGTCAACCATGTTGCCACTTAAGGGAAAGAAGAACTAGACTAAAATCACTGTACTCTAGTGTATCAGTCTTCAATAAACATGACTCTGAGGAATTCCAGTCAACCATGTTGCCACTTATGGGAGAGAAGAACAAGACTAAACTCACTGTACTCTAGTGTATCAGTCTTCAATAAACATGACTCTGAGGAATTCCAGTCAACCATGTTGCCACTTATGGGAGAGAAGAACAAGACTAAACTCACTGTACTCTACTCTACAAAATGTTGACTAGTACTTCAGAAAGTGAGCACGAAGATAGGACGTTCAAAGAAAAGCTGGCTAGACAATAAAAGCACGGGCTAGCCTCTCTCCTGATATCCTGCTAAGAACAGCTGCTGACCGGGAAAAGTGGAGGGTTTCGGTTATGTGAACTGTCACAGCACCCTTATAACTAGATTTATAACAAAAGTCAAGTGACCAGTCAAAGATCATAGATGAGAGATGTACAGAGACTCAGACAACTCATTAGACTAGTATTTATGCTGTGTTAGCTTTTTGTGTGATTTAATTTCATATTAGGAGAGGTAAATGTGGCGAAATTATTTATCAATATTTTTGTATGTGCACAAATTGGCTAAAAGGGTAGTACCGAGTACTTGACAGTTGACTCTCTATTCATATTCATAAAAATATATTAATTTAATGTCACTGTGTCACTAGTTTTGACAATTTTTTTTTTTTAAATTAACAAATATTTCATTAAAGCACTTGATAAGAGATTCTAATGATAAATAAATTATTTTTGTAGGACCTACGGTTTAAAAATATGATTTTTTTAAACGAGTTTTGTCATAACATAAAGGTCAATGGAATGTTATGACAAAACAGGAAAAACAAAAATGTGCACAATAATGCAAGCATTCTACTTATAGACAAACATTATATATCAAATTAAAGTTTAGAGTGTGCATAAAATTTATAGACTATTTATTGTAAATAAATCCTTTTATGTTTTAATTAATTTTTTAAATAACTCTCTCTTCAAACAAACACTTTTTAGACTTGAATACTTTGACAAAAATTTTTTTTTCATGTTCATATTGTTTTGTAATTGATAATAAAAATTGATATTATTAAATAGAGCTTGTTTTCCCATTTTAAAAAAACAATAAATTATGTCTTTATTTCAAATAGAAGAGAAGTTATGATTTTTTGTTTAAATTGATATTTTGTCCTTCATTATCTTTGTATTTTTTGTTCCCAATTTTGACATTCAGTAATTATTTTTATTATTATTAATATTTTTAATTCTAATTTTAAGACATTTTAAACCTGCTCTTTATAGCATGATATGATGTCAATCTTTCATTTTAAACTATTTTTATTACTGTTAGAATCAGAATTTTAGTGCATGAACAATTTTTTTTCTTCTTATTTTAAATAAGTCAGTCATTACTTTGATAACACCCAATAATTAAGAAAGTGCCAATAATTACATGTAAACATTATTAGTTGGAATGAAGAGGGCAAAATAACGTTTCAAAATTTAAATGTGACCTTGGCACATTTTCATAAATAAAAAGATAGTTTTATAAACTTGAAATTGAGATATTTACAAAGTGCTGGTGGCACTGGTAATATTTCAGTATTTTTAAAGTACTTACAAGTATTTACATATAAGACATTATTAGGTCTTTGAAAATACATCATAGTCTTCTGCTGTCATCATCTTCCTCATTCCAATAAGCCACAACATATTTTTCAGGATCATTTTTTTTCAAGCGATCTATCCTTCTTAAGTAAATGACAGGTTCATTGCCATACCATGCATGACATATACGTCTGCCAGATGCCAGCAAGTAAATCATATATTTGGTCTACAGACCTATCAATCATCTCAGGAAATATTGCTTTGATTACGTGTTTATGTTTAAGTTTCTCAACATTTTCTTGACATCCTTCCTTTTTTTGGTTTCTTTTGTTTTGACCTACGTTACATTTCCTTTATATGTTCTGAATTCTTTAACCTGTTTCCTTTTCTCTTACTATGTGCAGCAGCAACGCCCAGGATATAAAGCGATATCTGTATGGATTAGTGAGAGAATACTGGTATGAGTAGTGCATTGTTTTTTTTTTTTAGCACAAATTTTTGATGAAATAAAGTATGTCACTGAAGGTAGACACAATTTCAACATTTTTTCAAGCTCCTCATCTTTAGGGGAGAACAAAGTTAATGAATTCCAAACAGGATATTCAGCATCTAGATTTATCCATATATTCATTGAAAATAAGAACAAGAGGATTTGCAACAGACTTCTTAATACGATCCAGGGCATCTTTGATGAATTCTATTGCTTTAAAATAAAAGCCATCCTTTCTGTTTTTGGGATGTAAAATTTAACTTTAACCATGGGGCTGTTAGAAGTTTACCTACCATCCCTTAGGCACACATTTGTTTGTTTGCTGTCTCATCACAAAAATCTTTCTCTATAACTGATTTTAGTCCTCCACAGGTGAGACTATCATTTCTTAAGAAATCTAATAGGATAGAGTCATGGTGTATACATATTCCAAAAATGTGAAACAAAATGTGCAATCTATTGCCTCTATAGCGAGGTACAAGACCCTTAACTTTAGGTAAAGTATTTTTAATTAGAAAACAGACAAAATCCTTTTGGGTCACCTTTACTGTTGATGAAATGCAGTTTACTAATTTGTAATACAGTAAATTATACTATATTTGCTGCTATACATTCGTTGCCATATATAAATATCTTTTCTTGGTCTTGGTCTCCATAGTTTTTAGTTCAGTTTTGCATCTACTTGCAATAGTGTCAAGGGGATGAAGGTTATATTTCAGCTGGTTCAAAGGTTTTTGCCATATATCACACACTCTTGTTATTGTTGCATGGTTGACTGCTGCACGATCACTCATTGTGTTGGAGATGTTTTTAATAATCGTCTCTCTACATGATTCATAATGATAATCTAGCTTCTTGTAGTCAGCATAGAGGTGTGCTAAATTATCAATTGAGGAAGTAATATCTGCTCATAATCTTCTGCCAAATCACCACTTAACACATCCAGTGCAAAAACATAATCATTTTTGGTAGTAATTATTAGTAATGTGTATAGCATTGCCATGAACATCTTCTTCTTCCTGATCCTGTGTAGTGGCATCAAATCCAAGAGTTAAATTTTGTGTTGACATTGCTACTTCTGCTACCTGATATTGTAAGATTGTGCAATCACACCTAGATTATTAGATAGATCTAGATCCAATTCCCTCTCCATTTCCTCCGCAGAAAAACCTCTAGTCTCTGGCATGAGATAGATCTAGGATCTATAATCAAATGATATTGACATGATAATCTAGATAAGAGTAGGATAAGTAAGTTGAGTAAGAGGACTAGACTCTAACTCTATAGAGTAATACTCACTAATAGACTAAATACTAATAGAGTAGCTCAGTAGAGCCAGCTGACTGAGGTGTCAGTAAGTATTGACTCAACTCAAGTTTGAGATCATTATAATTATTAATTATATGCAGATCTAGCATTCTAGCCTCAAATCCAGATTTACTCATTAGGTAGGCAATCTAACTATTTACTAACTTCATATAGATCTAGAGTCAGACTCTCCCTTTAGAGTTAAGATCTATGCTGAGGATGGACTCTTTTTAGTATCACTATCACTCATTCGCTGGTCATAGTTACAAATATTGTTATTAGAATCTATTTCCGGTTTTGAATTAGATTCACACCACAGACCTATATATATGCTCAGTAGATCTATTTGAGAATGGACAAGGTTTAGATTACGATGCCGGTCTCTTTGGCAACGCCGTTTTGGCCACTGGAAGCCTTGGTGCTGTGAATATTGTAGACATAGATTGTACATTGATTTTCTTCTTAAGGAAAAAAAGTTGTCCAGTACTGCCGTACAGGGTGTTGGTATACATTGATTTAAATAGCCTTTGTAAAAAACATTTTTTGTTGTGTATGTGTATTTCTGTTAAAATTATGTGCATAATTAAAAGAGGTAATTTTCCACTTTATTTTTTTTTCATTTATATTTAAAACTTTTTCTTATTTGTTAAAAGTGAAAACTTTTTTGTTCTTTTTAAATAGGTCCCTAAAATAGATTTATGTTATTACAAAATGTTGAATGGTTTCTAAAACTCATGGCGCCAAAACGGCCGACGTCAAAACGGCGGCGCCAAATAGTCTCGTAGCACTTAGATCTAGATCTGGGGCGGACTTGGAGTCAAAATTGTCCTGGTACCAGGATCATAGCAACCATTGCGGAAAGGGGTTCTTTGCACTTAGACCCATGGCCATATAAGGTAGATAGGAGCCCACGTGATTCCTTGGAACAAAATGTTGACTATAAAATTTTAAACGTATCAAATTTATATCTTGTAGCCTATTTCTTGTTAGCAATCGTTAGGACTATAATAACATTACTACTTGTAGGACCTATGGCCTAATCATTTGCATAGTGGGAGGGGGGCGCTTTAAGGGTGCATGATGGACTGGGCGCCACTCTCAAAGGAATGCCAAAAGATTTTAAAAACAAATAAATTTATGGAAATTTTAATTAAAAAAAATATTATTTAAACTAATAAAATTTTTAACATAGCACAAATTACTTATTGCAATACATGATCTGTCTGATAAAGTATCGTTATGCTTAGTCTAGTTCTACAAGAGACTTCCACGAGGGTTAAATCTGATGCATTCACCGTGTTGGATACAATGCGCTGTGCTTATGACAATTAGTCAATAGGGCATGCATCTACCTAGTATAAGATTAAGACACACAGATAAAGGCACATTCCTCGTTCTATATGCTAGGACAAATTTGTACAAATGCTCATTCTTCCCTAATGCTATTAGTGCATGGAATGAGTTGCCTGAGCCAGCCAGGGCAACCAATGACTTGGCAGAATTTAAGTCATTGGTTAACATACATGACAAGATGCATGACGCGTAGGACGTAATCATTATTTTTATGAAGCAACGTCTGTATTTTATAAGATAAGATAAGAATTGAGTTTGTAATGAAAAATCTTTTACATATATCAAATCCATCCAATTATCGATTAATATAGTGTTGTGTTCCTTCATTGTAGGCCTAGCCTACTCTCGTAGTTTGTTCAATAGTTTTATAGGCACTTCCAAATCACCGTACGTGTCACAAGATCTTTATAACAATACAATGTCTCCAAAACACAATCTTGACAATAACTTATTGTATTTCTACATGATAAATGATTGCCAGAAGTCTAATAAGAGAAGGACATGTTCTGATTCTTTGAGGTCGCGTCCGACGTGCTTGAACCTAAAGCTGGCTATGCTACATTTGCAAGAAAGATGACTGTTTAGTTTTTCTTATTTTCGACAAACTCCTTCGTGAAGATTGGAGCTTGTTTATTTGAGGCTGTTTTTTTTTTACTCTGAGCATCTCGGGATATGTGAACTTTCTTTTTTGAAAAGCGTTTTTGAAGATCAAAGAAATTCTATTCACTATCTTCTTTTGGCGTAATGCTGGGTCACGAGGCAGCGATTGCACGAAGGCATCTACATCAGGTTTCGCTCAGACGGCAATGTGTTCAATCTTTGACGTCTAATATGGGTTCCAAAGGACTGTCCATGCCGGGGGTGAAAGTGGGGATAAGCACCCACTTTCCAAGAAATGCTCCCATGGCTTGCGTCTCTAAATGCCTCTGACAGTCAATACCAGCTCCTGGCCTTCACGTGTGATTTCCCCACAAATCCGGCGGAACCTGTTCTTACAAACTGACAGGAGAAGGGATGAAAGGCGGAACAATGGCGCCTCAAAACCAGTTTAGCTTCGTGTTCGTGTTTTTTCCTTGGCACAGTCTGCAAAAGAGCTCACAGCTCAGCAGCAATAAAGCTGGCTAGAAGAAGAAGACGTCTAATATCCCATACAAAAACAAAAAAAACAGAGCCGGTGATTGCGCCCTGCTAGATTACAATAAACATTATCTCCAAATCGTGGTCAACGAATTTGCAAACGCTGCCGCCTCTTTCGGTTAATCTATAAACCTCGGGAAAACAGAAGTCAAACCGCTACCATTATTGACAACGCGTACCACTGCCTCGTAATAGAGAAACTGATGGAAAAAACAAAGAAAATATTGGAACCTATTGGCCTGGAAATTAAGCGTATATGGAAATTATCTAAAATAACAATATACCCCGGTACCCCGTTGTAATAATGGGGGATGACAACTGGATGGCTGCCTGGTTTGCGCGCTGGACTGTCGTTCAGATTTATCGATGGTCGAGGGTTCAAACCCTCCCGCTCCCACCCCCCGTCGTCCTGCGGGAGGTTTGGACTAGGAAGTAATTATCTTCAACTCTGAAGGAGCATCCGAAACATGTAAAACATTTTACAAACATTTTTTTCCTATATTTAATAATTTTAGGAGAATTATAAGAACCCTGTAACATTAAGTTAAAATGGTTTAATATCTATATATATATAATTCTCTTCTTCCCTAAACAGGTCAAACAAGAAGTTAGGAAAGACCACTCTCTTATTTCTGCGGATAGTCCACGAGAAAACATGATGAGTAGTATTCACATTACGGATGACTGGCTGCGCGCTTGACTGTCGTTTAAATTTTTCAAACCCTGCCCGATCCCATCCCCCTTTGTCCAGCGGGAGGTTTGGACTAAAAACTAATTTAATTAATCTACTAAATAGCAGGGCCAGACTTAACCATTGTGGGGCCCTATGCAAAACGGAATTCGCGGGGCCCAGTTTGGGTAGGGATACGATTATAAGTGAAAATTAAGTGCTTGTATTAGAAAATACATTCGTCTTTGCATTTTATTCATCATTTACTACGTACAGAATTACTTTACGAACCTAACGTGTAGCGAAGTCATACAGTATATCATAAAAATTCTGATTCGTAAATAGATCACGCTCAATAGCAAGAATTACCAAATGTTTCAATCTATCTACGAGAATTAGTTTGAGGCGCGAGAAACTTCTTTCACAAGATTCCAAAATTACCGGATAATGCTTTTTTTTTTAATCATGAAAACCTCCTGAAATTATTAAAATCTTCTAAAAACTGATGCAAATCTCCTTAAAACAGACAAAATAGTCATTTCGGAGTGTCATTCAATATGGAAAACGCCAATCCTACTCGCGATTAAAAAAAACCCCGGTATTGTCAGCATTCATTGAATACAAATGTAATAACAAGTTGAATTTTAAACAAAAACAAGAAGTTCAAATACTTTATTTACATTAATAGTCACTGGCCTACAAATATAGATATATATCTATCTCGACCTCTTAGAAAAAAAAAGCGATATTTCGCTAATCTAAAATGCAGATCTGAATGTTTATCGGCTTTTTTGTTGGAAAACTACTATCTACTGTTGATGGCTTGTAGAGTTAATTTTTGACCGTGATTTTGTACTTAGTAAACTATAAATAAAATGCAAAGACGAATTTATTTTTCTAATACATAGTCTTAATTTTCACTCATTTATCCTTATCACAACCCAGATTGGGCCCCGCAAAATCCGTTTCGCATAGGGCCCCGCAACCTGTAGGCCCGGCCCTGACTACACGTGTACGTCTATCTGGAGCATGTCTTTCCACCCAGAAAAATGTCAGTTGTTAAGAGTAACAAAAAAACTAAAACAAATTAATTCCACTTATCTTATTCATGGCAAACCAGTAACACAGACTAAAAACGCAAAATACCTAGGTGTTATAATAAATGAAAAACTGTCATGGAATCCACATATTGATGAAACTATTAAAAAAATCAAACAAAGCATTAGGATTTATTAAAAGAAATTTCTATAAAACAAAAAAGAACACAAAACTAAAATGTTATTTAACATTGGTTAGGCCAATAATAGAATATGCATCCTCCGTTTGGGACCACTCAACTCAACATTAAGAAACTGGAACAGACACAAAATAGAGCAGTGAGACTCATAACAAACGAATATTCACACTTAACCAGAGTAACACCTTTAGTAAAATCAATAAATTTAGAAAACCTTCAGGACAGAAGACTCAAAAGTAAAGTAGCAACTATACATAAAACACTGAACCATAATCTTCAAATACAAAAACAAAATTTAATAAAATAGAAAGACACAAAGATAAAGGCACATTCCTCGTCCCATATGGTAGGAAAAATTTGTACAAATACTCCTTCTTCCCTAGTACTATTAGAGCATGGAATGGGTTGCCTGAGCTAGCCAGGAAAACCAGTGACTTGGCAGATTTTAAGTCATTGGTTAATATGCATGACTAAATGCATGATGTGTAGGACATAATCATCTTCTTTTTTGAAGTATTGTCTGTATTATATAAGATAAGATAAGCTTTGTAAAAAAAACAACCACTTCATAATCTAAAAACCAACTCAATAGAGTTGCCTAAATTATGTTTTTAAAAAAATAAGAACTAACAATTAAAACAAACATGTTGAGCTTTAAGATCTCAATATATGCAAATCTATTTAGAACTATCAATCTTAAGCACTTTATAAAAAGGAGCAGGATATACACATTATTTGTGAAGAAAGCATCAACAATATTCAACAATACCGGTATTCAATGAAAAAAACAACAACATTAAAGCAGAGACAAACAAGAAATGATTATACATGTTGATAACCAGTTACCGGAAGTGAAAGAAAAAGTACCAGTTCATGTCTTGAAATTTGTCATTTGTACTAGAGCTCTGTTGTGGCATTATCATGTTAGAGCAGCGGTTCTCAACCTTTTAAGCTCGGCGACCCTTTTTACAATCCCCCACTCTGCCGCGACCCCCCCCATACACAAACACAAAATTGTAGGATAGACAATAACAATTCATATTTTTGATGGTCTCAGGCGACCCCTGACAAATGGTCAATCGACCCCTAAGGGGTTGAGAACCCCTGTGTTAGAGGATGCTTCAAGGAGCGTGGGTCAGAGTGGATAACTGAGTGGCATTATTATGGTACCTCTGGGACAGCAGGAGTCTCAGGTGGAACATTTAAAGATTATACCTCTGGGACTGCAGGAGTCTCAGGTGGAACATTCAATGAGAATGCTTCTTGCAGGTAGAGGTCTCAAATGCTGCAGGTTTCTGTGTCATATTCAGTAGGTCTCACAATAGAACAATAAAACTCATAAATGGAAGCAGAAGCAAATCTAAGAGTATATCAGTAAAACAGACAAATTTGCTTTATGGAATAGATGTTCCCATCAGGACAAATCTGGTGGTAATTTGTAACTCATCTTACAGATAATAGTGGAATCTACACACAGTCTAGGCCATTTACAATTCTGTTTCAGTAGAGCTCATAAACTGTTTCTAAACCATTAGGGTTGAAACTTATCAATTATAGATGCTTTTAGAATAAACAAATGTTTGTCTAAGAATATCACATTGAAATTGTTTGATCACAGCATTCACAACTTATAATTATAGCTTTTATATAGCGCTAATTTCATGCTTATAACATGCTCAGAGCACGATGGTCCACTCTCATTTGTGGACCAGTGGGGGGAGGTGGTATCTATGAGAAGGTTTTACTGTGCTGCCTTTAGGCGCTCAGTAAACACAACTTTGCTCAAGTTGGGTGTCAAACCTCGAGCCCCCTTCATAGGTAGCCAAGTTCAAGTGTACATAGCCTCTCGAGCACGCTTCCCACAGGAGTCTCAAGTGGAATATTCAATGAGAATATGTTTAACAAAATAGTCCGAATTAACATTCATATTCATACTACTCATCTCTCATTTTTGCCTGTGGTCCCGTCTGGGACATATGCCACCAACCAGCTTCCTCCAGGCAACTCAGTTCTGGACGAGTCTCTTCAATCCCCACGTCTTGCCCATCTGTTTGTCATGTGGTTCCAAATCGCATGCCTGGGTGGTCTCCTCTTTCCTTGGGGGTTCCAGGTTACGGGTTGCCTAGTTATGTTGGATGCAGGCTTGCGAAGGTTGTGACCTATCCATCTCCAGCATCTCTGAAGATATCTACATCACATTCAATCACTTTTTATTCACAACTTAGGTAATTTGTTTAACAAAATGGTCCTAATGTACAATCATATCCATAGTACAATTAGCATCAATTAATTGTATTTCATCCTGATAGAATAATTTACACATGTTAGAAAGAGATATGAGCCAAAGGGGTGGGTTTTTTTTCCTTCTATATATCTCAGAAATTTAAGAAATTAGTAGTTTAATCTTTTATAAATCAGTATGAATCAGCTGGTGTCTTTTCAAATTTGAAGACATGGAAAATTCTTTCAGACATAATTGACATTTGTATTGTTTTTCATGAGTATGTAACAACTGGTGAGTTTTCAAACTTGAAGATTGGGAAAATTCTTTTTGACATAGTTGACATTTAAATGGTTTTTCACCAGTATGAACCAAGTGATGCTTTTTCAAATATGAAAGCTGTGAAAATATTTTTAAACATATTTGACATTTCATTGCTTTTTTATCAGTATGCAACAACTGGTGTTTTCTCAAATCTGAAGAATGTGAAAATATTTTAAAACATACCTGACATTTGAATGCTTCTTTATTAGTATGTAACAACTGGTGTTTTTTCATATATGAAGGATCAATAAAACACTTTTGACATATTTGACATTTGAATGGTTTTTCACCAGTATGAATAGGATGGTGAATTTTCAAATATGCAGATGTAGAAAATTTTTTGTGGCACATTTGACATTTGAATGGTTTTTTATTACTATGTAACAACTGGTGAGTTTTCAAATTTGAGGAATAACAAAATTCTTTCAGCATAATTGACATTTGAACGGTTTTTCACCAGTATGTATCAACTTTTTTCAAAGAAGAGGTATATGAAAACAGTTTAAAGCATGTTTGACATTGTTATGCTTCCTTATGAGTGTGCAACAGCTGGTGTTTATTCATATATACAAAGAATCAACAAAACCTTTTTCACATATTGAACATTTGAATGGTTTTTCACCAGTGTGAATCTATGAATCAGCTGATGAATTTTCAAATATGAAGATCGAAAATTTTTTAAGGTATACTTGGCATTTGAATGGCTTTTTATTATCAGTATGCAACAACTGGTGAGTTTTCAAACTTGATGAATAAGAAAATTCTTTTAGACATATTTGACACTGGTATTGTTTTTTTTTATCAGTATGTAAAAAATCATGGGTTTTCAAACTTGAAGACCCAGAAAATTGTTTTAGACATATTTTACATTTGAATGGTTTTTCCCCAGTATGAATCATCTGGTGACGTTTTAATTCTGATTTTCTCAAAAACATTTTTGATATTTGAATTTTTTTTGTTCATCAGTATGAATCATCTGGTGAGTTTTCAAACTTGAAGATGCGTAAAATTCTTTTAGACAAATTTGACATTTGAATGCTTTTTCACAAGTATGTCTTTTAGAATAAGAAAATTCATGTTGACATATGTGGCATTTAAATGGTTTTTCACCAGTAAGAATTGGCTGGTGAGTTTTTAAATGAAAAGGTCTATTAAACTCTTTTAGACCTATTTGATGCTGATTTCTATTAGTTTCATGAGAAGAAACAAAATTTATTTCTGTACTTAAAACTGTTCATTAGGTCTGTATTGTTGTTGTTGATTCTGTATGTTATCAGTCAGTACAGACTTTCCCAAAGTCATTTATTTTTCTTCCTCACTGAACTGCACCTGAGATCAAAACAAAAAAAAGAAACATGAACTCAAAAGTCAAATTATTCTTACTTTGATGATTAGTGTCATGTGCCAGGGTATTTTTGTGTTTCTATTTGCTTAAAGAGCCAAAAGTATGTTTGTTAGCAAGTGTATATAAATTAAACTGTTATTTAAATTAAATAGAAATCAAACAAGTAAAAAAAAGGATTCTGTAAGATGTTACTGTAATTAAGATAGATGATGGTTCACAAATTTTAAACTATATTTGTTGACATGTTGTTTTTTTTCAAAATATTTGAAGATGGTGGTAAGAGTCAAAAGAACATCAAAATGCAGCTCTGACACCACGCCACAAAATCCATTTAAAATTAGCACCTAGTTATATATTTTTATTTATATTTATGCTAGCTGTTTTCCTTTCTTAATAATGAAATTTTTTATTTCATTACACACATTACATTTTTTTTTAGGCAACACCTTGTGGTCTATAGGGCAGATGATGTAAAGGTCATCTGTTTCTGTAGCCTACGGTTTACGAGGGTGTCATGTGTCCAGCACAACGACCAACTGCCTCACTAATGTCAGGTACCCATCAGAGCTGGGTGGACAAAAGCGATTTACCGCTCAGCCACCGGGCCTCCAGGCAACACTGAAAGTGTGTTTTTTTTAATGGGCACATACATTTGCATGACATCTTTCTTTCCTAGATGTCACTGTCTCAGGGGGAATGAATTACTCTGTATTGTGATTATTTATCATTAGTGTAAAAAAATAATAAGATATAATAAAGGAAATGAATTTTTGGAAGTATTTGTAGTGCTGGAATCCTTCTTGTTAATAAATGTTGGGTGTGACCCTTGGGTCTGGTTACCTAGAAAGTATATCAAGTCACGTGTACTGGTTTTAAAACACCCCTCGGGTCTGGTTACCTTAGAAAGATTATCATTTTCTTCACCAATATAAGCCAACTTTTGTCTTTTCATTTCTAAAGATGTTGAAAATCCACGTTGACATATTAACATTTTAATGTTTTTTAAAACAGTATGACTAAGCTGGTGATTTTTCAAATGTGAAGATTGAGAAAATTTTTTCAGGCAGATCTGACATTGAAATGATTTTTGAAAATAAATTTCTTTTCTTAAAACTTGTTCCCTATGATGGTATTCTTCTAATTGATCTTGCATGTTATCAGCCAGTTCATAGTTTTCAGAAGTCATTACCTCGTCTTTTTCAATAAACTGCACCTGTTGAAAAGATAAACAATGAAAACAACTCAAATATCAACCATCCTTCAATTCTTAGAATTTTTTAAAGCACTAAAACTGAGATTATCATTAAAATAAAAGTAAATTTTTACAAGGAAAAAAAAGTATTCTGTAAGGTGTTACTGGAATCCTTCTTGTTAATAAATGTTGGGTGTGACCCTTGGGTCTGGTTACCTAGAAAGTATATCAAGTGACGTTACTGTCATTAAAAGAAATGATGTTTTATAAATATAAACTATATCTATTAACATTTGTGTCAACATACTTTTGAAAGGCTTGTAAGAGACAAAAAGAGTATCTACCTGTAGCTCTAGAAGTATTCCAATAACACTTTTCAACATTTGCACCAAGGCATACAGCATTTTAACTTAGAAATAGTATTAGCTGTTTTCCTTTATTGTAAGATAAGATAAGATAATTTTATTGATCCAATCAAATGGAAATTCAGTTTGACTACAATTGACAACCTTATCTAATGAATGGAAGTTTTTTTATTTATAAACAAAAAAGTAAAGTTCCCCTTTCAGACCTTGCAATCTATAGGGCAGATGATATTAAGGTCATCAGTTTCTTTGACTGACAAGTAACGTGCAGGATGTCATGTCATGTGGCCAGCACAACGACCAACTGCCTTTACTTTCCTCCAGCTACTCAAATTGAGTGGAGTAAACTCAGGGGTGCCCAAAAAATCCCAAAGTACCAGTCTTTACCAAGATTTGAACCCAAGACCTCAGGTTTGGAAGGCAAGCCCTTAACCACTCACTCAATGTTGGAAGACCCTTTGGTCTGGTTACCTTGCTAAGATTCTCATGGTTTTCAACATTAAGAACAGTCTGGTGTCTTTCTAAATCTGAGAAATCTGAAAATCCACGTTGACATATTAACATTTTAATGTTTTTTAAACCTGTATGAATCTGCTGATGATTTTTCAAGTGTGAAGATTGAGAAAATTCTTTTAGACAAATCTGACATTTAAATGTTTTTTCAGTGGTATGGATTGGCCTGTGTTTTCTGAATTGGTGTTTTCTCAATTGTGAAGATGTAGCAAATCCTTTAGGGCAAATTTCACATATGAATGGTTTTTCACCAGTATGAGTCATCTGGTGACATTTCAAATTATAAGGATTAGAAAAACCTTTTTGACATGTATGACATTTAAAGGGTTTTTCTCCAGTATGAGTCAGCAGGTGACGTCCTAAATGAAAAGGTGTTGATAATTGTTTAAGACATATCTGACACAGATTTTGTTTAGTTTGATGACAAGTTTCTGTACTTATAGCGGTTTCATTAGGTCTACATGGTTCTAATTGATCATGTATGTTATTAGCCAGAAAACATTTTTCTGAAGTCATTTCTTGGTCTTCCTCAATTAGCTTCTCCTGCTGAGAAAAAAAAAAAGAACTCAATCTTAAGTTTTTCTTATTTTGATTCTTAGTATTTTTATTTAATTAAATAAAGATCAAATAAACAAATACTTAAACAAGCAACAAAAATTTATTTTTTTTCAAAATTAAGTTTATATAAGAAAAAGACCTGCACAATTACTGCCATATGTTTCAATATCTGCAACTGACAAAACTACCCATGCCACGTATGCTGCTGGCTTTTTAAAGCGAGAATTGGACTTTACAATCATCATCCAGTCAATAAGAAATGAGAAATGTGCTCATCTTCGACAACGAAGGAGATATATATATATATATAAATTAAACTGTATATATAAATTATAATTAAAATTATATATATGTGTGTTTCAATATTGGAATTTTATTACACTTTTTCTATATAAAACACAATTGTTTTATTTCAAATACTTGATTAATGAATTGGTTTATTTTTATTGATTTGTGTGATTTTAGTCTACAATGAATTGATTGTGCAAAGTTTCAACTTTATCTGAGAATGGGAAGTAGGAAAAATAATGTGTTTGAGATTTGTACCAGACAGAGTGAGTTGATAGAAGCATTGTAAAAAACAAATATTTTGGAAGTTCAATTATATATGGGAGTCTGTGTTTCAAAAATAAAAACTATACGTCTTTACAGATATTTTTTCAAGATATTCTAATAAGGTTTGTAAGAGACAAAAATAACATCAAACTGCAGCTCTGGAAACATTCCTAAATCTTTTAGAAATTTGCACTGAGGCATACAGAATATAACTTAGAAAATAGCATTAGATTTTTTCCCCCATTTCTATATGTTGACAAAATAGCCAAGCTGCAATGTATACAGAACAACGCTGCACGAATAGTACTTAGAAAAACAAGACAAGTTTTTGCTACTATGCTCTTGCGCACGCTCCATTGGCTTCCTGTGAAAGTGAGAATTGATTACAAGGTCGCCACACTTTGTCATCAGTGTATATATAACAATCAGATGCCCTTGTACCTTAGCGAACTGATTACTCCATATGTCCCCAGACTCAACGCTTTTAGTGGTGCAACATTTCTCCCTCTTCCTTAACATAATGAACTCTTTCTCTCCTGACCATGCCAATGTTGATTTAACCCCCATTAAACTAAAAGGAGTTTTTGGGCTTATAAACTTTAATTTATGTTGTGTAAAAAAGAGCAATTTAATACCAAATAGAGCATCTTGTGATAACAAACAAAAAAGTTGAGTATAACAGGATGGTGAAATACAAATGATCAAAATGAATAATACTATCAAAAGGAAGAAAATAATTACGGAGAGAAAGAGTTAATCAATAGATGGGAAGAAAAAAAAGGGGGAGGAGTTTATAATAGGAAAGTCGACAACTTTTTTAAAAAAAAGAGTCTGGTAACACTTAAACACTTTCAAAAGTGTGTTACAGTGACTTTGTTTTATTTAAAAGATCTAGTCAAATGTAAATTTACCTGATTCAAAGGCACTTCTGGAACTGGGGTGTGTCTAAGGGATTCATATTTTGGCATAATGATAGATACACAATGACTGTTGTCAGCCTTCTCTGATATCGCCAGAAGTCTTGAAGCTAAGGACAGTGATTTATTCGTATCAGTAAAATGAGTAATTTCCACCTCTTGTTTAAAAGTACTTTTCTGTAAGAGAAAAAAAGTTACTTTCATTAATTACTTATAATATGAACAAAATATTCAAATACAAAAAGGGACAGATAAATATATAACAATATAGATGCAAACATTAACAACATTCACATACCTAACATACACACACACTCTAATTTGTAAAATCTCAAACCTTTACTACAAAGGACACCAAATGACAAAATGATTAAAGTGGAGTAAATTCAGAAAAGTTCTGCCCAGCTCATCTCCCTACACTTCACTGGTTCTATGAGAGAGCACAGAATTTATTTGATATTATGTTCTAACACTTCACTGGTTCTATGAGAGAGCACAGAATTGATTTGATATTATGTTCTAACACTTCACTGGTTCTATGAGAGAGCACAGAATTGATTTGATATTATGTTCTAACACTTCACTAGTTCTCTTGAGAGGGGAAGCACTGAATGTAAGGTGACAAGACTTTGTTGTCAGTGCTTCAACAATGATGGTATGCACACAATTGATTTGATATTATGTTCTGCAGAGATACATTTACACCACAAACTCATTTCATCCATTATTTCTCTGTTTCATATTAAAAATCTATGGACTTCTTTGGTTGAAGTATTTGTAACTGACTCATTATGAGGCTCAGACAAACAAAATTACTTCCCACCCTGATAATTTATTATGAATAGTCAGTAATTATTATTTTGTATTTTGTTATGACATGATTAGTATTTGTTTCGGGAATAAGGAGAAAGTTTTACTTAGTGACAAGTGACGTGACAGATCTTTAAAAATAAGAACGCTCTAGGATTTGATGGAGACAAGACGCTTTTCCTATCACAGCAAGAATAAGAAGTCGTTTACAGACATAGCTGACATTGGACAATTTTCTTCTTGATCACTAAACATATTTGTTGACCAACATCAGCGTCGACTACATATGTTGATTGTTTTGGCATTTCGCCTGTGTTTCTGAAATAGTTTGAAAGTTACCTCATGATCATTTCATTGATTACATTCGACACCGCGGAAGAGCAACAATAATTTATATTCTATTAAGTCAAAATATTTTATGCACGTAAATTAGGTGAATTCTGTTTTGCACTGGTTATGTTAATTTAAGGTCAATGGTTTACAATATATGCTCTAAAATACCTGATCTCCGAAATTTTCAGCAAAGTTTTCTGATTGTTGTGAATGCAATTCTGAATTATCTCCATCTGCCTTCTCAATTTTTATCATTGACACTTTGAAGTCTTGTTCTTCACATGGTTGTGTTAATGAATCTGTTTCTTCCATTTCCTTTTTCACATGCTTTAAGACATGGTTCAGATCAAAAGTAACATCATGCTTTGTATCAGCCATCATGGACTGTCCAAATTTTTGCTACCTTATAAATTATACCTGTTGTAAACAAAAAAAAGCTTTTTTAATTGATTTTTTTTTATTGTACAAAAATATGGCACAAACATTTTTAAAAAAATGTGTATAGAATTCTGGAATCTTGCCTCAACAGTTTGTACAATTGGCAAAAGTGCTGCGGCATTAGTTTAAAAAGTCAAAACGTAAATTTAAAACTTGAAAAGAGATTCCGAGAATTGTGCTAAGCCTTGATCTAGCCATTGAGATTTCAAAGTATAACTAAAAAATTGTTAGCATTAATCACCTGGACAGATTTTTTTTTCATCTAGGCTTTGGATCTGGACAAAAGGGGTTTTCAAAGGAGGACATTGCTGATAGATCTAAAAAGTTATATTACCCACTGCCAATAGTTTATGTCATAATTGGGTAGAGATATTTCTACAAATCTAAACTAAAGAATAATATTCCCTTTAGATATAAATCGAAGTCTAAGCCTTATAAATATTCATACATACATGCATATTTGTATGTTTGGAAAAGATAGTACTGACTTTTTTTTTTTACTCTATTGTCAGTATTGAGTTTATAAAACAGAAAAAAAAAAATAGAATGAATAATCTAGAATCTCTATATTTATATTATAGATCTCATATAATTCTAGATTCTAGATAAAATATATAGATTTAGAATATTACAGATCATTAGATTAAATCTAGCCTCACATCCAGATTTACTTATTTTAGTTAGTTAGGTAGGTAATCTAACTAGTTACTAACTTATAAAATTATAATTACAAAGTCAGACTCTCTCTAGGCTAGTCAGTAGCACTACTAGATCAAGATTAGATGATAGATCTACATATTACATAGATCTAGGTCAGGATACTGAGGATTGAGTCAACATTGACAATAGAGATCTCCTACTATTGAATTTTGAATCTATTCTTATAACTCTATTGATTAAATAGATCTAGATCTAAGTATATTCTATTAATATTAATTCTAGACTAAGATTTGGATCTGTAACACTCTGTGTATATTAATATCTTATCTTATACTATATTATATAGTATATAACCTACAACGTTACTTAAAAAAAGAAGATGATGTATGACTTAAATTCTGCCAAGTCATTGGTTTTCCTGGCTGGCTCAGGCAACCCATTCCATGCTCTAATTCTAATAGCACTAGGGAAGAAGGAGCATTTGTACACATTTTTCCCAGCATTAAATAAGCATATCAGGCCAAATAGTCATATGGAACAACTAATGTGCTTTTATCTTTGTTTTTTTGTGTGTCTTTCTGAATATTTTATTAATCTAGGTTTTGTTTTTGAAGATTATGATTAGGGTTCAGTGTTTTATGTATAATTGCTAGACTTTTGAGTCTTCTCTCCTGAAGGCGTGAAGGCTTTCTAAATTTAATGATTTTACTAAAAGTAAAGGCAAAGGCAAGGTGAAGGTGTTACTCTACTCTCTTAGTGTTTAGTCTCTGATAGATCTATCTAAGTCTAAGTCTAGTAAAGCGACTTAAGTCTTAAAGTCTAGTTAAAATTCAAACGTGAATTTAATTATAGGCTTATAATCATAATGACAATGGTATTGATGTCGATGATGATTCTGATATGATGAATGATGTCCCAATGATGATGATATTGATAAACGTTAGGTTAAATTAAGTCATTAAGTCATGATTAAGTTAAGACAGTTAATGAGTTATGTGAGTTAAGTCTTGTCAAGTGTCACTGTAACTACTGTAAGTGTAAGAATAGAATCTTAATGATTTAATGCTCTCTATCTATTATAATAATAAGCTATTTAATAAATGGTAATTACATAAATAATATTAATAATAACTTAAATAAGTCTATAAGTATAAGGCTCGAGTCCAAAGATTAAGGAACGTGGCTACGCAGTTATAGCTGCGATCTAGACCTAGATCTACATATTTCGCCCTAAGACGGATGTGAACAAGAGACTCTAGACTTCTAGCCTAGTGTCTCTAAGATCTAGACGTAGACTCTAGATTTTATTTCGGAATTTGTATCAGAATTTGTTTACAAATATTGTCATTAGAATCTATTTCCGGTTTTAAATTAGATCCACACCACTACAGACCTATATATATTATAATATATGCTCGCTAGAAAGACGTTTTGACGACGCCGTTTTGAGGCCGTGGTCGTTTTGCCGACGGGACGTTTTGGTACCGTACTGAATATTGTAGACATAGATTGTAAATTAATTTAAACAGTATTTCAAAATTAAACACCTAACCCAAAAAGTAAGCAGACAGCTGCAGAGTGAATACATAAACAATGTAATATCTAAAGATAACAACAAAAACCTATGGTCATACATTAAGTCTAAGAAAATGGAAACAACAGGCATAGCGCCATTAAAAGATGAACATAACATAATACATAATGATAATGAAACTAAAGCAAACATCCTAAACAAATACTTTGCATCAGCATTCTCAGCCCCAGGAGACAAAGACATATTTCTTAATTTGAACCAGGTAGACAACATAGAAGATTTAGTAGTACAAGAAAATGGAATTAAAAAACTATTAGCCAACACCAAACCAAATAAAGCGTCTGGACCTGATGGTATTCCAGCTAGATTACTCAAAGAACTAAGCAATGAGCTAGCCCCAGTGTTCAAAATACTCTTTCAGGCATCGCTTAACCAGGGCAGAGTACCAAAGGACTGGAAAGAAGCTAATGTCACCCCCCTATTTAAAAAAGGAGAAAAATCTGATCCAGGAAACTACAGACCAGTATCACTTACCAGCATCACATGTAAAATACTAGAACACATAATATGTAGCAATATCATAAACCACTTAGACAAACATAATGTCCTCACCCCATACCAGCATGGCTTTAGGAAATATAGATCATGTGAAACACAACTAATAGGACTAATTGATGATTTTTCAAAAGGTTTAGATAATAGTGAACAAATAGATGCTATCTTACTAGATTTTTCCAAGGCTTTTGACAAAGTTCACCACCATAGTTTGCTTAAAAAATAAATTAAAATATTTCGGCATTAACGGTCCACTGCATCAGTGGATTAAAGATTTTCTGATAGGGAGAGAACAAACTGTAATAATAAATGGCTCTAAATCAACACCAATAACAGTAAACTCAGGTGTACCTCAAGGAACAGTCTTGGGTCCACTACTATTTTTAATTTACATAAATGATTTACCAAATTGCATTAGTTCAGGAACAAAAGTCAGATTATTTGCAGACGATTGCATAATATATAGAACAATAAAAACAAAACAAGACACAGATATTTTACAAAGAGAATTAGATGAATTACAGAAATGGGAATCAAATTGGAGCATGTCTTTCCACCCAGAAAAATGTCAGTTGTTAAGAGTAACAAAAAAACTAAAACAAATTAATTCCACTTATCTTATTCATGGCAAACCAGTAACACAGACTAAAAACTCAAAATACCTAGGTGTTATAATAAATGAAAAACTGTCATGGAATCCACATATTGATGAAACTATAAAAAAATCCAACAAAGCATTAGGTTTTATTAAAAGAAATTTTTATAAATCAAATAAGAACATAAAACTAAAATGTTATTTAACCTTGGTTAATCCAATAATAGAATATGCATCCACCGTGTGGGACCCCTCAACTCAAGAAAACATTAAGAAACTGGAACAAACACAAAATAGAGCAGTGAGATTCATAACAAACGAATATTCACATTTGACTAGGGTAACACCATTAGTAAAATCACTAAATTTAGAAAGCCTTCGGGACAGAAGGCTCAAAAGTAAAGTAGCAATTATACATAAAACACTGAACCATAATCTTCAAATACAAAAACAAAATTTAATAAAATACTCTGAAAGACACAAAAATAAAGGCGCATTCCTCGTCCCATATGCTAGGACAAATTTGTACAAATACTCCTTCTTCCCTAGTGCTATTAGAGCATGGAATGGGTTGCCTGAGCTAGCCAGAAAAAAACAGTGACTTGGCAGAATTTAAGTCATTGGTTAATATGCATGACTAAATGCATGACGCGTAGGACGTAATCATCTTCTTTTTTGAAGTAACGTCTGTATTATATAAGATAAGATAAGATTAATTACTGTTGTGTACCGGTATTTGTGTTACAAATATTACAATTAAGTAAATAGAGGTAATTTAAACTTCCATTCTAATTTTTTCTTATTCGTTCAAATGAAAACTTTTTTGTTCTTTTTAAATATTGATTTTTTTTTCGTATATAAAATAGATCTATGTTTATTATTAAATTTTGAATGTTTTCTAAAACTCCAGATGCCAAAACGGCGGTGCCAAAACATCGCGTACCACTTAGGTCTGGGGCGGACTATGAGTCAAAATCGTTCTGGCACCAGTCTCGTAGCAACCATTGCGCACAGAGGTTCTTTGCACTTGGACCCATGACCATTAGGGCCACACGGTTCCTTGAAAAAAATGTTGACTGAAAAAGTTAAATATATCGAATTTATATCTTGTATTACTTGTAAGCAATCGTTATATAGACCTATAATGATATTATTACTTGCAAGACGTAATAACAATGCCTGAATTAGAAAATACTTTATATATGTATATAGGAGCCTACTGATTTACCGGACGGCATATGATGAGCCGATTTGTTTTTTTTTTGCACTCAACCTAAAGGAATTGAGTCCAATTAATATGTCTATTCTTGAACCCATGCTCTCTGATACTCATAATTTATGCACAATGTAGGCCTAATAAGAAAATCTTAATCGACCACCTGCGGACAATGGTTATGCTTGCCCTGGATGTGGCAAAATATGTATGTCACAGCTGGGGCTGCGCAGCCACGGGAAATACTGCATTCCTCACTAATCTTCGAACTCGAAGACAAGCCCTATTTACAATGCACTGAAAACAAAGCAATATAGCAGACTCTTTCAGATAGCTTTGATTGGCACAAACATGATGTAGGGCAAAGGTAGAATCTTGTATTCGAGAGAAATCTTTGTACAGTTATATTTAAGTAGCGGACAGCTAACTATCAGAGCCGCTATAGACCAACTGTTGTTGGTCATTGTTCCGAGTCGATGTTTACTATTTCTTATAGCCATTGTTACAAGTATTCTGAATGGGCTTATTATTGATATTCTGTGATAGACTATTAATCATCTGTACCTGTGTTTTATTTCAACTATAAATTCTATTTAAGTTATCTTTGCAAATGGATTCATACTTTTCATTATATAGTTTGTTGCAATGAGTTTGAAAGCATTAAAGTTAAGAAAAACATATTCAGTGCGGCGTCCTTCATTGTAGCATACTCTCGTAATTTGTTGAATAGATTCATCGGCACTTCCGAATCCGCGTTTGTCATAAGATCTTTGTAACAATACAATGTCTCCAAAACAATCGTGAACTAACGTATTGTATTTCTACATGATAAATGATTAGGCTACCAGACGTCAGACAAGAGGACATATTCTGCTTTTTTGAGGTTGCGTCTTACATGCTTCTGTCTATACATTTGCAAGAAAGATGACAGTTTTTTTTTTTTTTTTTTTTAAATGTTCGACTCTTCGTGGAGAGTGGAGTTTGTTTATTTGAGGCTGTTCACAGGACATTTTTTTTTGTACTCAGAGCATCTCGGGATAGGCTATGTGAACTTTTTTTTAAAATGCGTTTTCGCAGATCAAAAATTATTTCTGCACAGAGAATGCAATTGGAAATGTGTATAATATGCTGCAAAAAAAAAGTCGCTTTATTCTAGAAATATGATACCGGTAGGCCTGCTTCCTTTAGTTGTTTCACTAACATGAAAGCCTAAAAGACTTTTAGTGGAACATGATAATTTTGTATGTTAATGAAGTCGCCTACGTGACTGAGAAACATCCATTTCGGTAGTTTGGTACCAATAGATGATCAAGATTATTTTCCCAACATCTTAAATGTTCTCTTCAAAGTGTTTATAACTTCTGCAATCCATAAAACCTTTTTCACATCATTGACATTTGAATGGTTTGTATCGATATTAATATTTGAGTGCTAGATGTGATGATGTCTTGATGTTCCGATGAGATTGTGTTGATTAGACAATGCATTTTTCATGCTTTAATTAATGATAGATTTCTTTTAAACAATTACTGAACACTCAAACAACATGGTGATGCTGGAGATTCAAATGTAAACTATCAATTCAAAACAACTGAGATTCCTTCAACAATAAATACAAAGCTTTAATTTTGGAACTGGGAATTACTTTAATAATATACACACTGTACAATACAATTTCGTGTAACAAATTTACTGTCATTATTCGAGCCCCCAACTGAATAGATCCATCCTTTAAATACTTTTTACCTCTTTCTCATTTGCAAACAATCATTCGTTTCACTGCACTCAATTTTTCCACCACTTCTTCTATAGTCTGGAATTAACTTACCACCGCAATGGAATTATTAATAATAATAATAATTTTATTTATAAAGCGCTGTTAACAAACAAATGTAGGCTCAAGGTGCTGTAATAGCATTACAAACACAAACATGAGAGCTAAAATGACAAACTAATCTAAAAAAGTTTTAAACAAGTAGGTCTTAATGTTCTTCTTAAAAGTGGTGTAGCATGTTGTCTGTCTGAGATCAGTGGGGAGTGAGTTCCAAACCTTTGGTCCGTGCAATGAAAAAGCACGAAGACCTTATCTTTTGAGGTAGAAACGTGGCACCACTAAAAGCGTTGAGTCCATTGAGCGCAGCGCTCTCTGAGGGACATATGGAGTGATCAAATCTCTAGGGTACAAGGGCATTTCTTTGTTGTAGATACACTGTTGACAAAGTGTCGCCACCTTGTAGTCCATTTTTCGCATTCACAGGAAGACAATGGAGCATGCGCAGGAGCGTAATAGCAGAATCTCATTTTGTTATACGTGCGGCGTTGTTCTGAAAACGTTGCAGCTTGGCTATTTTGTCATCAGGTATACTTGCTAGCACGGCATTGCAGTAGTCGAGGCAGGAGAGTATGAATGCCAAAGCTAGCTTTTTAATTGACTACGTTGTTAAATATGGTCGGATCTGGCCTAATCTGCGCACAACATGGACATAAGGAACCTGGCAGTTCGTGATAAAAAGAGAATATGTGCTCTCAATTTTTGAGACATTGTTCCAAGTGCTGATCTTAATTATTTCTGTCTTGTCTTCGTTCATCTTATTCTCAACCATCCAATTGCTCACCCTTGCAACGGTACTACTGATTTTCTCTGCAAGATGCAACACCTCTGAGGGTAACGAGGAATCGTATATAACTGAGTCATTGGAGTGGTATAAGATGCCGGTTGGCTGTATGACATCACTGAGTGGATATGTATACATAGTGAACAGTACTGGGCCTAGAACTGATTCTTGGGGTACTCTGTACTTCAAAAGTAAGATTGTTGATTCTGTCCCGTTAATAACGACACTTTTGGTGCGTTCAGTCAGGTAGGATCCAAGCCACTTTAGGGTGATTTCAGCTAAACCAAAAGTGGCAGAGAATCTGGCCATCATAATTTCGTTGTCTAGTGTATCAAAGGCTGCGGACAAGTCCAGCATTGAAAGAATTGAGATGTAGCCTATGTCGGAATGGTGAAGTAAGTCATTTAGTACCCTGACTACTGCTGTTTCTGTGCTACAGCACTTCTTAAATGTAGATTGAAATTCTTCCAAGAGACATTACTGTTCAAGATGAGAAAGAATTTGGGCTAACACGATGCGCTCCAGAATCTTTGACAGGAAGGGAAGATTTGATACCGGGTGATAGTTTTTTTTTAGACATTCTGGGTCAAGACTTGATTTCCTTAATACAAATGCATGCTGTGGTACAATGCCTGTGAAGAGTTCACAATGTTAGTAATTGTAGGTACAAGCTCATCTAAACATTCAAGGAGCATGAAAGTTGAAATATTATCAAGGTCACATGACTTATTTGGCATCTTTAAAATAATACTCTTGACAAAATCTTCAGACACGATGAAACTTGTCTAAAGGAGAATTTTGAAAGATTGGAGAGTGGTCAAGCTGTGATGAGAGGGATGGCATGTCATTTCTGATCTTGTCAATGAAGAATCTATTGAAGGAAATAAGGGAGTTCAGATACTGGGATAGATTACAACAAATGTTCGTTATTAGCTCCCCCTAACATTTCAGCGGTGATCCTAAATAGCTCCTTAGAAGAATCAGAAGATTTCATTATTTGACAAATATGACTATTATTATTTTTAATCAGTATGTGAAAACTGATGGGTTTTCAAACTTGTAGAGCTAGAAAATTTTTTGAGACATATCTTACACTTGAATGGTTTTTCACCAGTATGAATCATCTGGTGACGTTTTAAATCCGCTTTTCTCCAAAAACGTTTTTGACATGTTTGACATTTGAATTTTTTTTCATCAGTATGAATCATCTGGTGAGTTTTTAAACTTGAAAATCGAGAAAATTCACTTCGACATATTAGACATTTGAATGTTTTTTCACAAGTTCCGGTATGTCTCCTCAGGTGAGTTTTTAAATTTCTTGAATAAGAAAATTCACTAAGACATATTTGACATTTAAATGCTTTTTCACAAGTAGCTGTATGTCTCCTCAGGTGAGCTTTTAAATTTCTAGAATAAGAAAATTCTCTTTGACATATGTGACATTTAAATGTTTTTTCATCACTATGAATCATCTGGTGACTTTTTAATTCTGATTTTCTCCAAAAACTTTTTTGACATTTTTGACATTGAAATTTTTTTTTATCAGTATGAATCATCTGGTGAGATTTCAAACTTGAAGATGCAGAATATTCTTTGAGACAAATTTGACATTTGAATGTTTTTTTGATTTTTTTACGATTATGTCTCAGCAGGTGATTTTTAAAACTTCTAGAATAAGAAAATTCTCGTTGACATATGAGACATTTAAATGGTTTTTCCCCAGTATGAATTGGCTGATGACTTTTTAAATGTAAAGGTCTAGTTAACTCTGTTTGACCTATTTGATGCTGGTTTCTATTAGCTTCATGAGAAGAAACAAAATTTACTTCTTTACTTAAAACTGTTTCATTAGGTCTGTATTGTTCTGGTTGATCTTGCATGTTATCAGTCAGTACAGACTTTCCCAAAGTCATTTCTTTTTCTTCCTCACTGAACTGCACCTGAGATCAAAACAAAAAAGGAAACATGAACTCAAAAGTCAAATTATTCTTACTCTGATAATTAGTGTCCTGTGCCAGCAGACATTTTTTGTCTCTTGTTTTTGTGCACTTATGTGTTTCTCTTTGCTGTAAGCGTTTAAGCCTACAATATGTAATACCGCTATATAAATAAAATTATTATTTAAATTAAATAGAAATCAAACAAGTAAAAAAAAAGGATTCTGTAAGATGTTACCGTAATTAAGATAGATGATGTTAAACTATATTTGTTGACATGTTTTTTTTTTCAAAATATTTGAAGATGGTGGTAAGAGTCAAAAGAACATCCAAATGCAGCTCTGACACCACGCCACAAAATCCATTTAAAATTTGCAACTAACTATTTAGCATTTTAACTTGGACATAGAAATTCACACTAGCTGTTTTTTTTTCTTAATAACAAAAGTTTATTTTTTATATCAATACATTATTAAAGTTTTAAGGGACATAGATCTAAACTAATGCACTAGATGAGTGTTACACAAACTAAGGCCTGTGGGCTGCAGATCATATCTGGATAGTCATTACACCTGTTAACTTTTTTTAGGCATCACTGAAAAAGTTTTTTTTTTAATGGGCAGAAACATTATTTTTGTTGTTGCATGACATTTTTCTTTCCTTTATGTCACTGTCTCAGGGTTAATGACACTTTATTGTGATTCTTCTTTATCATAAGTGTAAAAAATAATACGATACGAATCAAGAAATGAATTTTTTTAAAGTATTTGTGATGCTAGAGTCCTGCTTGTTAATAAATGTTGGATGCCCTTTGAGTCTGGTTACCAAAGAAAGAGTATCAAGTGATGTTTACTGGTTTTAAAAAACTCAATGGGTCTGGTTACCTTAGTAAGATTATCATTTTCTTCACAAATATCAACCAACTTCTGTCTTTTTAATTCTGAAGATGTTGAGAATCCACGTTGGCATATTAACATTTTAATGTTTTGTAAACCAGTATGAGTCAGCTGGTGATTTTTCAAATGTGAAGATTGAGAAAATTCTTTCAGACAGATCTGACATTGAAATGATTTTTGAAAATCAATTTCTTTTTCACTATGATGGTATTCTTCTAATTGATCTTGCATGTTTTCAGCCAGTTCATATTTTTCAGAAGTCATTGGTTCATCTTCCTCAATAAACTGCAACTGCTAAGAAAAAAAAAGAAAAAAATTACACTCTATGTCAAATCTTTTAAGATTTATTTCATATATGAATGGTTTTTCACCAGTATAAATCATCTGGTTACATTTCAAATTATGAGAATTAAAAAACCTTTTTGACATTTAAATGTTTTTTCACCAGTATGAGTCAGCAGGTGACAAAATGATAAGGTGTTGATAATTGTACAACATATCTGACACAATTTTGTTTAGTTTAGCAGCATGCATGCGAAATGCCAAAGAAAGACACTTTGCATAAAGCAATTTAGCGGAGAAGAAATGAAATGCAAGGAGCTCCTCCACAGCCTGAACATAGGTCAATTTTGACTATTCCATTTGAATACCAGAACTATATGGTTTAACCTGAGCTGAACGAAATGGACAATTAAAGAATTTTACTATTTGGTAGAGATTTAAATGGCAGTTGAACAGTCAAATGAAAAAGCTTTACATGGATGGGCCATTCAGAATCTCCCCTTCAATATTTAAACAGATCAACGTTATTATGGCAAATGCAGAAATACTGCCTGTCCTAAATGCACTACTGCATTATGCCCCCCCCCCCCCCCCCCCCCGAAAAAAGTTTTAATAACTTTGATTATTTCATGCATGCTTACTGTGAAGTATGCATTGCTGCCTGGTTTTTGTGTAATGATAGTGATTTAACAATAATTAAATAACAAATAAATACCAAAAATAACGGACACAAATATCTCTTTTTCTTTACATGAAAAATACACCTTAACACAGACACTCATACGAAACATAGATATGAATCATTCTTTTTAAAAAAATAATACAATGAACGTAAATAATGTGACCAAAACAGTTCACGCCAAAACGACCTTCGTGCCAAAATGGCTGCGCCAAAATGTCCTGCTTTGAGATATATTTCACGTATGAATGGTTTTTCACCAGTATGAATCATCTAGTGACATTTCAAATTATGAGAAACAGAGAAACCTTTTAGACATATTTGACATTTCAATGGTTTTTCACCAGTATGAGTCAGCAGGTGACCTCTTAAATGATATGGTGTTGATAATTGTTTAAGACATATCTGACACTGGTTTTGTTAAGTTTGATGACAAGTTTCTGTACTTATAACTGTTTCATTAGGTCTATATGGTTCTAATTGAACATGTATGATATTAGCCAGTACAAATTTTTCTGAAGTCAAAGATCTAGTCAAATGTATTCTTACCTGACTTAAAGACACTTCTGGAACTGGGGTGTGTCTAAGGGATTCATATTTTGGCATAATGATAGGTACACAATTACTGTTGTTAGCCTTCTCTGACATAGCCAGAAGTCTTGAAGCTAAAGACAGTGATTTATTCATATCTGTACAATGAGTCATTTCTACCTCTTGTTTTAAAGTACTTTTCTGTAAGAGAAAAAAAATTAACTTCACTAATTACTTATAATATGAACAAAATACTCAAAGAACAAAAAGGGACAGATAAATAAAGTGTCGATACTTCTAATTTCTCTCTCTGGATTTCTTCTTTTTCATCCTCTCTGAATATTAATATATCATTTTAAGCAACAATTCATCTTTTTCTTAACAACTTTTTAGTAAAAAAAAACAACAACAATAAGCCCCCTTCCCAACTAAACTTGATCTAGTGCATCTGACATTAGCAAAGCCCATAACCCATACATTTTTTTTTTTTTTTAGAATTGTTTCCTCCCAAACTCTTTCTTTTTCCCTGCCCCCCTATAAATTATATAAAAAAAAGTCAGGTACCCATTGCAGCTGGCTGGACTCAAATTCGCACTAAAGATCCCAAAATTTAAAATCCCAGTCTTCACCAGGATTCAAGCCAGGCACCCCGGTTGGGAAGCCAAGCACTTTAACACTCAGCCACTGTGCCTCCATATTTGTTATACTTATGTTTGTTGTTATGTGTACTTACTAGTTTCTCAAAAACAGATCTAGCCAAGCTCATGAACATTAAGACTAAAAAGTCTTGTTAAAAGTTTTTTAAAAGTTGCCCTTTCAGACCATGCAGTCTATGCATGCAGCACAATGACCAACTGCCTTTACTTTTCCCCAGCTAATGTCAAGTACTCATTAGAGCTGGATGGACTCAAATTTGCTCTAAAGATCCTGAAATGTAAAATCCCTGTCTTCACCAGGATTCCAACCTGGGACCCCAGGTTCAGAAGCCAAGCACTTTACCACTTAGTTACGGGGCCTCCATGTTTGTTATACTTGTATTTAAACATGTTTTTGACTTGATATCACATCCAGCAGAATCTCTTTGGGTTTTAATGGTTCATGACCACAACTGCCAGGTCTTATTATCCATACAGGGTGACAGTGGGATGTGTAGATGAGTGGTATAAACCACTTGGATACTTATCAAGGGGGCTTGAATTCAAATCCTGACTCAAGCAGAGTTGTGTTTATAAAGCACCTAAAGGCAAGACAGAAACCTTCTCTAGAATACCCCCCTCCCAACCGGTCGACAAAAGAGATTGGACCATAGCCCATGAGCATACTATAGCAGGAAACATGTGCAGCGCAAAAGTAATATTTTAAAAATTTTAAATTCATTTTGACTACAATTGTCCACCTCAGCATAACATAACAATATAGATGCAAACATCAACAACATTCACATATGTAACACACACACACTAATTTGTAAAATCTCAAACCTTCACTACAAAGGACACCAAAGGACAAAATTATTAAAGTAGAGTAAATTCAGAAATGTTCTGCCCACCTCATCTCCCTGCACTTTGGTTTTCTGAAAGGGCACAAAATTTATTTGATATTATGTTCTAACACTTCACTGGTCATATATGAGGGCAAGCACTGAATGTAAGGTGACAAGACTATTGTCAGTGCTTCAACAATGATGGAATGCAAAGAATAGATTTGATATTATTTTCTGCAGAGATAACTGTGCTTCACAAACTCATTTCTTTAGTTATTTCCGTTTTAAATTAAAAATCTATGCCCACTTTGGTTGGAGGGTTTGGAACTTACTCATTATGACACTTAGACAAACAATTTAACTTCACCACCCTGATAATTTACTATGAATAGTCAGTAATTATCATTTTGTATTCATCTTCAATTAAGTCAAAATATTTTATATGCATGTAAATTAGGTGAATTCTGTTTTGCACTGGTAATGTTAATTTAAATCCAAGGGTTTACAGTTTAAATGCTCTATAAATACCTGATTCCCTTCTTGATCATTAAACATATTTGTTGACCAACATCAGCGTCGACTACATATATCTTGATTGTTTTGGCATTTTGCCGGTGTTCCTGAATTAGTTTGAAAGTTACCTCCTGATCATTTCATTGATTACATTTGACACCGCGGAAGAGCCACAATAATTTATATTCTATTAAGTCAAAATATTTTATGCACGTAAATTAGGTGAATTCTGTTTTGCACTGGTTATGTTAATTTAAGGCCAAGGGTTTAAGGTATATAATATGCTCTAAAATACCTGATCTCCGAAATTTTCAGCAAAGTTTTCTGATTGTTGTGAATGCAATTCTGAATTATCTCCATCTGCCTTCTCAATTTTTATCATTGACACTTTGAAGTCTTGTTCTTCACATGGTTGTGTTAACGAATCTGTTTCTTCCATTTCCTTTTTCACATGCTTTAAGGCATGGTTCAGATCAAAAGTAAAGTCATGCTTTGTATCAGCCATCATGAACAGTTAATATATCCAAATTTTTGCTACCTTATAAATTATACCTGTTGTAAAAAAAAAAGATTTTTTAATTTCACCAAAATATGGCACAAAACATTTAAAAGAAAAATGTGTGTAAAATTCTGGAATCTGGTGTCAACAGTTTATAGAATTGGTGAAAGTGCTGTGGCATTAGTTTAAAAAATCAAAAACCATGTAAATTTAAAACTTGAAAAGAAATTCTTTTTTTTAAAAAGTTAATAAGAATTTTGGGCAGATCGGCACAATTTAGGCCATGTCGTGCCTGCAGTCCCTTATGGATTACTCTCTTTCTACATAACAAGGGCTAAATTCTATACAATTAAATCATTAAAATCAAGGTCTATTCACAGTTAAACTTGATCAACTAGACTGGGTTGACTGAAAAGTGTGTCCTCCAAAAAAAACACAACAATACTAACATTAATCATCTTCATCATATGATCATCTAAATCTAGAATAGAGTCTATCTAGTATTACCGACATACTGATGAGTTGACTGAAAGTGTGTCTTTCAATAAGCAGACACTGAAGTAACTATTGTAACTGTCAACACTCCAAACTCTACAGTAGTCTACACTGATAAAGGCAATATTAACTTAGATCTAGATCATTATTCTATCTAAGACTAAAGCCTTTAGTTTAACTTGTTTTAGTAAAAAGGCTCAGGGAAAAAACTGACTGTTGATGAGTGTTAGAAGGAGACTCAAAGACTAGTCCTAGTCTGAGTAGTCACTAGATAGTAGATAAGATAGTTACATCATAGTAGATCTACTTGAAGTACTTGTCTAATAAATTATAGTCTAAGAGAAGACTAACTCTAACTACTCTAAGCACTTCCTCTTGAAAATATGCAGAGAGAAGACAAGAGTAGAGATTCAACAAGATGAACTTGAAGAGTCATCACTAAACTTCCCATTAAATTTAAAATACTATCATCTAGAAGATTTAGATTCTATAATATAGATCTATTAGGTCTACTTAATTAGTTATTTAGATCTATTCTATTCTAGAACTAGATTCTATAGGAGTATAGCCTAGTTAGGCCTAGTAGAGTAGAGTCTATGTCTATTATTTAGTATTAAGACTTAAGTCTACAGTATAGCCAGGCTAGTCGGTATCACTGTTCATAAAATAGTAACAAATGGTGTCATAGAATCTATTTCCGGTTTTGAATTAATTCAAACCACAGACCTATGTATATCTATATCTTTATATGCTCAGTAGATCTATTTTGAGATTGGACAAGGTTTTACCGTTTAGATTTAGATGCAGGTCGCTTTGCGACTGGGCGTTTTTGTGCTAAATATTGTAGACATAGATTGTACATTAATTTAAATAGTCTTTCAAAAAATATTTTTTGTTGTGTATGTGTTACTCTGTTACAAGTCTATATGTGCATAGGTAAAAAGAGGTATAGAAAATACGAAAAACATGCATATATGTAACCCTGCCGGACCAAGTAAAACAAAGGACGTTTGGGCCACGCGGCCTTCATCAGCTACAAAACAAACAAAAAATAAAAAACAATTAACACAAAATAGTCTTAAGTTAACTTATCTGTCCGATGTTGTTCGAGAGTTAGTACAAGCTCCGTAAGGCGAGAATGTCCGAAAGAGAAGCACTCCAGCAACTCCGTAAACGTAAGGACATCGTCATTAAACCAGCAGATAAAGGCGGCTCTATCGTAGTGTGGGATAGAAACTTATACATCAAGGAGGCCCTTAACCAGCTCAGCGACACCAATTTTTATGCACCGAGAAAAACTGACGGAACCATCTCTAATAATAAAAAAGTTAAGGTTGAAATAGATACAATTATTGCTGATAACCTACTTACAAGATCGGCCCACAAACTACGACTCCAGGATAGCGAATTAGGAAAACCATATTTCTACCTCTTACCTAAGATTCACAAACTTAACAACCCCGGCAGACCTATTGTCTCCGCTTGTTCCTGCCCCACTGAACTTATCTCCCGCTTTCTGGACACAATCTTTCAACCTATAGTCGAAAAGTTACCTACGTTCATTAAAGATACCAACCACGCCCTGTTAACACTAGCAAAAGTCATACTACAACCTGACAAAGAATACATACTCTTCCTCCTAGATGTCAGCTCCCTTTACACTTCCATCCCACATGCTGATGGCCTTAAAGCCATCCGTTACTTTTTTGATATACCAGAAAACAAACACAAATCTATATCCACTGACATTCTAGTTCGCCTTACGGAGCTTGTACTAACTCTCAACTCCTTCGAGTTTAATGGGCAATTTTTCGACCAAATCAGCGGAGTAGCTATGGGTACGGCATTCGGTCCATCTTATGCCTGCCTATTTATGGGCTTCTTAGAACTCAACATTTGTTCATCCTACACGGGCCCCATGCCCGAATTTTATAGGAGATACATTGATGATGGCCTAGGCATAACATCTCTGACAGAGAATGAACTTATCCAATTTATTGAGTTCACTAACAACTTCAATCCCGCCATTCGTTTCACTTACACCATTTCCAGAATTAGAGTGAACTTCTTAGACATAGAAATAAACATAACCCGAAATTCTCTGTCTACATCCTGCCATTACAAAGACACTGACAGCCATAGCTATCTTCTATACTCGTCATCCCATCCACCATCCTGTAAAAGATTCTATCCCCTACTCCCAACTTCTACGTATCCGCCGCCTTTGCCAAGATGACAATGACTTCACTGAAAAAGCAACTGAAATGGTAGAGTTTTTCTTGCGTCGTGGCTACCCTCAAGCTATTTTAGACAAAGCCTTATCGCGAGTGGAGAATCTTAAAAGAGAACAAGCTTTCAAGAAAAAAACGATATCTAGCAATGATGGAAGGCCCAAATTGATATTAACCTATCACCCGCACAATGTGAAAGCAAAAAACATCTTTCTCAAAAACCTGAACATTCTCCTAGCCGATGAACATACTCGCGACGTCTTTTCATCCCCACCTCTTGTAGTATTCAGGCGAGACCAAAACCTACAAGACATATTAGTACACACTAAACTCCACAACATTTCAAGTGAACCTGGCACTTGGCCATGTAAGCGACGTAATTGTCAGACCTGCAAACACACACTCGCCACCCCCACCATCACCTGTCCTAAAATGACCATCAAGATCAGTGGCAAATTTAACTGTAATAGTAGAGGAGTCATATATGTTATAATATGCTCAAGGTGTCAGATGGTTTATATTGGAAACACAGGCAGGACCTTAAAAACACGACTCCAAGAACACCTTAGAGACATTCGTAACTTTGCTACTAAGCCCGTCTCTATCCATTTCAATAACACACATCATAGGGGTACCACCGACCTCCTCGTCACTGCCATACAACAATGCAACGACAAAAACACCCGTCTGCAGATCGAAAACAAACTTATTTACATGTCAGGCACCCTCCAACCTAACGGGATCAACAACCAGCACACTTTTATTTAATAAGCGATGGGCACTATCACTACGGTACCCCCTTTTCCCATTCATCTTTGCCTGACATCTCCGCCCCCTTCCGTTTTCCCGCGCTTTTACACCAGCGCAGCTCATTTCTTTTCTGCCTCGATAGAGAACAACATCGGACAGATAAGTTAACTTAAGACTATTTTTGTGTTAATTGTTTTTTTATTTTTTGTTTGTTTTGTAGCTGATGAAGGCCTCGTGGCCCAAACGTCCTTTGTTTTACTTGGTCCGGCAGGGTTACATATATGCATGTTTTTCGTATTTTCTATACAGTCGTTTACCCCTGCAGCAGTAAATCTTTGTTTTTTTTTGGAGTAAAAAAGAGGTAGGCCATATTTTATCATTAAATATTAAAACTTTTTTTCTTATTTGTTAAAGTGAAAACTTTTTTTGTTCTTTTGAAACATTCGTCTTTTTTTTTTTTTTTTCGTATATAGATCTAGGTCCACTCAAATAAATCTGTTATTAAAAAATGTTGAATGTTTTCTGGCGCCAAAACGTCTCGTAGGTATGCCTACAAGGGCGGATTGGGAGTCAAAATTGTCCAGACATCAGGATCGTAGCAACCATTGCGGAAAGGTTTTTTTTTTTACACTTGGACTCATGACCATTTTTTTTTTTCGTATATAGGTCCCCTAAAATAAATCTATGTTATTAAATAAATGTTGAATGTTTTCTGGCGCCAAAAAGGCCATCGACAAAACGTCTCGTAGGTATGCCTACTAGGGCGGATTCGGAGTCAAAATTGCCCAGACACCAGGATCGTAGTAACCATTGCGGAAAGGGGTTCTATACACTTGGACTCATGACCATTTGGGCAGTTATGCGCCCACGTGATTCCTAAAAAAAAAAGAAAAGTTGACTGTAACATTTTAAATGTATCAAATTTATATCTTGTGCTTGTTAGCAATCGTCACTACTTGTAGGACCTAAATCATAGACGTAGGTGGGTGGTGCCAGTCTAAGAGGAGCGCAAAAAAAACTTTTAAATCAAATCTGATTTTCTGGTTATTTTAATTCTTTAAAAAATTATTTTAACTAACAAAAAATGTTCACATAGAACTAATTACTTATAAATTATCGTTGTTTAGTTTAATTCTACAAGAGACTTCCACGCGGGTTAAATCTGATGCATTCACCGTGTTGGATACAATGCGCTGTGTTTATGACAATTTGTCGATAGGCATCTACAAGTATAATTGCGTTTTCAATTAATTTTTTTTTTTTTTTACTTATAACAAATATGATTATCGATGTCTAAAGTGTTGTGTTCTTACATTGTAGCTCACTCTCGTAGTTTCTTGAATAGCTTTAGACTATATCCACTTCCAAAGATCTTTATAACAATACAATGTCTCCAAAACAATTTCGACAGTAACTTTTTGTATTTCTGCATGTTAAACGATTATTAGATGTTCAACAAGAAAAGGACATGTTCTGCTTTTTTGAGGTAACGTCCGACATGCTTCGGCCTAGAGTTGGTTTAGGCTATGTAACATTTGCAAGAAAGATGACAGGTTTTTTTTATTTTTATTTTCGACAAACACCTTCGTGAAGAGTGGAGTTTGTTTATTTGAGGCTGTTCATATGATATTTTGTTTTTACTCTGAGCATTTCGGGATATGTGAACCTTTTTTTTTTTAAAAGCGTTTTCGCACATCAACGAAAAATTCAGCACGCTGGGTGCAATAGAAAATTTGAAATGCTAAAATAAAGTTTTTATAATTATTAATTACATTTAGTGTAGTTTATTACATGCACAGGCAGTTTAGTTTACTAAATTAAGTTGACGTTGTCTCTGTCACTTATTAAAAAGCAGAAACTGTAGTTTACCAAAAAAACAACAACTATAATTTCTAGGCCTACTGCAGATGGCTCGTCACTTATGTTTCTGCCCACTCAGCTGAGAGCGTTTGGCAGAGACCAGGCCATCGAAGTTAGGCCTGAAGTCGCGTGTAGTGGCAAGCCGCAAGGTTGCTCTCAGATGCTTATCAGTCAGTCTTGATCGTAATGCTGTTTTGTTGATCATTCTGGAAAAAAACTGTTCGCAAACGTACGTACTCCCAAACATCGCTAAAAACTTCTCTCTGGGAAGAAACTGGTAGAAATCAGGAACACCAACATCAGCGTATTTTGCTTCAGAACAGTGTCACACTGCAGGTCCTGTAATTCCATCTGGACTTCCTCTGGAACGTTTTTCATTTCAACTGCGAACGGAGTGGCAACAAGGAAAAACTGTGGTTCAAGAGCAGTGAATTGCTGAAAGCGGTGTTCAAAATCTTCCAGTAGCCTGGAGAGGATGTCTACGTAGTCTTTCAGGCGCTGTGGTTCAACCGTAATGCTCTGTAGAAAATACAAATGAGCAAGGTTTCCATCTGTCAGCTGAGTGGCCCACAAAGTCAGCTTGCATCTGAATGATTTGATGCGGTCAAACATCACGGTAATCAGCTGCTTTGTGCCCTGTAGTTGTGAATTGAGTGCATTGAGATGTTGCGTGATGTCAGTAAGAAAAGAAAGATCCGACAAAACATTGGGTCACTGAGCTGTGGTATGTCTCTGTCTTTCATCGCCATGAACAATGCTATTTCCCGTCTCAGTTCAAAAAATCTCTGCAGCACTTTTCCATGACTCAATCATCTTACTTCCGTATGATAAAGCAACTCTCCGTATTCCGTTTCTAAATCAGCTAGAAATGACACAAACTGTCTGTGGTTGAGACCCCGTGCACATATGAAGTTCACCGTCTTCACGACAACATCCATCATGTTCTTCATTCGTAGACCTTTGCCACATAGTGCTTCTTGGTGCAGAATGCAGTGTAGGGCTGGAAAAGGTCCCCGCCAAGTTGAGCTGATACCGTTTCTCTACAGTTAATCCAACAACACCAACCTTTTCTGAACACATTACTGGTGCACCGTCCGTAGCCACTGAAACAAGTTTTTCCCACGGTAGCCCACACACCTGCCAATACAAGCTTCCAGTTCTTGAAACACGTCGCGTCCATTCGTCGTTCCTTTCATGGGGAGTAAGTCCAATAGCTCTTCAACAATGTTCAAGTTTTCGTCGACCCCCACGAATGAATACGGCACAGTATGCGGTGTCTGTTACACCAGTAGACTCGTCCAGTGCAATGGAAATGCTACAAAGTCTTTTGCAGTCAGTTGCTGTTGAACATTTGTCGCTGACTCGGTGATCCTGCTTGCAACTGTTTCGCGGGCCACATGGGCCACGTGTTTGAGACCCCTGATTTAGACTATTTGAATGACTAGCTCTCTGTGTTCAATTGTTTACACACTACAATAAGCTCCAAAGGATAAGGTAGGCATAAGAATTTCTTTCGAAAAAAAAAGGGTGGCAGTTTTTAATTTTGCAATCAGGCGACCATAGCCCTCGCAGATCCCTGCTGCCACCTCCAATCATGCAAGATATTTGTAACAAAGTAAAGCTCCCCCATTCCGACCTTGCAATCTATACGGCAGATAATGTAAAGTTCATCTGTTTCTGTGGCCCAGCACAACAATCAACCGCCATTACTTTTCCCCAACAAATGTCAGGTACCCTAAAGATCCCAAATTAAAAATCACCAGGATTAAAACCTGGGAGACCCAGTTCAGAAGCCAAGCGCTTTACCACTCAGCCACCATGGAAGGAAGTATTGGACCAGGACAAAGTAGTCAAAAAAAAAAAAAGGGAAAGCATTTTCTTTTTTGAAGCAGGATACTTATTTGTTCAACAAAGTGATTCTTTTTATTCAAAATCAATATCACTTTAGTATCCTAACTGGCAAACTCGACTACCTGTCAGTAATGATACACATCCAATCTCATAGACATAGACATAAGCTATGCTCGTGGTTTAATAAAAAAGCTAGGACAAAGTTGTACAAAAGCTTCTTCCCTAGTGCTCGGAGCATGGAATAGGTTGCCTGGGCTAGCCAGGAAAACCAGTGACTTAGCAGAATTTAGGTCATTGGTTAATATGCATGACAGGTGGGATGTAATCATCTACTTTTTTTAAAGTAATGTCTCTATTATATAAGATATAAGCTGGCATTCAACAATCTATCAAAAATATATGATTAGGACCTTCCAGATTCATCTAATAAGGTATAACACAATCTTATTTCACATTTTTAGTAGTACAAAATTGTATATATATGAATAAAGACATTTTTTTATGTATAAGTTTGGTACTGATATACAATTAATCAAAGTAAACATACAATGTGATTGTATAAAAATAACTGATATACCGGTACTCCAAGAACAATAACCAACATACTAAGTACTCTCTCTATGCATTAAGCATAAAGATAATTATTATAAGGCTCAGATGTCAATCTTGACTTTATTCTACACTTTTCAAATTTATTAAGCCAATTAATTAATTTTAATGAAATAAATTAATATGTAACACATGGCTCCTTGATCTCAAGAAACAATGAATGCTCCCTAATAATCTACTAGAGTTGATTTCTTCAGTTGAGAAGGGGAGAATCTATTGTTAAACTTAACAGAATAGTTCTAATACAGTTGAATTTAAAAGTAAAGTAAAGTTCTCCTTTCAGACCATGTGGTCTATAGGGCAGATGATGTAAAGGTCATCTGTTTCTGTGGCCCATGGTTATCGAGGATGTCATGTGGCCAGCACAACGACCAACTGCCTTTACTTTTCCCCAACTAATGTCAGGTACCCATTAGAGCTGGGTTGACTACCCTAAGGATTCCTAAATTTTGAATCCGGGACCTCCGGGTTGGAAGCCAAGCGCTTTACCACTAAGCCACTGTGTCTGTACTCAATTTACATACATATTGAATTTACATACATATTGAATTTACATACTCTTGAATTTAGCATGAAAATATATATTTTAAAACTATCCAATGGGGAAGCTTTCTTTCTCTTGCTGTCTCAACTCGTAGACACTCTGCTAAGGTCATCTTGGCACATACAATCTTTGTCCAAGCAGCTCATTTATGGGGGTGGCTATTTTCTCTAAATTCAGTGACCTCTGTGGTGTTGAGGGCCTTCTTGCAGACATCTGTTTAAGTAAATGCTGGATGCCCAATGGGCCTGGTTATCTTTTTGACAATATTCTGAATATGAGCCATTTAGAGTATTTTTAATGCTACAGATCCAAATCCACATTGACATATTAGCACTTTAATGTTGTTGTTTTTAAAACCTTTATGAATCAGTTTTTTTTTTCTTTAATGTAGTTAAGAAAATATTTCCAGACATATTTGACATTTGAATGTTTTGTCACCAGTATTTTTTTCCCCCATCATATACTAAGTATGGCGAAAAACATTTTTGACAAGTTTAACATTTAAATTATCTGGTGAATTTTCAGATCCTCCTACCTCAATGACATTTGAATGGTTTTTCATGTTTTTTACTAAGATGAAATGAATCATGTCTTTTCAAATTTGAAGAATGAGTGAAGCTTTTTTTACAAATGTGATTGATATTTAAATGGGTTATCACTGGTATGAACTATCTTGTGACGTTTTCATTCCAAATTTCTCCAAAAGCATTTTTAACATTAGATTTTTTTTTCATCAGTATGAATTAGCTGGTGATTTTTTAAAAGAGCAGATTGAGAAAATTCTTTGAAACATATTTGACATCTGAATGGTTTTTCACCAGTATGAACCCGCAGGTGAACTTTCAATTGTGAAGATTTGTAAAATTCTTTTAGACATATTTCACATTTGAATTTTTTTTCACCAGTATGAATCAGCTGGTGAGTTTTTAAATATGAAGTGCGGGAAAATTCTTTAAGACATATTTGACATTTGAATGGTACTTCAACAGTATGAATCAGCTGATGAGTTTTTAAACATGAAGAATGAGAAAATTCTTTTAGACATATTTGACATTTGAATGATTTTTCACCAGTATGAATCAGCTGATGTTTTTTTAAATGTCCAGATTGAAAAAAGTCTTTATGACAAATATGACATCTAAATGGTTTTTCACCAGTATGAGTCAGCTGGTGATTTTTTAAATGTGTAGACTGAATAAATTCTTTTTGGCATATTTCACATTTAAATGGTCTTTCTTCAGAATGAGCAATCTGGTGTCTTTTTAAATAGGAAGAGCGGGAAAATTCTTTTTGACATGTTTGACACTGAAATGGTTTTTCACTCGTATGAATCAACTGGTGATATTTTAAGCGTGAAGGACACTTAAATGCTTTTTGACATATTTGACACTGGTTTCTTTTAGTTTGAGAACTAGATACCAAGTCAGTTTCTTTTCTTAAAAGTGTTTCATTTTTTTGAATGCTATCATCTAGGTCATATTTTTCAGAAGTCCTTTCTTTTTCTTCTTTAATGAACTGCACCTGCTAAGAAAAAAAACAAACCTGATGTATGATTTGTTCACATTCACTGGAACTTAATTGTTCAACCCTATCAAAAGCGTTACATTATCATGCTGCATGTATACAAGCTTTTTTTATCAATAGATTTGGAGATATAACTGTTCCTGATTCATTGATTAACAATCAGGGGCTGACTGGGTGCCAAATTTGGCCCTGGTATTAACATTTAATGTGGGCAATAAATTGTAGGTCTCACGACAAGCTTTCATTTGTACCTTTCCACATATGTAAATTGTAGGTCTTATGATGAGCATTTGTATCGGTCCACATATGTAAAGTTTGATAACGCATCAAAATTGAACACTTACATCAATGGCCAAAACATGTATATGTCATAGTACAATGCAATTCATTAATAATATTGTAATAAACCTGGTGGTGGCACAGATGGGGGTAGTGGTGTGTGTTTACAGCTGACGCAAATTGCCCCAGGTCATTGCTAGACGAGCGGTCTAAGAGCAAGAGCAAATGTGTCAGTCAAGTCGCTTCACCTCGCAATTTCACAAGCATGAATTAAAGTCAGAGTCAAGAACCAGTGTGTGAAGTCAGTCCTAAACAGTTGAACCTGGTGCAAGCCCGGAACGAGACGGAGAGGCCACTGCAAGAGTTGATACGGTTGTTCACGAAGAAATATTTGTACAGACTGTGTTACTTGTGGCCAATTGTAAAGTATTGGCTGTGATTTATTGGACATTAAACCATTACATTATTTTGGAGCCCTGAATTGTCAAGTTCTTTAAGTTGGTAGTGTCGTGTTGCGCAGTTTGCATAGAGCCTGGACGGTGAGATTTGTTACAATACTTAGATCTGCACACCTTGCCATTTCATACATTACTCTCTGTAACCTATTGTATTATATGGTAGGTTATTCCATCAACGTGTTAGGTTAGTAATTAACTTTAAATCTATATTTTAAAACACTATTTAAAATTTTAGGTTAGTGTCAAGTGAACTATCCTGACTGATGTGTAGCTGCAGTTTATAATACACTGTGTATGCTTGTTGTTGTGTCTGGTGTGAATGATTTCCAGGTATATTCTTTCACTTAGATAAATCATAATTGTTTACCTTATTCAAAGACACTTCTGTTTCAGGAATGTGTCCAGCCATAATGGTTGGTGCGTGACAAAGACAGTTGTTTGCCTTCTTTGAAGCTAAAGACCATGGTTTATTACTATCAGTAAAATCAATCAATTCTTTCTCTTGCCTAATAGTACACTCCTGCAGGACAAAGAAATGAAAAAATATTTAAAGAAAAAAATATACATGTCAATCAACTGACTATACTTAATTAATACAATGTAATCAATTTATACAAATATGTCTATTGAGCAATATATAATTTTATCTGATATTGGTTAAAACACATAACTTAACAGATTTTTAAAAAAATGTTTGTGCTTTTTTAAAATATTAAAACACAGAGCTCTTCAAATGGTAATCAGCAGTCCTCGTCAAAGTGTCCAAAAAGGTTTGAGATAAATCCCTTTTATGAATCTTGGACTCAGGAAGGGATTTTATCATGTATCATTTATCATTCATTAGACAATCTGTTATGAACATAAAGATAAGAGAGTCGAGAACCATGTCTGTATAGTATGGCTTTAATACACTGAATGACTACACAACACACATTTCGTGAACACATTCTCACGGACGAGTTACAAGCACATGTAAACATAAGAACGACAACCGATACAGAATATAATTTTCATAACATTCACCCCCGGTTCAAATAATGCTAACTAGTATTATAAACAATGAAAGAATTAAGTAAGTGCAGAATAATAATAGAGATTCAAGTAAACATCAATGTAGAATAGCATGACATAATGTAACATGTTGATATAAGTAAGTGTAGAATAATAATAGAGATTCAAGTAAACAAACAATGTAGAATAGCATGACATAATGTAACATGTTGATATAACATGGTAAAACAAATAGCTTATTAAAATATATCATGATAGATCAAATATCTCATTAAAGTCAAGTCAACAAAACCAAATGAAAGTAGTAAAATAACAAATGTCATTTTGGAGACAAAACTGAATGTCAAAGTAAGAGCTCTAGTAAGCTGATGAGCTTTTACACTTTGTAGTTGGGCCTAGTTCTCCTTACTCTAAGATTGTATGTATGTGTAGTTTCATCTGCTTGAGTTTCGGACGGTCTGGCTATGTCTTCAGTGGTGCTGGTGGTTTCTTCAGGCATGATAGAATCAGTAGGTTGATTCCTGGGAGGTGAGCTTTGGATGGGGCAGCCAATATCAAGCTCTGTTCTACTCTGATTCTCATTTTCTATAACTTTTTGTTCCTCCCTAGGGGCTAACATTTGTAATGAGACAGTTTCCTCTCGACCGTTTGGTGTTCGGATTACAGCGTACTGAGGGTTGCATGTTACCAAATCAACTTCCTCTGTTATGGGATCGTATTTAGATGATCTAACGTTCTTCTTCAGCAGGACAGGACCAGGACTGGCCAACCATGTTGGCAAGGATGTCCCGGAACCACTTCTTTGGTTGAACCCAAGAAGTCGTTCATGTGGTGTCCTGTAAGTTGCAGTGCCTAGTAATGACCGGATGGATTGCAGAGCATCATTTAGTACTAGTTCCCATTTAGCTATGTCCAATTCCTTAGAATGTAGAGCCAAGGTGATGGCTTTCCATAAAGTCCCGTTAAGTTTCTCTATTTGTCCGTTTCCTCTCGGACTGTAAGGGGTCGTTCTACTGGTTGCAATTCCTCTCTCGTGGAGGAAATGCTGCCCCTCTGTAGACATAAATGAAGTTCCCCTGTCAGTGTAGACGTACGCTGGAAATCCAAATAGGGCGAATAGTTCATTGAGACATTTAACAACCGTAGATGAAGACATATCGGGACATGCAAATGCAAATGGGAATCTAGAGAATTCATCTATAATGGTAAGTAGATATCTATTTCTTGAAACAGTAGGGAGAGGTCCCTTGAAATCCATACTAATTCTCTCAAAAGGTTGAGTTGCTTTAATCAGTTCTCCGGTCGGCTGTCGAAAAAAACGGGGCTTTAGTTCTGCACAAGCTTGACATTGTTCCATTACAGTTCTGACGTCATCACAGGAAAATGGAAGATTTTTAGTCCTTACGTAGTGCAATAGTCGAGTAACGCCTGGGTGGCAAAGACTAGTGTGTAGCATTTTAAGGTCATTGCGAGTGATGGCAGATAGATAGTTTCTGGTAAATGTATCAGCTACAGTGTTCTGCTTGCCAGGGCGATAGATGACATCATAGGGGAAACACGAGAGTTCAAGTTTCCACCTTTGGATTTTTTCATTTTTAATTTTTCCTTTGTTTGACCTGTTATACAGATCGCTGATCCGTAACAAGTGTGAACGCTTTACCAACTAAGAAATGTTTCCATTTCCTCAGCGACTCAACAATGGCATATGCTTCTTTCTCAACTGAAGAATGTTTTCTTTCACTTTTTGTTAATGAGCGAGAGAAGAAAGCAACAGGCCGGCCATCTTGGTTGAGGGTAGCCGCAATGGCTATATCAGAAGCATCCCTCTCAACGGTTAAAGGGCGATTCGGATCAATAGTATATATGGCTGCTTTTTCAAGCTCATTTTTCAAACTTTCAAATGTTCTTTTGACTTTTTCGGAGACAGGAAATTGTTGATTTCTTGTTAACAGGCTTATTTTTGTTGAGAAGTTAGGTATCCACTGTGAGTAGTAAGCCAGAAGACCCACTACTCGTTTCTGTTCACGCATGTTCACTGGTATGGGTAATTCCCTTAGAGCGCGAAATCTCTCAGGATCCGGCTTAAGTTGTCGTTTGGAAATCTCATATCCTAACAGTCTCACTTTAGCAGTGCTAATTTCACTTTTTGTTTTATTAAGAGTGATTCTATACTTTTGAGCACTATCAAGAAATGGCTGTAGGTTTCGGTCTTGTGATTCAGAGTCCATACCGCAGATGGTCACATTGTCCACATAAGCAAAAGTGTCAGTGAGTCGTTCGTCTATGATTATTTTGTAAATCGTACGCTGAAAACAGGCGACTCCATTCGTAACGCCAAATGGAATCCGACGGAATTGATACAGTTTCCCACATGCTTCGAAGGCTGTGAACGGCCTTTCCTCTTCTTTTATAGGAATCTGATGGTATGCACTTTTCAGGTCTAAAGTGCTATATACAGAGTATTGCAAAATCTTCTCTGCCAGTTCGTCAATTCTGGGCATAGGGTAGGCGTCTAGTAGAGTGAACCGGTTTATGGTTTGGCTGTAGTCCACATTCATTCTTTTCTTATGTCTGTCATTTGTTGTGACTAGGACTTGTGCACGCCAGGGAGATTTAGATGGTTCAATAATTTCATCCTTTATTAGTTGTTGAATTTCCTTCACTATAAACTTTCTATCTGGAACTGAGTATCTGCGAGACCTTGTAGCCACTGGTGTACAGTTTGGTGACAGATTACTAAATACAGACAAGTTACAAGCACATGTAAACATAAAAACGACAACCGATACAGAATATAATTTTCATAACACAATCCTTTAGTGTCATAGGTTCCTCCTCCTATGTGGAGGCCAGAGGCAAAGCCCAAAGTGGGGAACTCTCCTTCTTCCTATAATGTACTGAAGCAAACTGTGGGAGGGCCATCACCACACATATGGATAGGACTGGTTCAGAAAGCCTTTCTTCCATCCTCAACACATGCATGTACATTCGATGATCATACTGTGGTAGCCCACTGGAGGTGATGTTAATTCTCTTTCTTAGGCCATCCCCTTCCGCTGAGGCACCATGCTTTAAATCATCTGCCCTTTAAGTTGAAAGGTCTGAATGAGGTGCCTCTGATCTAACATACGGTCAAATCAGGTTAATCTGACAACATCTGGAAAAAAATAATATTGGTCCTAATAACCGAGTCCGGTTGAACAGATTTAACTGTATAATAGGATTTGTATCTATACTTTAGGATTTGGTCCAAATACACAGCTAGTTCAATTAACTGTATTTTAAACACTATAGATGTAAAGCATCAACAAAACCATAATAGCTTTGAAAAGAAATTCATACAAAGTGATGTTAAAATTAGTTGATTTTCTACAGAATATGATAATATGATGTTTTGTGAATAACGGAATACCTGATGTCCAATGTGGATACTAGAAATTTGAGCATAGTTTTCTGATTGATGCATATACAGGTCTGATTTATCTTCTTCAATCTTCTCAATTTTTACCCAGGGAACTTCTTTACATGGTGGTGTTAACCAATTTGTTTCCTCCATTTCCTGCTTCACATGTTTACTCAGCTCAAGAGTATAGTCATGCTCCAAATCAGCATCAGCCATAATGAATAGGTGTAAATGTTAGTGAATTTATAAACTATTTCTGTTAAAAAAGAAAGAGAATTAGATTATAAAAAAAAATTAATATACACAATTTTTTTCTTGCAAAAAAAATAATTAATTAATTAAAAAATCCAATTAATAGTAAAATTATGAAATCTGCTGGATTGTAGATCTAGATTCTAGATCTATATATATTTGTGTAATGAACATTAGAACATCCGAGATGCCAATATTCCATTGGAAATGTGTATTCCCAGACCTGGAAATGTGTATTTTGATGGGCTAATGTGCATTTTCCTAAATGTACTCCCAATAGACTGAAATCCATAAAATCATTCAAGCATGTAACATACATGAAATGCAGCAATCCAGAAAATGAACACAGCATAAAGTTATAAGACATTCTGTAAATTGTTTTCAAAACATATGTATAGCATATACAAATTTAGATTTTGTCATAGATTTTTCTGGAATTAGTCAGAATGATGCCATTCTTTGTCAGTAGCACCCCCATTGAATAGATGAAAGCTGAGCTGGTTTGGTCATTTTGTAAGACATGACTCACTGTCAAAGTCATCCTTAAAGATACAGTGGTGTATAAACTGTCACAGCACCCTATGACAAATGTCAAAGGACAGATAACAATGATTCCCAATCATAGAGACACTATTAGAAACAAATAGTGTTATTATTTTTTGTTTTGTTTTTGAGCAGTAAACTAAATACACAAAATATCATATCTTATAAAATACAGACCTTCCTTCAAAAAAGAAGATTATTACATCTTATGCAAGTTCCTAGGTCAATGTAGTTAAGCATGTTTACCAATGATTTAAATTAGTAGTAGTAATAGGCAGTGGCATAGCATCATTAATATATATGTATACAAGTTTACAAAAAAACAAACATCTACATCTACTATGACTAGAAGAATTTTGAATTTCAGGATTTTTAGAGCGTCCCAGAGTCCACCCAACTCTAAAAGGTACCTGACTTGAGTTGGGGAAAGTAAAGTGATTGGACATTGTTCTGATTCTGGCCACAAGACACCTTGCTTGTTAACCGTTGGCCAAAGAAACAGATGACCTCAACATCATTTGCCTTATAGGTCTGAAAGGGGAACTTAACTTAACATAGACTCTATTACTATTACACTATTCTTTAGTAACGTCTAGTTACCTTGTACATCTAATCTAGATCAAGTAGAATCTACTTAATCTAGATCTAAACTTTGACAAATTATTTGTCTTAAACTTAAAGATGTGTGAATTCTATCTAGATTTTAGATAGAAGACAACAGAAAATAATTAATGAATGGGCCTGTCAATGTCAATCATTGGAACAGATTTATTAAGGCTAAATGAAAATATTAAAAATTCATTCATTGAAAATAGATACTAAGATAGATAATAGATCTAGATATCTAGATTATTCTAGATCTAGATGATACTTTTACTTTTGAGAGTAGATCTAATAACTTAATAACTGTACTGTGAATATACTTATATAGACTTAAATTTAAAAGACTGTCCGACAGTGACTCAGAGTGACTGAGACTCTCAGTCTTTACTAGATCTATATTATTTATAATAAAAAAAATATATTTAATAATATATTTTAATATATACTACTACTAAATCTATATAAAATAATTTAAAAATATGGACTATAATCGTATAATAATAATGATATAATAATAATAATATTATAATGTAAAGTATGTAGTTGTAGTTAGTTTACAGATGTCACTAAAACTAGACTAGACTATAGTATAGACTATATAGTATTATATACCGACTATATCACTATGACTATTCTATGACAATAATCACTATGTCACTTTTTTTTAGTCAGTCTCAGTATGTGAGTCGTATGTCAACTATGACTATGTCTGTGTGTGTGAGGAATGGAGAAAGACGGTCGACAGATTAAGATTATCTAAATTCAAATCTATGTGGTGTCCTAACGGTTCGGTATAGTTGAAGGTATGTGATCTGTCTAGGTCTAACTAGAATAGAAAACAAAAAAAGTATTCATCGAAATTTGACATACTTCTACATACTCAGCACAGATCTACAAGAACCGACGGACATATTGTTGACAAAGTTAAAAATAAAGAAGATTGATCTCCCTTGTTTCTAATGCTGATACCGAATGCAAACTAGGCAGCGGCTCGGTGGAGGCCTAGTTGTTGTTGAAAAAAAAAACATGGATCAAATCTCAAACATAGCAGAGCTCTATGGCTCTAATAGTCAAGATCTAATTCTCTACTATAATTTAAGGTTTATTCGCGAATGTTTAGATCTATAGCCTACATGTTAGACCATGGTTAGACTACATATGTTAGAAGTTTTTTTTTTCTTTTTGTGAAATGTCGAAACTTTGTTTCTAGTCTGGTGATCACGAATCGTCCATGAAGCACATTTGTGCTATCGGCGCTAGGCCTATATGTCTAACTTATTTGTTGATTTAGATATAGATACAGAGCGGTTTATAATTCTTTAGGTATTCTTCCATCTTGATTTTTTGTTTTTCTATTTTATTTGTAGCCACCCTAATCACTTCGCATGTAAGCTATTCGCTTCGCCTATAGGGCCTACCTTTTCGTTTCGCATATTAGGACCAATAATTATGAAAAGAATGTTGTTGACAAATCCCCACAGTATGAAAACACGAATAAGTCAATTAAACACACAATGGCAGGATGTTCAACTTTATCAGAATCGGCCGACCTAGGTCACCCTAAAAAAGTAACAAATAATTACATCAACACCTGGCTTTGGCACATAATCTGATTAAGAAAGCTACGCCTCCCTACTACAAATACTCACCACATAAGAGGTTCTCAAGTCTACTGATTACCTATGCTGTGATACTTCGATAGACCAATTTTGACTGACAAGACGGTGGATTCTAATCGCCCTGATCTGCTGTTTATTGATGAAAAAAAGAAAAACCGCTACCATTATTGACAACACGTACCACTGCCTCGTAATAGAGAAACTGATGGAAAAACAAAGAAAATATTGGAACCTATTGGCTAGGAAATTAAGCGTATATGGAAATCTAAAGTAACAATATACCCCGGTACCCTGTTGTAATAATGGGGGATAATGAAAACTGCATGGCTGCCTGGTCGTGTGGTTTGCGCGCTGGACTGTCGTTCAGATTTATCGATGGTCGAGGGTTCAAACTCTGCCCGCTCATACCCCTCGTCGTCCTGCGGGAGGTTTGGACTAGGAAGTAATTATCTTCAACTCTGAAGGAGCATCCGAAACATGTAAAACATTTTACAAACAAACATTTACAACTGACCTCACACATACCTTCATAAGAAGATTGTCGTTGCCGCCAGAGGGCGGTAGGGTAGCCTACTGCTGCAGACCTGCCACATCTCCAGAAATTTCTCAGTAGACACTGGTAAAGGGACTACAATGAATTTTGTTTCTCTTAAGCAAAATTTGAACCTAGCAGTGCCAGAGAATGAATACTCGTTCGTTTCGCTAATAATAATGATATTAATAATAACTATGAATGTGTTTCTCTCTAACGAAGCTCGACCCTGACAGTGCCAGGTGCTGTTGACGGTCGTTGACTTGTAGCACCAAACTGCCGGTAGACCACTAAACTAAGGCCCGCAGGCCGCGGGTAATGTTCGGCTAATTTATTTATATATTTTTTTATAGTAAAGAATAAAGATATCAGATGGATACTACATAATATGGAGTAACATGCTAAATCACTTAGATAAACATAAGGTCCTCACTCCATACCAACATGGCTTCAGGAAATAAGGTCATGTGAAACTCAAGTGGTGGATTAATTGATGATTTTTTTCAAAGGGTCTGTACAATAGTGAGAAAAAAGATGCAATTTTATTAGACTTTTCTAAGGCATCCACAAAGTTCACCACCATAGCCTGCTTCAGAAACTAAAAATACTTGGCCATTAATGGTTCATTTCATCAATGGATTCAGGATTTCCTAATAGGAAAAGAACAAAATGTAACAATAGGCTAAATGTCCAAAATAAACACCAATAACAAGAGCTATTTAATCTTAATTAGGCAAATATCATTTAAAAAAAACATAAAGAAACTAGAAGAAATACACAATAGAAAAATGAGATTTATAACAAACTAATATTCAAATTTGATTAGAGTAACAACATAAGTAAAATCACTAAACTAAGACACACTTCAGAAGAATAAAATATAAAGTAGCTATAATACATAAAACATTAAACCATAATTTACAAATAGAAAAATTAAACCTAATAAAATACTCGGAAATACACAAAGATAGAGGCACATTTCTAATTCCATACGCTAGAACAAAATCTTCAAAAGTGCTTCTTCTTCCATTGTTCCATTAGAGAATGGAATAGGTTGCCTGAATCAGCCAGGAAAATCAACCAGTTAGCAGAGTTTTAGTCATTGATTAACATGCATGACAAGATTGTCACATGAAATGCATAGGGCGTATTTATCGTTTGTAAAACATAAGATAAAAGATATGGACATTTAATAGTCGATTTGGCCTCATGACTTTCTTAAGACATATCCGTCAGTCATAGAAGCGGATGAGCTTTACATCATCTGACTCTTTAGATTGCGAGGTTTGAAAGGGGTGCCTAATTTGTTATTTATAGGCAAAAATACCACTAAGTAATCAAGAGATCTCATCCACTGTAGTACGGATTCAGATGAAATATCACTAAGTCATCAAGAGATCTCATCCACTGTAGTATGAATTGAATGGCTGAATATATCTAATCCTATCCAGATAATTTTTTTTATCGTTTGAAAATATGTAAAAAAATCATGGTATGCAATTTTATTGAAACAAGATGCACATTTTGTCTGAAATAAAAATGCAAAGACATAGCCTTGACCAGTGCATTTGCCTGAGCCAGCCAGGAAAATAAGTCACTTGGCTGAATTGAAGTCATTGGTTAACATGCATGACTTGTAAGACATAATCATCTTCTTTTTTAAGTAGCATCTGTATTATATAAGATAAGAAGGTAATGATCTTAGCCAAAGTGCTAAATTGCTGGCCCTTTTAGTCTAACGCTGAAACATGTATGAAAACCATTTTTAAAAAAAGTTGCTTATACATATTATCATCTCATAAATTATTATTTTTTTGGCAAATCTTAATTTTTAAATCTTCAATCTAAAATAAAGCAGCAGTAATTATATACCATGTCATGTATATGTTGATTAAAAATCCTACGACAAATGCTATTGCTCTTAAAGGCTGCGGTAATGTCAATAGATATACAAATGTGTGTATAAATCGGCTGATTGTAAAAGTACGGAAGATGAAAGCTGCAGTTGTTAAGTCTGGATTGGTTGCCACATACATCAGACCAAGCAAGACAAATGGTAGAACATTCTCCAAGTCATTATGATGACACCTGTGAATAAAACATAACATTCAAATTTAAATAAAAAATAATCGTTTTTTTTTTAATCAAATTAGATTTGTTGCCTACATTTTTGAATGTGTAAATGAATTATCATTGAAAGATTTTTGTGGTGAAATAGTTAGTATTTGTTTATGTTTGTGTAACGTCGTGAGAATGTGTTCACAACATTGATTTAGTGTGCTATTATCCAAGTCTCTTTCGTCAGTTCATGTGTCGTTCTAGTTTAATATAGCCTTGTTTTAGGTTACTCTTCAGTGTTCCTTTATTTCTTATTACAATTTATTAAACTAGAAATTTTCAATTCTATGGATCTATGTGTCTCGTGTATCTTATTTGGATTTTCGTTCAACACTATTCTCAGTCTGTAAGTAAAAATTGTAATACAAATGGAGCGTCTATTTAGGCCAAAAGAGCTAGACATAGCGCCTAGCACGCCATCGGCTGCAGAGAAGTGGCTGCACTGGCTCAGAACATTTGAGAACTTGTGCTGCAAGAGGGGTCATTTTCAGAAAGTCTGTAGATCGACCAGATAGACACTCAAATCTATAACCTCAGCCATAGTGAAAGCAGATGATGAGACGTCACGGACTACAACTGTTGGATCTTCCTGGGCATCGACACAAGCGTCCGGCCTTACTAAATCTACAATTTCAATACTGGTCAATGGAGTACCATTGAAGGCTCTCGTAGATACGGGGAGCAGTGAAAGCTATATATCTTCTTCAATCGCTAAAAAGTACAAATGGAAATTAGAAATGTCGAGAAACAGAATCTACATGGCCTCTACACATCTTTCTCGCACTACTCACGGACATATTTTCGCCAAAATAAAGTACTAAGACGAACAATACGAAAGTGTGAAGCTCTCACTACTAGACGGACTAGTATCTGATGTAATCTTAGGACTAGATTTCATCAGCCAGCACGAAAAACTGATGATCCCATTTGAGGGAAAACGAAGCACTCTTCAGGTCTGTACGCTTAAAGCTGCACGAGTTGAAGCCCCTCACCTCTTCGCTAATCTTGCTCCTAACTGCCACCCCATAGCCACTAAATCTAGAAAATATTCTATGCCTGACTCCAAATTCATTCAAACTGAAATCAAGAGACTTCTATCTCACAAAATTATTGAACCTTCCACGTTCCTGTGGAGAGCTCAAATAATTGTAACAACGAATGAAAGGCACAAAAAGAGAATGGTTATCGACTATAGTCAAACCATCAATCGATTCACTTACCTCGACGCGTACCCCGTGCCAAAAGTTGATGAACTGGTGCAGGAAATATCAAAATACTCAATATACAGTACATTTGACCTCAAAAGCGCTTACCACCAGATACCTATCAGGGATGATGAAAAGCAGTACACGGCGTTCGAGGCTTGCGGAAAGCTTTATCATTTTTGCCGCATTCCTTTTGGAGTGACAAACGGAGTTGCTGCATTTCAAAGGACGATCAACACAATAATTGAGGAGGAAGGGCTACAGGATACGTTCGCTTACGTGGATAACGTTACCATCTGCGGACGTGACTCCAGTAGCCACGACCAGAATCTACAGAGATTTCTCAACGCCACTAAAAAGTACGGTATCACATTCAACGATGATAAAAGTGCTATTGCGACTGATAAAGTATGCCTCCTAGGCTACGAAATTTCACAAGGGCAATTAAGACCAGACCCCGAAAGATTTCAAGCGTTGAGAAATCTACCTCCACCACAAGACATGAAATCACAAAAGCGGGTGATTGGACTACTGTCCTATTATTCTCAATGGATCCCAAATTTCTCCACCAAGATCCATTTATTGGTGAACAACAAAAACTTTCCTCTCCCTGAACAAGTACAGGAAGCTTTAAAACAGCTAAAACATGAACTTGAAAACGCTGTTGTGTCGACGATAGATTATAATCGACCACTAATAGTCGAAACAGATGCCTCTGACATCGCGATCGCCGCCACTCTTAATCAAGACGGCCGTCCTGTCGCCTTCTTTTCAAGAACACTCACTAATAGTGAACGCAGACACTCTGCAGTTGAAAAGGAAGTATACGCTATCGTAGAAGCCGTGAGAAAATGGCAACATTACCTTATCAGTAGACCCTTCACATTGTTTACAGATCAACGCTCAGTGTCCTTTATGTTTGACCAGCAAAACAAGGGCAAGATGAAAAACGAAAAGATACAAAGATGGCGACTGGAGCTTAGTTGTTTCCAATATGACGTCGTATATCGACCCGGGAAACAAAACGCTGCGGCGGATACCTTTTCAAGAAACCACTTTGCGTCAGCAATGACTGGAGAAGACCTCAAACTGTTACACAACAACCTCTGCCACCCAGGGGTCACGAGACTCCTCCATTTCGTTCGGACTAAGAACTTACCTTTTTCCTGCGAGGACGTCCGCAAAGTGGTAAACCAATGTAAAACTTGCGCTGAACTGAAGCCTAGATTCTTTAAACAGTTTTCAGGCACCCTCATCAAGGCTACCCAACCATTTCAGAGAGTAAGCATCGATTTTAAGGGGCCACTCCCATCTGCTACTCACAATAAATATTTATTAACAATGGTGGATGAGTACTCACGCTTCCCATTTGCCTACCCATGTCCCGATATGTCCTCATCTACTGTCATAAAGTGTTTAAATCAGCTGTTTTCCTTAGTCGGGATGCCAGAGTACGTCCATTCCGACAGAGGTACGTCCTTTATGTCGAAGGAGGTGCAATCCTTTCTGCACGAGAGGGGAATAGCTACAAGTAGAACAACCGCTTTTAATCCTTCAGGCAACGGGCAAATTGAACGACTAAACAAAACTCTATGGAACGCTGTTACTTTAGCACTGAAAGACCTCGATCTCCCGATCTCAAGATGGGAACTTGTCTTGAACCAGGCCCTATACTATCTACGGCAACAAACGAAACTCCACATGAGAGTTTTCCGGTTCAACCGGAAATCCTCCTTCGGGATATCTATCCCCACTTGGCTATCCAGCCCAGGTCGAGTGTTGCTGAGAAGAGAGAACAGATCTTCAAAGTATGATCCTCTCACGGAAGAAGTCGAATTACTGATGTGTAACCCCCAATATGCCGTGGTACGGTTGCCCAGCGGTAAAGAGGAGACGGTCTCTCTAAGACGCTTGGCTCCCAACCCCTCCCCATCCACAACAACAAGTGAACCTTTGTTCTTCGCTCAGGGTGAGGATAATGAATATCCTCCAGAAGCTCATAACAAGAAAGTACCAGTCAACACCCCTACGCTGATACAAGAAAGGAAAGAACCCCTGGAAGGCTCTGAGGATCTCCGAGCGCTTCCTCTTGAAAATACACAAAACCATCATACCCCACTTGACGCTCAGGAACTCATTAGTGACTCCCAAACTGTAGAGCATGATAGTCAACCCCGTTACAACTTAAGAGAGAGAAGAACCAGACCGAACTATAGAGTCTAGAGTTGTTTCTCTATTACTCTACTTATACTGACTACATAAACTGGCATTGTTTATCCCTTGCTACTGATACTAGAATTTATTTGTTCACTTACTTACATACATGTTTACTTACTACACTATTTGCTATTGCTTAAAACAGAAACTAGTAATTGTTTATACATCCTACTACAGATACTGGTTTTTAGGTTTCTTTGTATCACTCCTCATTATTGTTTACAGGAGTAACTAATATTTCGACACTATTTATTGATCTATTGTATTGCAGGCACTGGCATTCTCTTTTTATTTATGCTATGGCCTACTATATTACTATACTTGCTATTTTAATTCTAGGCGGGGTGAATGTGGTGAAATAGTATTTGTTTATGTTTGTGTAACGTTGTGAGAATGTGTTCACAACATTGATATAGTGTGCTACTATCCAAGTCTCTTTCGTCAGTTCATGTGTCGTTCTAGTTTAATATAGCCTTGTTTTAGGTTACTCTTCAGTGTTCCTTTATTTCTTAATACAATTTTATATTCTGATTTCTGGGTTTAATTACATTAATGTTTATTTATAGTAATTTTTTTTTACTTCAACATCTCTCACAAAAAGTAAATAGAGCCTACAATTATTTAACAATAATATAAAACAAAATATATTTGCAACTATGCATTGCTACGAATAGCAAAATCTGAAATATATACATATATATTTATTCAGTATTTTTATTCCTTCATATTCAAAGAAATTGAGAGGGCCAAATCTGAAGGGACCCAATGAGAGTGTCCCATTTTCACAAATATTTTTAAAACTTTTTTGGACACTAATAATGAAATAAAAAACACCCAAAGATGGGAATGAATTTAATAATATATATATAAAAATATGACTATATTATACGAATGTCAAATATTTTTTTAACAAGGCCTCTAGGAACCAGGAAAAAGAAGAAGAGGCAGACAGAAAGCGATGAGAGGACAACATAAAAGAATGGACTGCCATTCAAAGAGGTTCTAACTAAGGCAAAAGACAAAGAGTAATGGAGAAAGATGGTCACAAATCTTGCTTGGTGCCCCAATGGTCCAATAGACTAAGGCAAAGGTAAAAGGAACTAGACAACAATGATAACATTAAAAATGACTCCTGCAACAAAACATCAATACTCTAATATTTTTTTTATCAGCTTACCTGCGCACTCTTTCCACCTGTGAGTATTCAGTTATTGTTTGGCTCTTCTCTTCATGGTCCTTATCTGACTTAATTTTCAGCACTTTCTGTGGAGATGTGTATATTAGTTTAATTTCAAGTTGTGTGCAGTTAATCTCTGCAGACACAGCATTCATACAAAATCTGTATTTACTTTGATTCACAATTAAATTAAAATAGAGACTTCTCTGTTACTAACTCAACATATTCTCTAAAGCATACATTTTCAGAACAAATCTGTTGAGAGGTTGAATGTGAGTGTTTTGTTTGATGATCGTCAAAATCAGTGTAGGCCTAATTTGGGATACCAAAAGTATTTGAGAGGATAAAAAATAAAAAGCATCTGTTACACTACTTCTAACCACTAAAAGAAATGTACAAAAGTAGTAGTTGTCAGGGTAAAATTGGTAGAGACAATGAAAATGATGATACTAGACATCTCTGCATATTATAGTTATTAAAATGCACACCAAAATTCTTGTTCATTGTACAACTAGGTCAGTATTAACTTAAATCTCATTGAATCCTAGCTATTCCTACTTACGAATACATTCTATAAATCAAATAATAACATACAACTAAAATACTAAAATGTTTTTTTAGGCCAATAATAGAATATGCATCCTCTGTTTGGGACCCCTCAACTCAAGAAAACATTAAGAAACTAGAACAGACACAAAATAGAGCAGTGAGATTCATAACATACATTTGACTAGAGAAACACTTTCCACTAGTAAAATCACTAAATTTAGAAAGCCTTCAGGAGAGACGACTCAAAAGTAAAGTAGAAATTATACATAAAACACTGAACCATAATCTTCAAATACAAAAACAAAATTTGATAAAATAGGTACTCAGAAAGTCACAAAGATAAAGGCACATTCCTCATTCCATATGCTAGGACAAATTTGTACAAATGCTTTTTCTTATATATAATATATATATAATACAGACGTTACTTCAAAAAAGAAGATGATTATGTCCTAAGCGTCTAGCATATGACTTAAATTCTGCTAAGTCCTTGGTTTTCCTGGCTAGCTCAGGCAACCCATTCCATTCTCTAATAGCACTAGGGAAGAAGGAGCATTTGTACAAATTTGTCCTAGCATATGGGAAGAGGAATGTGCCTTTATCTTTGTGTCTTTCTAAGTATTTTATTAAATTTTGTTTTTGTATTTGAAGATTATGGTTCAGTGTTTTATATCTTCCCTAGTGCTATTAGAGCATGGAAACTTAGTGAAACTTAGGCCTGACTTGTTTTAGTGGTATAGATTGTGTATAAATCAAATCTAAGTAAAACGTTCTTTATTTCATCATCATTAGGTCTATGTTTTCAGTGTTAAAAAAAATATTGCCCAAAAGATGAGGAACAGAAGTTGAATATTTTTTTCTTTTGTTTCTATAAGTCACCTGTTAATCAATATTATATTTCTTCTTAATGTTATACGTGCTTCTTTCTTATCTTACTAGAATATATAGATTATAGATTATTCTAGATCTAGATAGATCTATAAACTGTCAATTTATATACATTATAGTAGGCCTACCTAGACGTCCTAGACCTAGAGATGCTTGTTACTGTTAGATTGACTCATGAGTCAATTGAGACTATAATATAGACTTTAGTTATTATACTTTAAAATTATTTATACTACCGATTATAGATCTCAAATGGACTCTTTATTAAAACATTTTATATTTAATATGAACTATGAATCACTATGATACCTTTAGAGGCGTTGATGCATAAAAAACTAAAACTGTAACAATGCTCATTAAACTTGTTTTAAGTAAAACAAGGGCACAGTGACCTAAAAATATTTGAAACACTGGATTACTTAACATGAAATGTTTCAATGTCATTTTGATTTTGTAACTTTTGATAAGCCTAAACAACAAATTGATCTACATAGATATAGAAAAATAGATCTAGATAGACCGAGATAGAAAATCTATAGCTATAGAGTTTAATTATTGTTTGTGAACTTTGACCTAGATCAAGATGATGCCAACTAGGAAATGTTTGCTTACAAAATGTTTTACATTACATGTTTCGGATGTTCCTTCATAGTTGAAGATAGTTTACTTCCTGGTCCAATCCTCCCGCAGGACGACGGGGGATGGGAGAGGGCTTGTATATGCAGAAAGAATCCTTGTCACAGCAAAAAGTAAGAATACGATCCAACCAGATCTTTTATTTAATACGATGGTCAAACAACCAAAAAAAAAAAAAAAACACGTTTGAATTGTCACAATTATAACTATTTATACAGCAGGATGGCCTATGTGTGATCAAGCCTCTTAATTAAGTCACCAAGCACATAGGCCAATAGTTTACAATTTCACATTTATTTATTTATTGCATGGACCTTACATCTTATATATATATTAGATCCATGCAATAACTATATATATATATACATCATGGTTCGACTTTTGTGACTATAGTGACTTGCGCTGGAATTTTAAGTGAAGAGGATTCGCGCAACACGTCGACCTCACTCTCTCGCCCTATATATATGCGGAGCCAGCCGGGGGGGGGGGGGGCTTTGCAGACGCATGACGCGTAGGACTTAATCATCTTTTTTGAAATAACGTCTGTATTCTATACACATAAGATAATCGCACCAAATTTTTGTAGTGTTCTGAAAGTTCTTAGTATATATATAATTTAAACACATAATGCTTTTCTGCATGACACCCTCTATAATAATACATAATTTGATTCTCAACAAAAAATACTTCGAAAAACGCGGGTAATTGCGAAGATTAAGACAGGCCTGTTCGACTGTACTGTAAATGATTCACACAAATCTAGGTCTAATTTATTAAACGTAGATTTTAACTTCCTCTGACCTATTTTTTTCATTTCTTATACTTATTGAATTATAAATTAATTAATATCAATCATGATTATGATTATCAATATATATAAATATAGTGCCCAGTAAATCGAGTTTAGTGAACCTTTTGTCTTGAACGAGTTTTCTATTATCATGATAATGATTATCAATATCATTATTAGAATGTCAAAAGCAACTGCTTAATGACAAGCCGAATTTAGTGCGATTTTGTGTCTCGCTAAATAGCAATCTAAAATTCTTTTAATAAGCCTATATTTAGATTTTAAAATGAGAACGATAACTTTACAATGCTAGCCGATAATATATAGTGCCCAGCAAAGTCGAGTTTAGTGAACCTTTTGTCTTGAACGAGTTTTCTGGTGAACCTAATTTTTGTCTCGAGTTTTCTGGTGAACCATTTGTATTGTCCTCAATACACCTGGCCGAGCGGCATGTACTGTAGAGCTTATCTTATGAAATACAAACTTTACTTTTAAAAAAAATGATGATTACATTCTATGCGTGTTCCTAGGTCAATCTAGCCATGCATGTTAATCAGTGACTTGAATTCTGGCTAGTCATTAGTTTTCCTGGCTAACTCGGGCAACCCCATACAGCATATGGAGCAATGAATGTGCGCTCTGGACCTCATTTCATTCGGTGTTCTCGATGGTCTCTGCATGTAAGGCTAGAACCTTGCTCCGTCCTCCCGCGGGAGATTTTTGGGCTAGAATGTAATTATCTTCATCTGAAGGCACATCGGCAAAAATAAAAAAATAAAAAATGGTTAAATGAGTTGTCCTGTTAACCATCTGTTTTTTTGTTTGTTTTTGTTTTTAGAATTTTCGGATGTTCTGATATTTTGAAACTAACAGTTTAGAGATTTATCGATGTTTATTATAATTCTTAAAAAAAATAATTACAGAAATCGAAATCGCTTATAGACCTATATGAGCTGGGTGAGTTTTATGGGGCGGGTAGTGAAAGCTAAAAGACGGAATAGATCTAGTTCTGTATATATTTTGAATAATTTAGAAAAGTGAAAAGTAAATAGGGATTTTAGAATCGCATTCAGAAGCAGGGTGTAAAATATTCCATATATTCAATTAATGCGAATAAAGAATTTACCGCAGCAATGGGAAGATAAATCTTATGGTAGCAGTATTATTTCCGTATCTGTTACTAAATATTGTCATCTTCTAGAACTAGACCTAAGTCGACCTATTAAATTATGATAGACTGATAATATTCTAGATCTTGACCTAAGTCGACCTATTATGATAGACTCAGATAGACCTAGACTAGATTTATCTTCTTTTTTTACAAAGCTTATAGGTCTAGGTCAATTTTGACTCACTCTGGTAAAAAGTTGGTACAAATTCACTGAAATACATTATACAATTATTGAGTAACAATTCTTATAAATAATAATATTGACTCTATACTCACTATGATCATAAAATAATAATGATGTGACTATGACTATAGTCTATACTATATTGTATTCAATTACTTACTTACTATTTTCAGTTACACACTTGCCTGATTCTAGATCTATTAATTATAGATTTTTTATTACGTTATTATAATTATATTTATGGAAAACCAATGACTTCGACTTAAGCTGACTTAGCAAGAATTTAAATTTAAATCACTGTCGACACTGATTAATTAACATGTATGACTTAATGACTAGATTAACAGTAACACATGATACTGATTCACTATACTATATTGTATTCAATTACTTACTATTACTATTACTGTCAAATGGCTGTGTGAAGCGTCTAGTGTGGTATCTTGACTTGTTGCCACCGCTGGCTAGCATCTGTGAAAGGGGAGCAGTTTTGTAAGTCTCTCTTGCCAGTACATAGCCTCTCCACAGCAAGTCCTATGCAGTACCTCCTCGTGGTGGCAGATGGAAACTGAGGCTGCGAAGCCTCAGGCTAAACTGCAAGGGTCTCGGAGGAGGTTTGGCCCCAAGATGTGAGGCAGGCATGGCCCATCGGCGTGCGGACACGCCCTGTTGCCCACAAACCAAACCCCTAGCTATAGGTCAATAGCCGCACTGCCTTGTGTGTGTGTCCCTGTAAGGTCTAAGGCTAAGGGAGTAAACCCTAACAGAAAATCCGGTCCTGGAGCCCCGTAGGCGGGGGGACAGTAGTAAGACTACTGCTCTCTGGCAAACTCCTGCAGCCACCTGTCCCCAAATTGTGATGGCTCGCCATCCCTTTGGACCCGGTCAGTATGGAAGAGAGGCGTGTGCTGACGTGTGGGCAGCCCAGCACTCGCAAATTTACCGCCCAGGCTTTCCCCCAGCAATGGAGAGGTCACTCCATCTCTGACAGTAATGTCTTTGGAAAAACACGGAGAGTGGTAGTTACCGGTGATAAGTTCCTAGCTGATTGGCGTAAGCTGGAACGCCAGGGACCACTCTTGACGGTAGGAGGGGCTTTTTAGCCTCACTGGATAGCTACTGCCTGCCTTAAGCCGAGCAGCCCTCGGACAGTAAAGTGCTATCCCGCCACAGCTTGCCGCACCACTGGGTGCTTGGTGCTAAGACAAAATCAAAAAGCAAGCTGCTCACCCGCACCTGCAAATACAATCAAAAGAAAACCCTCAACATTAATGCGTTTAGCAAGCTGGAACATACGGACAATGTGTCCTGGCTTCAATACTGACCCTGAACTATTCACAGACATGTGTCAAACAGCTATCATCGACAGAGAACTCAGCAGACTAAACATTGATGTGGCCTGCCTGCAAGAAACCAGACTGGCAGACAGCGGATCTCTTACAGAAAGCAACTATACATTCTACTGGCAAGGAAAACCAGAACAAAGCCCTAGAATACATGGCGTCGGCTTCGCAATAAGAAACAGTCTCGTCCCCTGCATCGCGATGTTTCCCATTGGCAATGAAAGAGTATCACACATGAAATTTGCATCACCGCAAGGCAAAGTTAATATAATCTGTGCTTACTCACCAACCCTTGCTGCACCGGAAGAGGACAAAGACAGATTCTATCAAGCTCTAGAGGACGTAATTAAAAGTATTCCAAAATCCGAGCACCTCTATATAAATGGAGACTTTAATGCCCGTGTTGGTGGTGGAAATGATGCATGGCTACAATGCTTGGGACCTCATGGTGTTGGCAAAATCAATGACAATGGCCAAAGGCTACTCGAGTTTTGTAGCTCTCATGAACTGTGTGTAACAAATACATTCTTCTCTGGCAAGGAACGCCATAAAGTCTCTTGGCAGCACCCACGCTCAAAAAGGTGGCACCAGCTTGACCTCTGCATCACCCGAAGGATGGATCTGAAAAGTGTCATCCACACCCGTTCATACCATAGTGCGGACTGCAACTCAGACCATTCACTAGTGCTAAGCAAAATCAAACTACTTCTCAAGAAGGCTTATACTTCCACTCAACCCAGAACTAGGCGAATTAACGTCAACCATGTAGGTGACCCAGAGAAGTGTGCACTCTTTGGCGAGCTCCTGAACAGTTCAATCCCCTCGTTAAGTAATGAAGAAGACATCTCTATCAGATGGGAGAAATTAAGAGATGTAATCTACAGTTCCGCAATCACCGCCTTTGGGTCTCAAAAACACAAAAATGTAGACTGGTTTGAGGCGAATCTAGCACAAATGGAACCTTGCATCGAGAAAAAGCGATCTGCACAACTCGCTCTCAAGACAAAGCCAAGTACAAGATCTTTGGAGGCCTTCAAAAGTGCTAATAAAGAGGCGAAACAAATGGCTAGAAAATGTGCTAACAACTTTTGGAGGGATACCTGCAACAGAATCCAAGACAGTCTCCACTCAGGAAATAGCAAAGCTCTATTTGATGGCATTAAAGCGGCCCTGGGTCCAACAGTGTCTAAACCTGCCCCCCTTCTATCCAAATCAGGAGAAAAAATTACAGATCAAACCAAGCAGCTAGAACGTTGGACAGAACACTACCTCGAAGTCTATGCCACACAGAACACAGTAGACGATGTCGCCCTGGCTTCTCTACCAGATCTTCCAGTACTGGAATGCCTAGATGATCTTCCGAGCCTCAGTGACCTTAAAAAAGCAATTAACTGCATAAAAAATAGAAAATCTCCTGGGAGTGATGGTATCCCAGTGGAAGTAGTGAAAGTCAACGAATCACTCCTGCTCCCTGAACTCTATATTCTCCTCTGCCGCTGTTGGGAAACAGGTCATGTCCCACAGGACATGCGTGACGCAACTATAGTCACAATATACAAGAACAAAGGGGATCGGAGTGACTGCAACAATTACAGGGGTATCTCTCTCCTCAGTATAGTGGGCAAGATCTTTGCTAGAGTGGCACTATCCAGGCTGCAAGTGATAGCTTCTAGAGTCTACCCAGAGTCTCAGTGTGGATTCAGGAGTGGTAGATCCACTGTAGACATGATATCTTCTCTACGACTACTGCAGGAGAAATTCAGAGTGAAAGACAGACCCCTTTACATCGTTTTTGTTGATCTGACTAAAGCTTTTGACATGGTCAGCAGAAGTGGCCTTTTCAAACTCCTGAGGAAAATAGGTTGCCCTCCCAAACTACTGCAGTTCATTGAGTGTTTTCACGAGGAAACTAAATGCACTGTCAAATTCAATGGAGCCCAATCAGCACCTTTTGAGGTTTGCAGTGGTGTCAAGCAGGGATGTGTGCTCGCACCTACTCTGTTTGGCATATTCTTCTCCTGTCTACTGCATTATGCGTACAACGACATAAACGAAGGTGTGTTTCTCCATACAAGATCCTCTGGAAAACTATTTAATGTTTCAAGGCTGCGGGCAAAAACCAAGGTTAGGAAGCTACTCGTCAGGGAACTCCTGTATGCTGATGATGCAGCTATTGTGGCTGATTCTGATATTCAGCTACAGTGCCTGGTTGACAAATTATCTGCTGCTTTCCAGAAGTTCGGCTTAAACATCAGTCAAAGCAAGACTAAGATACTTGTCCAAAACACAAACACTGCACCTCAAGTAAGCATTAATGGCCAACCACTAGAAATTGTTGATCACTTTTGTTACCTTGGCTCCATCATATCCAACAACACTCTACTGGATAAAGACATAAACAACAGGATAGCCAAGGCAATGGCCACCATGTCACGGCTGCAGAAAAGAGTCTGGGACAACATATTGCTGACTAACAGTACTAAAGCCCTAGTCTACCGGACCTGTGTGTTGAGCACCTTGCTGTACGGAAGTGAAACATGGTCAACCTACTCATGGCAGGAAAAAAAGCTGAATGTTTTCCACCTCCGATGCCTAAGGCGGATCTTTAAAGTAAGGTGGCAAGATAAGATAACCAATGAGGAAGTGCTACAAAGAGCAGGGTGCCAGGGCATCCGCTCTGTTATCAGCAGCAGACGCCTTGGCTGGCTTGGCCACGTTCGTAGAATGCCAGAAGGTCGACTTCCACAGGACATCCTGTATGGCGATCTGATAGAAGGCAGGAGAGCCGCTGGTCGCCCACTTTTACGTTATACGGATGTATGCAAACGCGACATGAAGCTCTTCAAAATCGACACTGGCAACTGGGAAGAGGTGGCACCGGACAGATATTATATATGCCCAACCTGCGATCGCAGCTGTCTATCAAGGATTGGCCTCTTTAGTCACACAAGAAGTTGCAAAGGGAAAAGATCGTCTCTCGAGACGTAAAATGCCACAGGACTTACTATTTTCAATTACACACTTGCCCGATTCTAGATCTATTAATTTTAGATTTTTTTATTACATTATTATAATTATATTTATGGAAAACCAATGACTTAGCAAGAATTTAAATTTAAGTCACTTTCGATACAGATTAATTAACATGTGTGACTTAATGACTAGATTAACAGTAACACATGATGCTGATAGTCTGTAACTTTAAATTCTTAGGATTTGGATTTGTAATTATCTTCTTTTTTGAAGTGTTGTCTGTAAATGTTTTGTTTGTTTGTAAAATGTTTTACATATTTCGGATGTTCCTTCAGAGTTGAAGATAGTTTACTTCCTAGTCCAAACCTCCCGCAGGACGACGGGGGATGGGAGCGGGCTGGGTTTGAACCCTCGACCGTCGATAAATCCGAACGACAGTCCAGCGTGCAAACCGCACGACCAGGCAGCTATCCTGTCTGTAATCTGTAAGATAAGATACTCTAATATTGTCTCTACTCTACATCTGTAGTTTTAGTTTAGATCTAAGAGTAAGATCCATCTAAGATCCAACACTCATTATCATCCCTCCACTAGTCAGTGACTAGTCATGCTAGTTCTAGAGAACAAGAAACTTATAAATTTTATATTCTCCTGTATGTTGACTAAGACTAAATCATCAAAGTTTAATCTCATATTAATTTCATCTAAGCCTTTTTAAGGTTTTAAATTTCTAAAAATGTATATTAATTAGATATGTAGCATCTATACTAATGATAAGAATGATAATTTCATTCATCTACTGAATAAACTGAGAATCTATTACAAAAAAAAAGTGAGACTTATTAAAAGGATTCTGAAGATTAAGGATCAGTGCAGTATTTCATATGATCACACACTCCCAGAGTTCTCACAACCTGCACGTTTTGCAGTCAAAGCTGTTTTCCACGTGGGGTAAGGGTGTGTTAGATCTGTATTTTAGATTACATTGTTGCTGTAGTTAACATTCATATTTATTTATTTGTTACAGAAACTTTGTGTATATCAGATGAAAACTTTCTTACTGACCGTGATGGGTCGCACCTAAGGAAGTTTATTAGACCTGCTAAAAACATGGACAATGTATGGAAAATGCAAACATTGTCTTCATTTGCCAAAGTAAAACAAAACTTAACAATCGATCAAAGTCATGCAGTTAAAAGTGAGGGGCTAGAAGTGGAGGATGCAGATTTGTCTCCTCTGACAACTTTAAACAACTCTAACAGTCAGACTTCAGATGTAGTCACTGGAAATAAATACCAGGTAAGATGTACAAGTAATACCCAACTGTAATGTTTTTTTGTTAAAACAAGAGTAAGACAAGGATGTATGCTTTCACCCTTGATATTTTTGTTGCTGAATGGTTGAGTCATGAGACAGACAGTCTCAGAAATTAAAGACAGCATACAATGGACCCTAACATAACATCTGGAAGACCCGTATTTCATAGAAGGCATCTGCCTTCTCTCACATATGCAACAAAGTTCTGAAGCTAATATGGAACAGACTCTTGGAAGTACGGAAGAAGACCAAACTTATAATCAACAAAAGAAAACAGAAGTTATGAGGATCAATAACAGACAAGACAACCCAATCGTATAACAGGTGAAGAACATCCTTGATAAGGACCACTTCACTTATCTGTGAAGTAGGGTTTGCAAACCTTCACAAAAAAGAGGATTTAGGGAAATAAATCTTAGAATGGTATTCTTTGTAAGATCCATACGTCTAGGACACAGTGTGCTCTTGAATTTTTGTGAACACATGAACCTCCTATTTCTGAAATATGTTACCAGTCTGCTATGCATACCCTTGGCCTTGCATCTAAGAAAGTGGCAGAAGAAAGTATGGAAAAGGCTGCAAGAGATGTGAAAGAAATGGTTGGATTTAGCGATGAAGAAGGCATCGCTGATTGCAATGTGAGCGTTGATGGGACTTGGCAGCGTCGATGGCACTCTAGCCATCATGGCGTTAAAACAGCCATATGAATAGAAACAAATAAATATTTAGACACAGAAATTCTTACAAATAGCTGTAGACTTTGCCCAAAATGGTCTAGTAAGAAAGGAACAGCTGATTATGATAAGTGGATAACCAAACACAAATGTAAAGTGAATCATGTTGGTAGTTCAGGCGCAATGGAAGCAGTGGGAAGTGTACGTCTATTTTCAAGGTCTGTTTTACCTCCTAGAAACCTGTGCTATAGAAAATATTTAGGAGATGAAGACTGAGCATCATTTAAAAAGTTTTGTGACTTTGATCCTTATGATGGCAAAACAATTGAAAAATTAGAGTGTGTTGGTCATGTTCAAAAGCGATGTGGAACACATTTACGTTGACTAAAGTTACAAAACAAAACCATAATACTTTCTGATGGAAAATGATTTACAGGAAAATGAAGGTTGATACTCTACAAAACCTTTATGGGCTGGCCATCAGACAAAATACTAATAATTTTTAGACATGATCAAGTCTGTAAAATCTGTTTTGGAGCATGTTGCCTCTACTGATGACAACCCACAGCACAAACATTGTAGCATTGAATGGTGTGGGTATCTCCAGAATCCCATGCAATACAAGCATAGACATGGGGCAGAATCAGTTTTAGAACTTCGTTGAAAATTGGGATTAAGCCAAGGATGCTTTTCAAGACAAATGTGTGCAAAAAAGGATTTAAAACAAAAAAGTAAACAATGGTACCATACAATGCAACTGAAACGGCCAAACAGAGACAAAAGACCCTTAGAGCACAAAAAAGGGCTTTGTAGATAAGGCAAGTGAGATAGAAGGTGATATTTGTTCCCCTTGAGGTCACTAGAAGTTATTATTCACTATTGGTAAGCATTTTTTTTTTGTTGCTTATTTTTCAATTTTCTCAAAACTTGTTTTTCACATTATTTATTTCACAAAAAAGTTGATAACTAAAAAAATGTTGGTATCTCTAAAACTTTGTACAATTAAACCTTATTTTGTCATCTATTGGCTCAACTAAAGAGTTTAACATCATTTAATATTAACTTTTTTTTTTAATGGGAGTATGTTTGGAGCCATTGGAGACACAAAAAAAGGAAAATTTTAAGGACCTATTTCACATCATCACCAAATCATTAAAAATTGTCACAAATAGTTTATTTTACTTCAGCCAATGCAGTAGCCATAGTTCTGACTGCCATATATCTTTAAAAAAAAATAATTTTAAAAAAGTTATGAACATTTTTGCAAGTACTTTATTTTAGCCTTGCGGCAGCCATATTGGATGCCTTATTTGCTTCTTTTAATTTTTTCCCTTATTATCATCTCAAAGCAATAATATATTCAAAACTAGATTTTCCTAGATTTTGGTTTTCTAACCTTAGATCCACCTAAATGAGATTTGAAATTAGAATTTAAAAGTATAAACAAAAATAAGCCAACTAAAATATCTAATGAGATGTTAAGAAACCAAAATTATTAATCTATCATAGCTTTTTCATACTTTTGTTTGTTTTGATTTATTTTTTTATAATACCGAATGAAAACAAATTAATTATGACAATTAATTTAGCTTCTGTACTTTTTCTTTCCACAGGGGAATTTTGTGAAAAAGAAAAATGTACATAAAAGCAAATTAAAAGCTAAAAAAGTTCAAGGTCATTTGATACAAAAGGATGTAAAAGACAAGATCAAAAACTCTTCAGAAGAAATTCAAAATTTATTTCTAACGAGAAAGTTGTTGCCTAACAAAAGTTTCGGAAAAGTTCAGACTTGTAAAAAACCTTTCCAAATTCAAATTTGTTTGAAAGAATTTTCACTGTCCTCAAAGTTGAAAACTTGCACGAAAAAAACATACAAATGTCCATTATGCCTTAAAGAATACACACACTCTTCAAGTTTGAAAAATCACCAATGGGTTCATACAGGCGAAAAACCGTTCAAATGTCGCCTTTGTTCCAAAGAATATACTCAAGCATCATATTTAAAAAGACACCAACTCGTTCATAGTAATAAAAAACTGTTTAAATGTCAAATTTGTCAGAAAGAATTCTATCAGTCTGCTTATCTGAAAAAACACCTTTTGATTCATACGGGTGATAAACCATTGAAATGTAAATTATGTCCTAAACAATTCTCAAATTCTGGCAATTTGACAAGACACCAGCTAGTTCACACTGGGGAAAAAAAATTTAAATGCCAACATTGTGCAAAAGAGTTCTCCCAAGCTATAAATTTAAAAATTCATAAGTTCATTCACACAGGGGAGAAGCCATACAAATGTCATGTGTGTTCAAAAGCTTTTTCTCAATCATCATATTTGAAACATCACCAGTTGGTTCATAGAGATAAAGAGGAGATTGAAAGACTGTGCAAAAATGAACTAGCCACCCAATCAAGTCAAGCCGATGATAAACTATTGAAATGTCCGTTGTGTCCCAAAATTTTTTTGTATGCTTCAACACTGAAAACTCACCAGATGATTCATTCCGGTGATAAAAAATTTAAATGCCAGCTATGCCCTAAAGCGTTCTTCCTCTCTTCAAGTTTAAAAATACACCAGGTTGTTCATAGTGGTGAAAAAGCATTCAAATGTCAAACATGCTCAAAAGAATTCTCCCAATCTCAGCGTTTGAAGAGACATGAATTGGTTCACACAGGTGTAAAGCCATATAAATGTCTTAAATGTCCAAAAGAGTTCTCACAGTCTGCGCATTTGAAGACCCACCTGTTAGTTCATGTTGGTGTGAAATCCTATTTGTGTCATCTGTGCCCTAAAGTTTTCTCACAGTCTGTAAGTCTGAGAATCCATCTGCTAGCTCATGCTGGGGAAAAACCATACAAATGTCAACTATGCCCAAAAGAATTTCTGTATTCAAAATCTTTGAAATCCCACCACTTAGTTCATGTTGGTAAAAAAGGCATTTAAATTGTTTGCTACTTTCCTGGGAGCAGGGTTAGTGGTCATTTTGATCCCTAGTCCTTAGCACTAAATATTGCAATACATCTGCCCTGCACACTACAATCTTCATTTAGAATAAGACAAGAACACACTGTTGATCCAGAGGAGCTTTCTTCCGCAGAAAGCAAACAAGAAATAATTACTGAGTCAACTAGACAGTATTAACTTCCTCCCCCGCAATCTACAATTTTCCAACTAAGAACAGGACACACACCACTATTAAATTACCACCTGAACAAAATAAACTCCACACAACTCCCCCTTTGCAGACACTGCCCCCCACCCCTTTGAAACCATAAACCATATCCTCTTTGAATGCCTCTCCCTAATCCACCTTAGGCAGACCCTACTTCCACTACAGCCCAACATAACAAACCCCATGTATGGCAGTGCTGAACAACTGAAGAAAACAGCACACTTTTTTTCCTTGGCACAGTCTGCAAAAGAGCTCACAGCTCAGCAGCAATAAAGCTGGCTAGAAGAAGAAGAAGAAGAAAGTGTTGTTCGGAAAAGTACGACAGGAGAAAGGACCAGGGAACCAAAGAACCAGACTCCATGTGTCAACCTAAGGTTTGACTGTGTTTGTTATCATTTATAATCTTTTCCTGTTTACCTTCATTGAGTTGCCTCCCTTAAAGTTTTGACACTATTTTGACATGAATTATATATTCATTTAATTATGTCTTTCAAAAGCTTGTTTATGAATCTAATTAGGTATAGGTTATGTGTCGAACATGGCTCAAAGTTGACATCTCTTTTCCTGGTCAAGGGAGTTAGTTGAGTAGACACTGTGCCAAGTCAAACTTGTGAATAGGCTAGCTGCAAGGAGGAATCTTTACTCTTGTATTATTGATAGCATGGAAATGAGCAAATATTTTACATTTAAAATTGTAGTTTCTGAACTACATTGCTGTGATGTTTCTGCCTGGGTCACCTACTCAATAACTGTGAACAAATGCATAGAATTTTTGTTACATCCTTATAGTTATTCCTAAAAGTATTTATGTACCGGTATTTTCAATGGAATTTTCTGGTAAAGGCTCTAATACCGGTACAATATGTTCTATTTTCTCCAATAAGCATAAACATTCCTACATTGATACTTTCTGTCTCAACTTGTTTTGAGAGTAGTGTTGTCTCCCCAAATTACATGAGAAATGCAAGCTCGTAGGTGTTGCTTAGCTTCTATTAAACACACTGAAGAAACACATTGTAGTATATATTTTCCTCAAGAAAAAAAAAACAAGAGCAATCCACTGATGAACAAAATCACATATAACATAGATCACTTGTACAAATAGAATAACTTGACTCACATATACTATTTTTGTATAAAAAAAGCACAATGAAGATACCGTTGATTAATAACTATCTATCATAGAATAATGACTCTGAACCAAGACCTGGATCTTTCTAAATACCTAATTGTTTACTTTAATATCTCTCCCAATGTCTTCAAGACTTTTCAATCTAACAATAAACACATTTTTTCTTACACTAATGCAATATGATCTAATAACCTGGTCAGTTCTTGTATGCTTGGTTAGCAGCAAGGTAAGAGGTCAGGATGGACAATTTCTAATGAAGAACTGCATCTGATGAAAATTAACATCTATCACTAAAAAGGCCCCAAATCAATGGTAACTTTGTCATTTGAATGAGCAATTTTAATTGCATTTTATTTTCAAAGTTCCACATGTCCAATTAAAAATGTAATTTCAGTTAGAATATTCTACTTGTGATATAGAATTTTTTACTTTTATTCTGTAGGATTTTACCCAAATAAGTGTCTGTACAATACAGAAACATCAATTTTTGTTTTGTAACTTGAATCAGTACATTTATTATTTTTCTTCTTAAATTACAATCATAGACCATGTATTATTAATTATAAATGTCATCAAAAATTCATGTGATGTTTCCTGGTTAAGTCAGAACACTTTTCTGTGTTTGAAATGCTCTTGTTTATATGTAGCTTAACTTTGTTTATAAACTAAGCTTTAATGTTGATACTATAGCATTCAGTTTGTGTGATTGAAGGCCACTACCTAAAGGTTGTTATTCTGCATGTCCAGTGCCCCAATAGTCCAAAAGATATGGTCAATTGTATTAGCTGCTCAATATCTTTAGTATAAGTATATTAGTGCTTGTTACAAAAAGTAAAGTACCCTTTTCAGACCTTGCAATCTTTAGGGCAAATGTAAAGATTATCTGTTTCTATGGCTGACAGTTGATGACTGCGTCATGTGGCCAGCACAATGATCAAACACCTTTACCTGCCACCCAGTGCTTGTTATACACTACCTTTAAGTAAAGTGACACACGGAGTCAGAGATTATCTTGTGTGCTCAAAGAATGAGATCTTGAAAATGTTTGACTGTGTGAATGTGCTAGTATTGTGGTTTCACTTAGTGATAAAGCAATTGTGAAATTGAACTATTGATTTGTTGTGAAGGTGTTTATTCATTTACAACATTTGATTTGAATTGCTGAATGGAGAAAAAAAATGGTTGATCAAAGCTGAGTTTCAATCCCTAGTATGGAATTAATAAATCACAATTTGAAGCATATAATTATTTATAAGATAATTATTTGACTTTTGGATGTAAAGTACACGCTCATATAACTTAAATGGCTGACATTTTTTTTTTAAAGTTGGCTAGTTATTGTGATAGCTACAGCAATGGTAATCATCCACCCCATGTAGAAGGAGCTTGAAGTGTACAGTATATAAATATAAAATAAAAATATGATTATTTATGCATGTCCTTGTTTAGATCTGGTGATATGTACAAAGATTGATTTTTTCCCCATTTAGTTTTTAAGTGAAAGTTGAAGTCGAATGAATTATGCAGTTTCCTAAAATATAGTCACTTAGGTAGACAACTCTTATCTAATTAGTCACTTTGGAAGAGTGTTTTATGTAATTAGTCACTTAAGAAGAAAGCAGAAATAGAATAATAAAAAACCACAACAAACTGATCTGCAAACACATTTAATGAAGTATAAAAAAAACTACACTCTAGAATCTATTTTCAAGTGTACTGAAGAAATCAATTTAGACAATTTTCATAAAAAGTAACAAGTCTGACACTCAACACAGAAGAGAAAACAAAAAAAATTGAGTCAAACTTAATATTGCTACCAGGCATTTGTTTTCAATATCCTGTTTTATTTATTACATTGCAAGCAAGCCAAAATCTCTGGCAGTGGCAGAAGAAACACATTTTAAATATTAGAGACTTTACCACAAGAAATGAATATCTTTATGTAAATTATGTTACAGTAAATAATGATCAGATAATATTCATTAATAATAATGACAAATAATGATTAACAAATCACATGTTGCAATGCAAATTAGACCAATAACTCCAAAATTTAAAAAACTTAACTTTTTACACATATCCTAACACCAGTTCAAGCTCTCTGTTGATGTCAGTGTATTGTTATACCTCTCTGAAACATAATAATAACATCCTTGTGCTAATATGTAGATAAGTGATTGCTACACTAAGAATAAAGGGGATTCGTGGGCATGATATAGATTGGAGTTTTTCGGAACAATTTAGGCCATGTCATGCCCATAATCCTTTAAGGATTACTCTCCTTTACAAGAGCTAAATTCCTAACAGTTAAATCATTAAAAACAAGGTCTATTCACAGTTAAAATAGTAAAGGTAGTAAAAATTTAATAATTAGTAAAAATCTTGTGTGAATGGGACATTAGAAACAAAATGGAATAAAAGATATCTTTATTTATAAACATTATCTTAAGTTCATTTATTATGGTTGTGATCTTGACATGGTGGCAGCCTAACAATATGGAAAGAGTGCTTTCTCTACTCTATAGAGGGTGGAAGATTTCAGCAAAGATTTACTTTGTATATGACCGCAAGAGATATATGATATTGAACAAGATATGAGAACAATTTGAAGGCATATTGTGTCCCCATAGAAAAGTGTTACAGATAAAAGGTACAAGTTTCTTACAGTTACAGAACCCTTTAGTCTACATAAAAACAGTTTTTTAAATTTAGCAATTCCTTATAATAAAAACATTAATTTAAAAATATCACAATTTTTATGAAAGCTGCATCTTTGATTGTATAAAAGAAAAAACAAAAACAACATTTGAATTAGGCAATGCTTTATGACATTTGGAAAAAAAAGTGGCAAAAGAATTTTTTGACATTTATGATAAATGTCATGATTTAGGTGTGCTGTAAACTTTTTAATCTCAAAGTAAATGGATCTTTCTGGAAGTTGATCAATAGTACACTGAATTTTATGGTTCTGTACAGCAAATGTTCAGTTTGTTTTAAAAATGTACCAACTGACCCAGCTAGTTCGAGATAATTCTTTTGTTACATGCTTTAGATCTGGTTGACGAGTTCATTTAAAGACTTCAATTGCCATAAAAAGTTGTATTCATTGCAACAAAGAAATCTTGTTAGCTTTAAAAATACAATCATTGTATAGAATGAGAAACAGCTTTTAAGATTTTCTAGTTGAAGTTTCTTTTCAAGCTTACTTCTAGACTTGAGAATTACACAAAAAATTTACTTTTGGTTGACAAATAATAAATTCAAAGATGTTAAGTCTTTTATATATGTAGCTATCAGTGTCCAAAAGAAATTTCAAAAATGTTTATTTCAAAGTTTTCTGGAACAGAATTTTCTCTGGAGCTGGAACAGGCAGGCCAAGCTGTGAACACAGTTTGTTGAGCTCTTTCTCATAGCCATTGTTTAGTTTGGCTGACTGTAAAAGTGCAAACTTGAGATCTTCAATTTCATCAAAGAAATTCTGCATTGAAAATAAAAATGCATCTTATAAAAAGAAAGTACAAATGAATATAAATAAATGGTAATGACAGTTGATGTGAAAATGAAAGGTATAGCACAATTGCCACTATCTTAGTAACTGTTGTAAGAGCTGAGTCAAAGTCTCTTGGAGCCCATGGAAGCTTCTCTCCATCAGCATGTCTGAAAAAACTTATGTCCAAGCAAATGTTAATTTATTTCCTGATTACTAATGGCTTGTATCACATGACGAGTTCAAAGGCAAGGCCAAGCACACTGGGGAATTTCCCCACTTACTACTTCTGTCTGTCATGAAATGAAACTTTGAGGAACTGTACATGGATAGTGACATGTTTGTTGGATTTCTCTTCCCTCCCTGCCATACAGGTGTTCTGTTTTGATTTCCTATTGGCCTAATGGTCAAGAGTAATCTGTCATAATCTGTCAGTCATCAACAGTTAACTGCAAGACAGACAGGCATCCATCACAGTCTATAACAGGAGCAACTAGCTGCCCTACTTACATGATCAAGTCCTTTCAATTCCTCTTTAAGTCGTCTGTTTTCTTTGGCCAGTTTATTTCTCTCCCCTACAACGTCTCTAAGCACAGGATCCTCACAGACTGTGAACAAATCAGGGGAGAAACAATGAGAGATGTACTTGTACATAGTAACTAAAAGCTAAATTATATATATATATATATATATATATATATAAAAGTATTAACTTTATTGCAAGAGTAAAAAAAAAAATTTGTTTCCTTTTAAACCTTGTTTTCCCAAAGGCTAAAAATGTAAAGTTCATATTTTTCTATATCCAATAGTTAATGAGGGCAAGCAGAAAGACCAACAGCCTTTACTTTCTCCAACCAATGTCAGGTACCCATTAAATTCGGGAGAACAAAGGAATGATATGAAAATCCCAAGTTCCAAAACCCAGCTTTTGCCAGGATTTGAATTCATGACCACTTAGTTTGTGTTGCCACTTAATATCCTCAAAAAAAAAAGCAATGATAAGAAAAGATTATTTGGTTAAAATATTTAGTGATAACATTTTCAATATTCAATTCATTAAAATGTGAAAGAGATACAGATTTTTTTTTTTGGTACATAAGTACTTTCTAAGAGATGTCTAGTGTACCTTACCCCAACAAGGACCAATCTGTACACTAATATCCTATTATGGTAAGTATAGATGTAATACTTTTGATAAGTATGGAAATTAATTCAATTATTCATTTATAATCAAGCTATTTTTAGGTACAATCAATATGAAAATTTAACTTGATAATTTTTTTACCACAGAAAAACTCAAAGTGTAAGAAACTCACCTACCCATTTGTTTCCCTTTAACTGCAATCAATTCTCTTTCCAGCCTGATAAATTTTTCTTTCTCTTCTCTTAGTCTCTGTTCTGTTTCTCCCAATTTAACCTGATAAGAGAAAATGTTTCAGCATAAAATGAAAATCAAGGCATCTCTGTTTGGTGTGTAATTTATTTTTATTCCTATTTTACGATACTGTAGCCATAGTTTGGGCATTATTCGTATTAGAAGCAAATAAAGACATGTCCCAGAAAAAAAAATATTTAGAAGACTCATGGGTAGAAAACAGAAAGAAAAAATGTGACCTTTTTCTTGTGTATTAATCAAAATGGAATAAAAATTGAATGAAAGAATATTTAGAAAAATTAAACAGCCATTGGACAGACACTTTTTAAAATACATTTTACATTAAAATATCTAGACATGAGAGATTCAAAATAAGTGATGAAAACTTTATGAAGCATTGGAGCTTTTTAATAAGACCAAAGACTAGACAGCTGAAGAGAGAAATGTATTGCTTGAAAAGCCAACTAATAGAATACTGATACTTGGGTGAAAAAGTAAAAAACCTAGTTTAAAAAATAACAATATTAAATAGGACATACAACATATGCACATTAATAGAATATTGTTGACTTAAAATCTAACAATAGAGGAATTAATAAAGAACAATAAAAATGTCCTATTATAATATGAATATCTGAAATAAGTATGGATGTCCTTTTTCTGACAGAAGTAATTAAAAAAAAGTCAGTGAGTTCCATAAAGAGAGAGACTTGTGCTTTAGATCAGAGTATAGCAAAATCTCTAGTGAAAAACAGAAAACAACTGATAAGAGATTAGTTTACAAAGCACTTTGCAAAGTCAACAGTTTAAGGGTATATGATTTTCACTGAATCACTAAGTCTAGACACCCAATACTCAGATTTATAAATATAGTCTTTCTCTAGTAATACATGTTGGCCGATGACACTTACATTAAGCTCTGATATAGTGTCTGCATAACTCATGTTCAGCTTCACTTCTTTGTCATAGCGCTGGAGTAGACTGGAATGCATTTCCAAGACTCTAGGATTAGAAAAAAACAATTAATGAACAAACTAGGAAGAAACGACTAGAATTATTGTGTATTTGTTTTGTTTTAAATGTTACATTAGTACATCCTAACCCAAACTTCCTGCAGGACAGCAATGGGTTCGAACCAGTGGCCCCTTAAGATAGAAGTTGACTGCAAAGACTTAACCAGGCAGATATCCAATACATATATTTTTTAAATTCAATATTATAAGATGTATCCAATAGCACACCAGTTCTGATTTAAATGTGTAAATTAGTTTTTTTGTTGGAATAGTCTAGTGTGTTTCTGGTCTAGTTTGTATTATTAATTACTTTTTTGTTTTCAAAACATCTGTCTCAGACAGCACAACAGGTTCAGGCTTCCTTGGTTGTGAGACATAGTGAGACTTCCAATTCTTGACTTCAGTCTGAGTGGCAGCACTAAGAAAACCAAAAAAATTGGAAAGCATTAAACCACTAGCCTACAAAAAAAAAGTTTTTAGAGTAATCAGTGAATATTAATGTATTAATTTAAATCAACCCATTAGAAATGTGGCAAAATAAATATAATTTCAACCATCTATCAGTTCACTCATAAAATATGAGTTCAAGGTCTTTCCCAATGATTCATTGACCACAACACATACCCAACTCATCTTCAAGGTACAGTGGAGGGAGCACAAAGAAACGGTTGTTCAGAGAAAAGCTGGCTGGACAATGTAAAATAATGGAAAAACCTATCTTATCTTATCTTATATAATACAGACGTTACTTCAAAAAAGAAGATGATTACGTCCTACGCGTCATGCATTTAGTCATGTATATTAACCAATGACTTAAATTCTGCCAAGTCACTGGTTTTTCTGGCTAGCTCAGGCAACCCATTCCATGCTCTAATAGCACTAGGGAAGAAGGAGTATTTGTACAAATTTGTCCTAGCATATGGGACGAGGAATGTGCCTTTATTTTTGTGTCTTTCAGAGTATTTTATTAAATTTTGTTTTTGTATTTGAAGATTATGGTTCAGTGTTTTATGTATAATTGCTACTTTACTTTTGAGTCTTCTGTCCTGAAGGCTTTCTAAATTTAGTGATTTTACTAATGGTGTTACCCTAGTCAAATGTGAATATTCGTTTGTTATGAATCTCACTGCTCTATTTTGTGTTTGTTCCAGTTTCTTAATGTTTTCTTGAGTTGAGGGGTCCCACACGGTGGATGCATATTCTATTATTGGCCTAACCAAGGTTAAATAACATTTTAGCTTTATGTTCTTATTTGATTTATAGAAATTTCTTTTAATAAACCCTAATGCTTTGTTGGATTTTTTTATAGTTTCATCAATATGTGGATTCCATGACAGTTTTTCATTTATTATAACACCTAGGTATTTTGAGTTTTTAGTCTGTGTTACTGGTTTGCCATGAATAAGATAAGTGGAATTAATTTGTTTTAGTTTTTTTGTTACTCTTAACAACTGACATTTTTCTGGGTGGAAAGACATGCTCCAATTTGATTCCCATTTCTGTAATTCATCTAATTCTCTTTGTAAAATATCTGTGTCTTGTTTTGTTTTTATTGTTCTATATATTATGCAATCGTCTGCAAATAATCTGACTTTTGTTCCTGAACTAATGCAATTTGGTAAATCATTTATGTAAATTAAAAATAGTAGTGGACCCAAGACTGTTCCTTGAGGTACACCTGAGTTTACTGTTATTGGTGTTGATTTAGAGCCATTTATTATTACAGTTTGTTCTCTCCCTATCAGAAAATCTTTAATCCACTGATGCAGTGGACCGTTAATGCCGAAATATTTTAATTTTTTAAGCAAACTATGGTGGTGAACTTTGTCAAAAGCCTTGGAAAAATCTAGTAAGATAGCATCTATTTGTTCACTATTATCTAAACCTTTTGAGAAATCATCAATTAGTCCTATTAGTTGGGTTTCACATGATCTATATTTCCTAAAGCCATGTTGGTATGGGGTGAGGACATTATGTTTGTCTAAGTGGTTTATGATGTTGCTACATATTATGTGTTCTAGTATTTTACATGTGATGCTGGTAAGTGATACTGGTCTGTAGTTTCCTGGATCAGATTTTTCTCCTTTTTTAAATAGGGGGGTGACATTAGCTTCTTTCCAGTCCTTTGGTACTCTGCCCTGGTTAAGCGATGCCTGAAAGAGTATTTTGAACACTGGGGCTAGCTCATTGCTTAGTTCTTTGAGTAATCTAGCTGGAATACCATCAGGTCCAGACGCTTTATTTGGTTTGGTGTTGGCTAATAGTTTTTTAATTCCATTTTCTTGTACTACTAAATCTTCTATGTTGTCTACTTGGTTCAAATTAAGAAATATGTCTTTGTCTCCTGGGGCTGAGAATGCTGATGCAAAGTATTTGTTTAGGATGTTTGCTTTAGTTTCATTATCATTATGTATTATGTTATGTTCATCTTTTAATGGCGCTATGCCTGTTGTTTCCATTTTCTTAGACTTAATGTATGACCATAGGTTTTTGTTGTTATCTTTAGATATTACATTGTTTATGTATTCACTCTGCAGCTGTCTGCTTACTTTTTGCTAAGAACAGCTAAAATGGAGGGAACTGTCATAGCAGAAGTTAAGGGACGGATAATGAGATGAGTTTGATAGAGAATAATAATTTTTAAAAAAGACTATTTAGGATGCAGAGCTATATGGATGACTTTTTTCCCTGACAAATTGAAAAAAAAGAAGGTAAAGCTAATGAATTGTATACTACACTTGTAAGCAAGCTATTTCTAGCATTAAGTATATCATATTAGTCTGCTTAATATTCAGTAGTAAACAGTAGATGTATTGTAATGAAGCAACCATATAACATTCCTTGCAAGAGATTACAGTCTCTAACTTATGATTTCTAGTGCTAGTGCAGACTTCAAACTAAATGAAGTCTCAGAGTAACTTGATGGTGCTCTAAGGAGACTATCAGTGACAAATATTTTGAGAAAAAGCCAGAAGTGATTTAGGTTGAAATAACATCTCCCTGATAAAATGCATGAACATTGTTTTTCCAAAAAGATGATATAGTTATTATTATTAATATTATTGTTATTACTATGTACAATATCCCATAAAAAAAGTATGATACACTTACTGCTTCATAAACACTTTCAATGGTTTCCCTTGACCTTCTTCCTTTGTCAGCTCATCCAATTGTCTCATTAGGTCAGAAGTCTTTCTTTTTAAATACAAATACTTTTGTTTCAACTGAATGTTTTGTGCTGAAATCTGTAAGTTTAGAGATAAAAACATGGTTTCTTTAATAGATATGAACTATTCAACTTGCCTTTCATTGCCAAGGCACCTGGCTAATGTCACTAACTGGTAAGTTGGTATGTAAGTATGAGACAGCAGTATTTTTAACAAAGTGAAAGATACCAGTGGTACATTTACAAGGATATAAGGTCCTATCTCAAGAGGGATTAAAAATGTTGTTAGAATCCTATTAAGTCAATTAATGGTAAAACAGGGCAGGGAAATGGAATTTAGTTTATAAAAAATTTGATCTAACACTTATACTACCTATACTTACCTAAAGAACTTTGCCAAAAGGCAGCCTTTTGGGAAGCATCTTGTTGATCCCAAGCCTAGGCAAAGAAGGAGAGATGGGCATGAGGCTAGAAACCTCACCCTTTGAAAATATACAATGCTGCAGAAAGCATAACAGCACAAAGCCAAAAAGATCTTGGATCTCTCAAGAAGAGTTCATGACTAACACCAGTGAAAGCCCATGGAAAGACAAACTGATCACTAAAGCAAAAACCCAGAATAGAGACCTGGAATATCAGAACCCTACTAGAATGTAGAAAGCCCATAAAGCCATAAAGGAGATGTAGAGACATACTATTAAGCTGCTTGGACTAGCTGAGAGACAAGATGGAATGGTAGCATACTAGACTTGCAACAATTGAGAGAAAATCTTTGAGAACTCGAACAAGGAGTTGCCCCAATGATGGTGTCAGAAGCAACAAAAGCACAGCTTGAGTTGGAAACAGTCTCGCCATACCTCAATGAAAGTCATACTTAATGGAAAAGGTAAGGAAACTACTATCATTAAATGCTAAGCACCAACAAAAGAGCACAAAAATGAATTTTACTATCTTCTTCATGCATTACTAGATCATGCACCAAGATAAGACTTAAAAATTGTGGCGCTCAGTATGCCAGGACAACAGGAACAGAAAACTTGTCATGGGAAAAGAAGGAGTAGGCACCTGCAATGAAAATGTGGACTTTGTCGTTGGTGATAAAACCAATTCACAAAACATCCTGGACTTAACCCAGTGGACTAACAAATAACCAAATATACCACATCAATGTTGCAAGAAATAGAGAGATTTAAAAAAAACAGTTATAGCAAAGATGTGGTGCACATGTTGCTTCAGATCACTTTTATTAGCAACCTTTCAGAATTAATTCAAGGCATAAAGGAATAATAAAAATGTTTAACCCAGTGGACTAACAAATAACCAAATATACCACATCAATGTTGCAAGAAATAGAGAGGTTTAAAAAAAACAGTTATAGCAAAGATGTGGTGCACATGTTGCTTCAGATCACTTTTATTAGCAACCTTTCAGAATTAATTCAAGGCATAAAGGAATAATAAAAATGTTTAACTGAGAAGTAAAAAAAGATTCAGTGCCCTCTCAGGGCTAATAGAGAAACAGCTGAAGAACACTGGACCGCAATCCAAGCTGGAAACTATCATACACAGAAGTTTTAAAAAAAGAAAATTATGAATGGAAAACTCTAGAAACCTGAGCAGTCCAGAAGTAAAAGAAAAAAAAAACAACAATGGGACAAAAAAGACTGACAGAAGGTGCAGAGATAGCAGCTAGACATGGAAATACTCTTTCAGGAGTCCTAACCTGGTCTGAAAAGCAGCAAAGAAAAAAAAAAGATCTGTAAAAGTGGCAAACCAGAGAGAACAAAGAGAATGCTGGATGGAACATTTTAAAGAAGTCCTAAATCAGCCAACATCACCAATTATTCCAGATATTCCTCCAGCAGTTGAATGTCAATGAAGGCACAATGAATAGCAGACAGGATTTAGACAGGATAACTCATGTACAAATAACCTGTCAAGCCAGTGAATTTTTTGGTAGTCTGTCAAGAACTGTGTGGCAGAGGCATCAGCACATGTAGAAAACTAGGGGTCTATCAGGCCTTCATACTCCCAACATTGCTTATGCCTCTGAGTATAAAGAAGGCATGCAAAGAAGCTGAACTACTACACATGATCTGCCTCTGAATGTTAAGTGCCAATAAAAAGTACCCATCAGTGAGGTCCTCAAAAGAGTAGGCCTTCATAGCATCCACAAAACCCTGATGCAGTTCCAACTGTACTCATCAGTATTATGCACCATCCTCCACCATGGAAAGCTGACAAACTCCTTTGAAATGAAGATGTGAGTGAGACAAGGCTGCATGCTTTTCCCACAAATTTTCCTACTGGTAATAGACTGGAGATTGGTTTTTTGTTTTTGCTTTTTTTATTTTAGGCACATCGGCACAATTTAATAGACTGGAGAAAAAGAAGGTCAACAGCTGGCAACACTGGCATTTAATGGACTGTGGCAAAACAGTTGCCATATTCATGGCATGAAAACTTTATTGGTTGTGGGCAGGCTCTATTTTTGCAAATGCTTCCCATGCTGTCTCTATTTTCTTCAAATGATAGAGTGCAACTTTAGTGAAAAGTAACTTTTTTTTTTTAAAGAGTTGTCAAAGCTGAGCTCATATACAATGTCTTCAAGGAAAGCTAAGCGTGCTAAGACTCATCATGCCATGGTAGACATTAAAATGAATAAAATGTCAATGCAGCTAAATTGTACAGCATACACCAGACCACTATCCAGGGCCAGTTACATGGATAGCCACCTCTAGTTCCAAATGGTCTTTGTTAACTATAAGTGAAGTAGACAGTTTAGTGAAATGGCTTATTGAGCTAGCCCCACAGGTTTTAGAAAAAAAAATGAAATAGAATTAGGGAGATTGCGAGGTCCATCATTGCTGTACAAAACAAAAAGGTCAAGATCTTGAAGAGATTGCTTTACCAAGCACACAGTAACTGAGTGGATTGCTCTCCAGGCATCCTGAAATCTCTCCACCAATGTCACATGGTAAAAAAAGAGCACTTAAGACGGCAGTAAAAGAATGGCTAACAAATTTCAAACAAGCTATTGAGTACAAAGATCCAGCAATATTTGCGAGCCCCAACCATAAGTTATAAAATCTCTGTGTGAGCTTGCGCTCCCAGAGCTATATTTTTGTGTATTCTATTTTTTATAGGCTAGTGCCAAATTTATTATTTGTACTTTGTGTAGGTTAGGGTGGGGTGTATAAAAAGTGATGTACTACATGCTGTCTTAAAATAGTTCAGTGTACAGTTGACCAGTGGTCAGTATAGTATGTCTGTGTGACAGCTGAAGATCTTTGTGGTCTGTCGTGTAATTATTTTATATTTCTGTACCTGCGACGGCCTGTAAGTTTGTAACTATTTTATATTTTCTTTACTAGATCTATGTGTGTAAATATGCTAGATATATTTTAATTTAGTTTTATTTTCTAGTTGGCAGTTTATGTTTTGAGCATGTTAATTTAAAGATGGCGGCGTCCATCAGTCCTGCTTTGAGTTTTCTAGACCTAATAGAATATATGATTTTATGTATTGCAGGCTATTGTTACTGCTGCTATTGAGTATTACTCTGCTTTTAGCTGCTGCAATTACACTACTGTTTTAAGATGCTGCTGTAGATTTATTTTGTTTCTGTACTAGATCTAGTTTAGTATTGCCTTAGTCAAGCCAGGCAAGACTTAGACGACTTAGTTATAGTCTGTTTCTGTTCTTAAGTAAGGTACTAAGGCTAAGATGTTCTTGTTTTGGTTATAGTTATGGGTTGGTTGTAGTAGTAGGATATTGTAGATCTAGACTAGTTTATGGTAGTGAGTTTGTGTAGATCTAGGTCTAGGGTAGTAGTTGTGATTTAGTTTGATAGTTGGGTTGATCAGTTTATGTTAGATAGTTGTTTAGTTTGTTAGTGTTTGTAGTGGTGTAGATTTAGAGGGTTTTAGTTAGTTGATGGGTTCAGTAGTAGTGGTTACTCAAGTTAGTGTATATATTTTATTATTGATTCATTTATTTTTATGTAAATAAAGTTTCGTTTTGTTTATTTATCCTAAACTAAAGTTTGTTATCTTGTTTTCATTTAGTTATAGTTAGTTGTCTGGTTACTTAGGCGACTCTAGCCCCTTGGTCACCATACCGAGGTGCACAGATTGAGCCCACCCAGCAGCGCTAACATCTGCCTACTAGTCCGGTCCTATTGACCCATAACCTAAAAGTTGGGTCCACCTAACGTTTTTTTGCAGTTTCTATATCTTTAAAGCATGCTTATTAAGAATCCGATTGATGTCAAGCTGACACCATTGGGGAAATTTTTATTTTTAATGTTAAAGTTCACTTATAATATATGCACAATAGGGTGGGCTGATAAAACTGAAAGTTGGAATTTCAAAATCTAATAGCGGGGAAAAGTTGCCCCATGGCATGAAAAGAAAACTGGGAATACTGGCATAAGGAACTATTATGATTTGGTATTAGGTGGACGTTGGGTGGATCCAACTTTTAGGTTATGGGTCAATAGAACCGGACTATATAGGTAAAGGTGTAAAGTACCAAAATAATTCTGTATTATGTCAAAAGTGGTTTTTACCCACGTAGATTCTACTTTTTAACATTAGGTTTTTACTGTATTTCATTTTAATGACAGAGGCACCTTAATTATTTACTTTATAAACGTTTATATAAATTTACTTTATAAATTTTATTTTTATTTTCAGATTAATTATTGATCCACAGACTGTCTCAACAATGGATGAATGCTTTTTCAAATGTGGTCTCAGTAATAAGAAATTTTCAGTGTGTGGCTCTGCGAGAATACGGACAATCATCAAGTCAAGTATTGAACGACGCGACGACATCCACTGTGACCTTCAGCGGCGTTTAGACAATGATTGTGACTTAACAATTAACTGCCATCGTGACTGCGTGTCCACATACACTTCGACAACAATGATAAAAAGATTCTTGAAGAGTCGACTTGATGTAGACGCAACACAGTCGTATATGGATTCTCCGCCCAGAAAGCGAACCTGCCGCTCAGAATTGCCAGTATTTACTTTTAGGGAACATTGCATATTTTGTGGAGAACTTTGTGTAATGGAGAAGGAATGGAAGCATCCTGATCGTTGGAGAAAGGCTGTGTTATGTAGAACTGCAGAGCGTGGAGCAGCAAAGACATTCAAGGATACATTGTTGGGTGTATGCTTGCAACGGTCAGATGACTGGGGTAGACAAGTTCAGATACGACTCAGTGGTGCTGTTAGTGACCTACATGCAGCAGATGGGAGATATCATAAAGACTGTTATTTAAACTTCATAAGCAAAAGATCTGTAGCAGCCGCAGCAAACACGAACGAAACCGTACCAGTTACTGTTGATAGTGCATTCGAAACCCTTGTTGAACAAATGAAAGTCGATGATACAAACATGTGGACTTCTGCAGATCTACTTCGTATCTATCAAGAGAATGGTGGTGCCCTATTATCCAGACAATTACTTGTTGAGAAACTTTGCAACTTCTTTGGTAGAAACTTGATTGTCTTATCATCTTCTGGACTTGCTAACATACTCATCTTCCGCAGTCGTGCTTCTCAATTACTGCGTGTTGTAGACGAGGATGATGATGATATGTCAGTTAACACTGTGGCAAAGCATATTTTCAAGGAAACACAAAGTATCAAATTAGACAAAGCAACTTATAAATCACGAATAAACAGTGCAACAGCTTCGGAAGATATCAGTGCAACATTGTTGTCACTCCTTTCTAAAATTTCAGACAACTTGCGGAATAGCCTGCCAGCCTTACTGATAGGTAACATGGTTACAAGTGCCATTCAAAAGCACCCAACTGGCCTTCAAGTAGCACTTGGTGTGCTATTAAGAAAGAAATCACAATTGGAACTCTTCAATGCATATGGTGTCACTTGTACATATAAAGAAGTACTAAGATTCAAATCATCTGCAGCATTAGCAACTGTTAAAGAAAGATCATGTACAGGAGTGTTCAAAAGTAGTAATGGTTTAATTCAAGCTGGCATTCGACAAGCTAGAGAAGATATGAAGACAAGCCACGAGGAAGCTGATGTAATCATTCCACAACAAGTTGTGTATGCATTCAATGAAGGAGCTATGTGCATTAAAGTTATATCAGATGACACAGATGTTTTTGCTTTGTTGACACACTACTATATTTCAGAGGATATGACATGCCAGCTGCTCATGGAAAGTACCACCACGATTCGAAAAGTGGTCGACATAGGAGAAACAGCAAGAAAGCATCATCAAATAATACCACACCTTTTAGCTGCGCATGCGCTATCAGGATGTGATACTGTAGCATACATGTTTGGTATCGGCAAAGCTACTGTTCTTAAGTTGCTATTTAAGGGACACACACTTCTCAAATTGGGAGATATAGAATCTGACTTGAACAGTGTGGTAAAAGAAGCTACAAGTTTCATGGCTGCTTGCTACGGGTGTCCGGATGCTGGAAACATGTCTGACACTCGGTATGCCCAATGGCTTTCCAGGACTGGTAAACGAAAAGCCACGATAGCACCTAAATTGAAATCATTGCCCCCGACATCAGAAGCGTTTGAGGAGAATGTTAAGCGTGCCCATATTCAAACATGCATTTGGAAAACTGCTTTACTACGAGATCCTCCAAATCTTGATCCCAGGGGCCGTCCATAAAGTACGTCACGCTCCAAGGGGGGGAGGGGGTGTAAGAAAGTGTGACAGTTTGTGACAGGGGGGAGGGGGGGGGGTCAGGCCAAGTGTGACGTCACATTTTATATATTTTTAATTTTATTACTAATTTTATTTTTTATTTTTTTAGTAAAACTAATAGTTTCAAAAATAACTTTCAAAAATTTTGTGAAACACTTGAATTTGTTTTATGTCAAAATAGCATGAAATGCGTATCTTTCAATGTGTTGTTCCCAATTCCTCATGCTAGTTAGGAGCGCTAGTATATACTGTTGCGAAGCCTTGTTTTATGTGACGGTAGCCTTACCGGAAGTGGTTTTATTTCTTTGTTGTCTGCTGCATAATTATATCACTGATCAAGAAATTCGGAATTTGTATTATAATACAAAATATTTAGGATTCAGAGGTAATATTTGTATAATATAATCATTATTATCATGAACTTAAAAACAATTATACTCAGTTTCTTTAAAATATATGATAAATACCAGTACATGATCATTTAATGGAGTCCTACTAAATGACGGAGTTTTCCGGACGGAGTTTGTTATCGTTACGTCAACTAATTTTATTCTCCGGCGGAGTTTTTGTCCATTATTTTTACTTTTACCCTCCGGAAAAATTTGTTTTTACGATTATTTCTCCATCAACTTCTTTTACTCTCCGGCGGAGTTTTTTTCAATTATTTCTCCGTCAACTACTTTTACTCTCCGGCGGAGTTTTATGTCGTTACTTTTTTTGTCCATTATATCTAAATATAACAATTCATAGCCACCACTCGGCTACAATTATATTATATATATTATAATTACTTGATGCTATTGTAATTATTAATATAAAGTGACTTTGATAATATTTATTTTCAGATATTAATTACTATTGTTCAGATTAAATTAGAAAAATCTCGTGTAAAGATGGAGAAAGGAAACTTGTATACATCACTTTATAATGCTTATGTTAAAGCACACTCAACCACGAGTAAAGCAGATTGCCAAAAACAAGTAAATGAGATATGGAAAAGAATAAAGTCTGATGATAATGTATCTGAGAAAGTAGAATCACTTTTAAAAGAATATGATGCAATTGCAAAGCAGAAAAAAGGAACGTTAATGACTTTCTGGGCGAAACAAGCAATGAAACCCGACGCTTTATTAAAGCCTCAAACATCAACTGTGCCAGACGTTCCAACAAAATCACCACTTGTTGAGGAACATGCAAGTGGAAGTGTCGAAAGCAAACCATCTACATTCAAGACTGAAGATGTCAAAAAATATAAGACAAAAGTTCAAGATGAACTCAAAGTTGAAATTGACTTGATAAAAAGTGACATGGTTGGCTTATATAAAAGAAAAGACACAGGTCTTATCACAAAAGATCAAGAAACAGAACTTTTGGCAAAGAAGAGAAAATTAGATGAATTGGAGACGGAATTGAGTAAGAAACAAAGGGAACAAGAAAGACAGCAAAAAGCCAGGTTGAGAAAGAAAGAAACATTGGCAAAAATATGTGCAGAGAACCCTGAACTGAGCAATGTTTTGAAAATAAGAGAAAAAACTGGTCGTCCTGCAATAGAAAGTGATCAACCATTGTTTCTCAAAGCAATTGTCGACATCGCTTTACATGGGTCGGCTGCACATGAAAAACGACAAAGTGACATATACAGAAGTATTAGAACATTAGACCAATTAACTGAGCAACTTAACACTTATGGATTCCATGTCAGCCGGAGCACCGTTTACACTCGATTGTTGCCAAGACGAAGTTCAACAATAGAAGGGAAAAGACACGTTTCCACAGTACCAGTCAAGTTAATTCGATCTCAGAGCGATTCCCACTCCAAACACATGGATGGAAAGTTCTGCACAGCCACATTGAGACATTTAGAGGAATTATCATCAGTGCTCGGACCTAACGAAGTGTGCTTCATTAGCCAGGATGATAAAGCACGTGTTCCAATAGGATTGACCGCAGCAAATAAACAAGCACCATTGCTAATGCATGTGGAATATCGTGTCAGTTTACCAGACCACGATTGGGTTGTTGCAGCTAAACACAAACTTATTCCATCTGTTTATGCTGGAATTCGCATTGAAAAAAATGGACTAGGAAAACCGGAAGTTGTAAGCTATTCAGGTCCAACATACATAGCAATACGATCAGGGAAGCATTCGTCATCCACTGCTTTTGCTCATGGCTTAGACTTCGAAAGACTATTGGATTTGGATGAATTCGATGAAATAACAAAAGATAAAAGAGACAATGTGATAAAACCTATTGTTGTTTTTACAGTGGATGGAGGGCCAGATGAAAATCCTCGCTATCAAAAAGTAATTGAAGTTGCAATCCATCACTTCGTTAAAAATAATCTTGATGCCTTATTCCTTGCAACGAATGCACCGGGAAGAAGTGCTTTTAATCGCGTGGAACGTCGAATGGCTCCACTGAGCAGAGAACTGTCTGGTGTCATATTGCCAAATGAACATTATGGCAGTCACCTTGATTCGCAGGGCAGAACAATCAATGACGATTTGGAAAGAAAAAACTTCAAGTTTGCAGGTGAAACTTTAGCTGAAATCTGGTCGCATGTGATTGTTGACCAATTTCCAACCGTTGCAGAGTATATCAACCCTGAGAAATCTGAATTGGATGCAGCAGGACTGATGTCGAAGGATCAGGAATGGTTTGACAATCATGTTCGCACCAGCCAATACTTCACTCAAATTGTGAAATGTCAGGACATAAAATGTTGCGACAAGGTACGGAGCTCATATTTCAACGTTTTACCTTCGAGATTCTTTCCTCCTCCAATCCCAATCAACCAAACAACTGATGGACTCAGAGCTTCAGAAAGAGCAGATGCAGATGCTCATAAATTTCCTTCATTGTTTGTGGCACAAACTCTCAAATTTGATGACATTATGCCCAGATCAACAGGAGTTTTTAAAGTACAACCATATGATCTTTATTGTCCATCTTTGCAGACCAGCTTACTTGATCGAATTTGCAAAGTGTGTCACTTATACTTTGCCTCACAAACAATGTTGAAGAAACATACAGGACAACACAGAGCTCGGGCGCAGGAGAATGTGCCAACCCAAAATTTTCCAGAATCAACTCAGATAAAACGCATCCGTCCTTTGAGAGTCGCTGCTAGAAGGCAAAGAGAACTCATGGCAATTATTGGCAGAATGGAAAATGCACATTCAGAGGATGTTGAGTGGCTAGATGAGGATGAAGTTGATCTGTCTGCAATTATCCTTCCAGAAAACGATGATGGGGAAAGATATATGCCAGTCGTAACTATGGATGAACACTTCACTTCACCATGGATGGATGATGTCTAGTGAATATTTTTTTAATTAAACATAATTCACTGGCCCACTATATAAACATATTCAATATAGCACAAGAGCTGCTCACATAATTTGTCAATCTAGTCCTTTTTTTAGTCACATTGTTTTGTTTCCATTTTTATTATTTAATCATTTTTATTATTTAATCACTGGTTGAGGTCAAGTTTCGCTAATCTATTTCTTATCCTGTGTCAATAGAATCCATAATCGGAAGATTATCTAAAAGTTGACCTCACCCATTTTAAATGAAAAGGTAGCAGATATAAATTGATGTTTATTATATAATTGTCAAGTCTAATTTTTGCAATTTTTTTTCAAATTCAATTGATTGGGTTATTGTTTCAAAGAATAACTGTGACAACTGTTGACAATAGTTATTCTACTATTAAAGTCATTTAATAATCTGATAGTTCTTTTAATATTTATATTTTAAGGCAGTTTAATAGTGAAGTGCGTTTTAAGTTTTCGATTAAATTTTAATTAGTTGTTAATTAAATTTTTTTTAAAGTGTGACGTACTTTAGGGGGGGGGGTCCCGAGATTTGTGACACTTTGTGACAGGGGGGAGGGGGGGGGTCAAAAATGGCCTAAAATAGCGTGACGTACTTTATGGACGGCCCCCCACCAAATTTGGCTGGCAAAAAGATGACGTAAATAAAACATTAATCCCTATAACACTTCCAGTGGGTGTTGATGTAGCGCCTCCAGAAATTCTTCAGATGATTCGTTGCGGGTGTGGATCGGATGAACCGTGTAGCAGCGGACGATGTGGGTGTTTCAGAGCACAGTTACCTTGCACAATCTTTTGCCAGTGCTATGAAACAGAAAATTGTCAAAATCCATTGACAAAAATTAATGTACTGGTAGATGAAGTGGACGTTGAAAGCGATTCAGGATCTGACGTTGAATCAGAAATTGATTAATCTGTCTGTTGATATTGAAAGTTAAATTGAAACAGAAATTGTCTGTTGATAATTGCATAATTGTGCCAGATGATATAATTTTTACATTCCATGTGATTGTACAATGTGTATGTATTACAAACAAACTTTAACGCTTAAAAAATTTTTTTCCCCAAAGGTGTCAGCTTGACATCAATCGGATTCTTAATAAGCATGCTTTAAAGATATAGAAACTGCAAAAAAACGTTGGGTGGACCCTACTTTTGGGTCAAGGGGTAAAATGCATTAAGTGAGCCCCAGACTATACTGTTGGTAAATTTTAATGTTGAGCAGTAAGAATAGGTATCTCCCACTCGCGCCTGCCTGACCTGCTCACATCTGGACCATAAAGAGTACATTAATTCCATAAGGAAGCTAAAAATATGAAACAGTACCGGTATGTTAAGAATGCAGTTGAACAGCATTATAATAAAAAAAACAAAAACAGCTGAAACAAAAGCATTAAAAACATTGAACTTGAGTTCAAAATGGAGTTGGTGAAAGTAAAAAAGGAATGTTGTCAGCTGATAGAACAAAAATCACTATCTTTTAAGTTTTATCTTAGAGCCAGAAGTAAAACAAAATGTGGTTGAAACCATGAAAGGGCAAACATATAGCACTGCATTGAGAAATTACGTGTACCTGTCACAAATGTAAAGTCAGATTTTGACTGCGACAGAACTGTCTTCAGTTCCGCACAAATCAAATGTTGTCAGAATGGCTTCTGAGCTAGCTCCCATTCAGGCAGGTAAGGCTCTACATACTTGTGATGTTGGGACTTAGATGCCACTTCAGTGGTAGACAAACAGCTCATATACATTTCATATACTGGTTACATGTTTACCCACAAAAGAAGTCTTTTACCAATTCTACTATGAGGGTAGAGCATTTGATTATGCCACGAACGCTGATTATACACAGATGATTAGAGTAACAGTTAAAGAAATCTGTCTAAAAATAAAAAATTGTCTTTCAGATAGGGTACCTGTGAATCATTGTGTTACAGAACTGCTAAAACAAGATATTAATGATGAACCTCTAGAGATTCACTGCAAAGTGCATTCACTGCAAAGTGCATTCACTGGACAGAATAGCTAGAGCATCTAAAAAAAAATATCTCATTGATGTAGAAACGAAAGGTCTCATTGCTCCTGAACAGGGCGGGTTCAGGAGGCAACGAAATGCGATCGATCAAGTGACGTTATTTATGCAGAAAGTGGCGGATGGCTTCCAGTGGGGCAACACAAATCGACCTGGCCAGTCGACGCTAGCGGTATTTATCGATCTCAAGCAGGTCTATGACAAAGTATGGAGGCCCGGTCTGTTGTTGAAACTGATGAACTTAGGTGTCGGTTCACATATGCTTAGGTGGATCCAAAGTTTCCTCACGGAAAGAACGGTACAGACTCGTGTTGGTAAGCACGTGTCGGGGAAACTTCCACTTGAGCAGGGGGTGCCGCAAGGGTCGGCACTCAGCTGTACGCTATTTTTGGTCTACATCAACGACTTGCCGGCTCTTTTGAAATGTCAAAAGCTGTTGTTTGCAGATGATATCGTGTTGTGGGAGTCAGGGAGGGATCGCCAACAGCTCATTGGCACTCTCCAGCAGGCATTAACAACTTTATCTTGCTACGCCAGAATGTGGAGCCTTGAGGTAAACCACTCGAAGTCGGTTTACTCATGGTTTACGCTGGGTCGTGATATATTGAAGGAACCTGTCGAGCTACGGATGGACGGAAAGACTCTGGAATGGGATAAAAAGCCCAAGTACCTGGGAGTAATCCTCGATCAGAAACTGACTATGTGCGATCATATATAACAGGTGAAGGAAACAGCTTCCGAGAAGCTGAACATCGTGAAGAAGCTAGCTGGAACGAAGTGGGGAGCGAGAGCGGATGTGCTGAGAGGACTGTACATGGGTGCAGTACGCTCTCACATGGACTACAGTCTTCCTGTTCAGGTCTGGGCTTCGCAAACTGCTCTAGCAGGCCTAGATTCTGTTCAGAACCAAGCCATAAGACTAATCTGTGGAACCTTTAAGACAACGCCAATTGCCGCTGGTGAGATTAGGGCAAACATTCCACCGTTGAAATTGCGCAGAGAGCGAGCCGTCATACTAGCTCACGAGAGATATATGCGGCTGGAGGATGGATGCCCACTCAGAAATCTGGTCGATAACTGGGAGGGCAGGAGACGCCTCAAAAACCGGCCCTGCTTCATGCATGTGGCGCGTGGGCTGGTCAGAGAGGCGAATCTGCCGGTGGAGCGGGCTGCTCTATCCCCGTCCGGTTCTATCTTCCCGATGGAGGCCCTCGGCATGCCGACGACCCGGAAAAACCTACTCGACCCAGTGGTGACAAGGCAGAGTCATCCCACACGGTTACTTCAAGCAGCCAGAGAGACTATAGCTTCATATCCAGCCGGAGTAACCACCATCTACACAGACGGCTCTGTGCAGACGCTCGAGGGAACGGTGAAAGCTGGGTACGGGGAGGTAGTCCGACTCTCTGGCAATCCCGAAAGTGACGAGCTCAGTGGACCCTGTCAGCAGAAAAGCAGCCTCGAGGCTGAACTCGAAGCAATGTTCCACGCACTGGACTGGGCGGTTATGATGGTACGTAACGGGACTGCGTCAGCGAACGACATAGTCCTTTTCACGGACTCGGTAGCCGCACTAGAGGCCCTAGAACGGCTGGATGAAGGTGTCAGATGGGTATGGGACGTCCTAAGGGTCGTGGGGCGTCTCCTACAACTCGGTGTGAACGTTACTTTGCAATGGGTGCCCGCCCATTGTGGGGTGGTCAGCCACGACTTGGCTGACCAGCTTGCGAAAACCGCGGTCGCAACGGCGCTCGAACATGATGAACCGTGCACGTATCAAAGTGTACGATCCCTGGTCGACAAACGCATGTTGACACTTTGGCACGACGGCTGGGATTCTTCGGACAAGGGGCGTGAGTTTCACAGAGCAATGAGTAGACCAGACAAAAGAGATGCATGGTGGCAACTTAATCGTGCGGAACAGGCAGTCCTAGCCCAGTTCCGGGTCGGCCACTGTCCAATTGGTGCTTACTTCGGACGGTGGAAGGAAAATTACGACACACGGTGTCGCCATTGCATGGAGGACGATGAAACAATAGAACACATTCTTTACGAATGCAGAGTTCTGCACGAAGGACGATTGGGACAAGGTTTAGATAGAGAGAATACTGGTTCATGGCCGACACTTAGGTTGTCCTTGTACGGGGATAAGGCGACCTTAAGACTCACTGCTCGCTTCCTCTCACGTGCTCTAAGGGAGTAATTCTCAGCATGTTTTTCGTTGTCAATGGGGTTTCTGACTCGGCTAACAATGCACCAAGGAAGAAACTGGAACAAGACAAAGTCATAGTAAACAATGCCAATGCAGATAATGAATTGTTTATAAAAGTTGTCCCAAACCAGAAGCCTTTCTTAGAAAAAATGTAAGGTGGTCAAACTATGACAAAACATTTATTTAACCATAAATGGGAACTGGACAATGACAAAATATTTTATGGACAAGTACTGACAGAAAGACTAGGGTTTTGAGGACATTCTTATTGAGTCACTTATTGCTAAACATGGTATATTTTTTTAAAGTTTAGTTGATTATTACTGTTTATGAATTTACCATGCATAATTTTTTTTTCATGCTCCTTTGCTACTTATAAATTCAAACTTCTTTTGAAACTGTTCATTATGATATATGCTTTTCTATATTTAGTGGGGAGGACATGACATACGGGTCGGCTGAACTTCACCAAAGCACCGGTCAGCAAAAGACCAAGTTGACCTCTGCCCCGGAAACCGGGATTTGAATTCCCTGTCTGGTTGACATCCTCAATTTTAATTCCTTTTCCTCCTGGCATCCTGCATTAAAACTCACTGGGCCGCATCCACTCCAATACCACCTTGTCTGATCCTGCTGTGTTCATCCTAAGTTTGTTGTTTTGACCAAGGCTGCAGGTTTTTTTGTGTACATTAAACTTGAAATAGGCCTCCTGACTTGCCTCGTCATTTTGGTTGTTGTAATTCTGTGTCGAACCCACCACAGAATCTTTTGGTGTCAGAAGTGGGATCCGAAGAAAGAGTCTACCAGACCTCCCTGTCAGACGATAAGTGGAACCTTCGGAACCTTCCAATCAAGTCAGAAGCTGAACAAGTACTTTTTTATTATATATTATTATATTGTACCATTTTGAGATATTCCGGTTGTTTCTTTTGCTTTCAGGGTAGTTTAGGTAGATTTATTTTGTTTAGATAATTGTATTAAGTTAGAGTATAATTGTATTAAGTAAAAAAAAACAAAAACCTGCAGTCCATGGAGAAGAACAGGATGAAACACAATGCAGTGGATTGGGGTGAGGTCGATCCTTTGAGTGGCGAAGGGGAGCCAGAGGAAGCAGGAGTGAACCAAACAGAAGTCCCCACCCTCCGGGCACAGTTAGAGGCCCTGAAAATGGCCTGCCAACGTCCTCTTATATTGTCAGAACCAACAAAGCGAATACGGCACTTCAGCGGTAGGGGCACAGCCGATGGACCAACGGCTGAAGAGTTTGCAAGGGAGGTAAGGGAATCCTGGGAGCTCAGGCCTTACTCTACTAAAGAAAAGGAAGCCGTGATAATGAACAATATCAGCAGCCCCGCCAGAAAAGAAATCGACTTGCAAACCCCAAGGACAAAGAGCGACCGGAAGCCTTGTTGGAAACCCTCCTTGGGGCGTTCGCCCAGACTATGCCAGTGCGAGAAGCAGAGGTGGTCTTCCTGGGATCACGCCAATGCAGAGGAGAGTCCCTTCGAGACTTCTCACACCGGCTCTTCAGCGAACACTCGGTAGCGGTAAGCCAACAAAGGCGGGAGAGAGTTGAGTGCTTCAGCGAGGCAAGGGACCAATTCATCCACGGGCTCAGCTACTCTGCCCTACGCAGGGAACTGTTGAAACTGGTGGAGGATGAACCAGCAGTACCTTTCATTACAATTAGAAACCAAGCCTTCAAATGGGAAAGCCAGGATCAAGGAAACTCCCAACCACATTAACCAGTTGCTCCACAAACAAGTAATCAGAGAGAGCACAGGCTCATTTGCCTCCCCTATAGTTCTGGTGAGAAAGAAGGATGGTAGTCTTGGACTCTGTGTGGACTATCGTCTTCTAAACAACAAGACCAAGAAAGACGCCTACCCGCTACCTCGAATTGATGAAGCATTAGACACATTGCATGGTGCTAAATTTTTCTCCTCAATGGACCTGGCCTCTGGTTACCATCAAATTGAAGTTGATGAGAAGGATAAGCATAAGACCGCTTTCACAATGCCGTTTGGACTATTTGAATATAACCGAATGCCTTTTGGCCTGTGCAATGCCCCTGCCACCTTTAGCCGCCTCATGCAATCTCAAATGAGCGACTTGATCATGCAGAGTATGCTGGTGTACTTAGATGACATCCTTGTTTACAGCTCTACTTTTGAGGACCACATTGCTCGCCTAGGGAAGGTGTTGGAGTGGCTACAGACAATAGGTTTGAAGCTGAACCCAGAGAAATGTCAATTTATAAGAAGTCAACTATTTGGGACACACAGTTTCTGCTGGCGGTGTCTCAACGGATCGTGGCAAGATAGCAGCAGTTGTAAACTGGCCAGTCCCATCAACCCTTAAAGAACTCCAGTCTTTCCTAGGTTTTGCTAGTTATTACCGACGGTTTGTGAAAGATTTTTCAAAACTAGCATCACCACTGCATAAACTGGTTGGACACATTAACAACACCCAAAAGCCAAAGAGAAAGAACCCCTCGATTGGAGCAATGTGGACCAGTGAGTGCATGGATTCTTTTAAAACGCTCAAGGCAGCCTTAACTACTACCCCAGTATTAGGGTTTGCCGATTTCACACGACCCTTCATACTAGAGACAGATGCAAGCCACCAGGGATTGGGAGCAGTGCTATCACAAGAGCAAGATGGCCACAAGAAAGTGATAGCCTATGCCAGTCGCACATTAAGACCCACTGAAAGGAACATGAACAATTATAGCGCATTCATACTAGAACTCCTAGCCCTTAAGTGGGCAATGACTGAGAAGTTTAGAGGATACCTACTTGGAACAAAAGTACAAGTTTATACTGACAATAATCCATTGTCTCACCTCAAAACCTGTAAGCTGGGAGCAGTCGAACAGCGATGGGCAGCTGATTTGGCAATATTTGACTACGAAATATTCTACCGGTCTGGACGTTCTAATGTAAATGCAGATATTCTATCATGGAATCCTTTTGAAAACAGAGAGGACAGCAAAGACAATGAGGAGAATGCAATAAGCTGCAACCGAACATCCTTGACTGTGCCAAAGGAGATTAGGGAAATAGTGAATTGTGGGCCTCAGGACACTAATGAAAAGGCCACAGTCTTAGTAGAAGCAACTGATATTGCAGAAATGTTCCCATCCTATAGCAAGAAAGAATTTGCTAAATTACAGATAAAAGACCCAGATATTGCAGCACTCTCAGTTTTTGGCACTCTGGCCTTAAACCCAAGTCAGGGGAACGGAGGAAATTATCACCCAATACTGAAACGCTATTAAATCAGTGGAAGAAATTGAAGGAATCGGATGGAATCTTGTATAGACAGTACCAGCAAGATGGACAGACCTATAACCAGTTCCTACTCCCAGCCCAACTTCGTGAACAAGTAATAGCATCAGCACATTCACTGGGGCATCAAGGAAGGGAGCGGACTATTCAGCTTTTGAGACAAAGATGCTACTGGCCAAAAATGTACTATGACGTGACGAACTATATACAGGGGTGCGAACGATGCCAGGAGGCTAAACTACCCACACGGATACCAAAAGGGCCTGCCGGTAGAATACTAGCTTCAAAGCCTCTGGAAATCTTAGCCATTGACTTTACCAGGCTGGAACCTTCCACGGATGGGAGGGAGGATGCCCTCATCCTTACGGATGTATTTACCAAGTACCCAATTGCGATCCCAACGAAAGACCAACGAGCTAGTACTGTCGCTAAGGTCCTCATCAAAGATTGGTTCCTACATTGTGGGGTTCCACTGAGGATCCACTCAGATCCAGAGGCGGCAGAGGGTTTTGGTTAGTGGAGTTGGTAAGTTCAGTTAAGAAGGGTTGATTAATTATTTAGTAGTGCGTATATATAGTTTTTGTTTATTTCTAAGTTTGTTTTCATTTTCGTATTCACCTATATTTTTATTGCTTTGTAAGTTGGTTGTAAATAAAGTGTATATAAGTTCCTTTTAAAATTTCAGTTTGTTATTTTATTTTTAGTTAGCTAGTTTAGTTTAGTTTAGTTTGATTGTGCTGTCTGGTTGCTTAGGCGACTCTAGCCCCTTGGTCGTAGACCGAGGTGCACAGATTGGGCCCACCCAGTAGAGCTATGACCTGCCTACTGTTAAAAATGAAAAAATGTTGAGCAGCAAATAACAAAAAGGCCTCACTCAGTAGCGCCACCCTGACCTGCTCACATAAAGATAAGGATGTCAACCATCAAACCCTACTGGAGTATATCTAGCAGGGAGTATATCCCCAGGTCATGAGTAGGGATAGGTTTGTGATTCAGTGACAGCCTATCTCCTTGGATTTTTGTCTATAAGGGAAAGCGAGATACCAGTACCATCAATGACGAGGCAGACAATGAAAGAGGACTAGCCCATAAAGTTGTTATGAGATTGATGAGGGTGGGCTCATATTTGAGGAGTGGATACCACCTTTTATGGACAGCTGGCTGACCAACATACCCACTTAATTGGAACTGTTTGGCACAACAGAAAAGAACACTAAAAGCTAAAATGCAACCTGGTGAGATCATCATATACAGGCAAGGGGAAACACAGGCAATAGCATTTAGAGAAAAAAAAAATCACAGAAAAACTCTGTGCAGCTATAGTCTACTAAAAACAAAGGCTGACAAGAGATGTTCCTATTTGGAGAAGAGGCTTACCACAGAGAGGAGATGGACCACAAACAGCAAAAAAAAAACAAAAAAAAAAACCAGTCACAGTTGTAGACAATAATAAGCACATGGATGGTGTGGATCAGACTCTTTTTTTTATATTTAGACTATCAAATACTGGAAAAAAGGAACATTTTGTCCTGTATGCTCCTCAATGCCTACATTTTGTACAAGGAATATGCTACTGGCAAAGTAATGAAATTTAACAACTACATTTTGTACAAGGAAGATGCTACTGACAAAGTAATGAAATTTAACACATCTGTCATTGAAGCACTTGTCCAAGAGCATTTAAGCAACAAAGATGGCCCTGAAGCTGGAAAAGAAGTATCCCTAAACACACGTGTTAGGACTTATTCAGCCCTAAAACATGTTTAAAAATAATGAATCTTGACAGTATGCTAATGATAAAAAAATAAATGAACTTAAACACATTGTCAGAACTCCAAAATTCATCAAATACAAATATTCAACATTTAGCTTTAGTGAAGTTTCAAAAAAATATTTCAGAGCACTCTTACAGACAGGGCATCTGTGTATAATTGTGTCAGAAATGAGTTTAGTCAAGTGTTCTGCAAATCTTTAGTTAGGCTGCATTGTGGCTAGCGCCCTCTTGATGGTATGGCTTCTGGAGCTAAAAGAATTCTTTAAAAATTGGATAGTAAGTTGAAGACGATGAAGGTAAGTTTCATATCTCCTGGTTTTTATAAAGTTAAGTTTGTAAATAGGATGAAAGCGTTGAAAAAGAAATTGAGAGAAGAAAATTAAAGTTTGAAAGAAGAACTAAAAAAAAGGTTTAAACCAAACACATCTCTTGTAAATAAATCTCATTATAAAGAAAGAAATGCATTGCTTAGGAAGGAGTTCAAAAATGTTATGGGTTAAGTGAACAGAATGGTGGCTAAGTTAAAAACATTAGAAGAACAAAGAAAAGAGGCTGCTTCTGAGTTGGATACCACCAGGCTAGAGCATGCACAAAAAGATGTTGATGACCCTAAAATGTTTGACCCTTCCACTAGGAAATGTCTATATAGTTTTAGCTTACATCAGGTTCATTAATTAAGTTTATTGTCAATGAATTTACAGGAATCACTGTTGTAGCTCTGCCATGTACTGCCACGACATCTAATATAGCATTAGAACTAGGAAATAGATTGCACGTTTTATATCTGCTTGCTGGGATAATCTACAAGATAAAAGATTCTTTGGCAGTCTATTAAGAAAAGTTCTGCAAATCAATTTAACTAAGAGAGACAATAGAGAAACAATTGACCAATCTAGATGTAATGATGCAGATAAAGAGTCTTAGGTAGAATATTACACTTTTGTTTATTATTCTTTGAAGCTTGTCAAAATAATGATAAAATTAAATATAAAATGAAATTTTAAAAAATACACTGATTTACATATACCCTTAATATACGTTTAAATCATACATAGAGATACATTAAATATTGCCTAGAATGTTGGCTGTGGCTATTTTTGTGTAATCACAATAAGTTGAGGCTAAGTATGCCTATTGCCAGGCTGTCCCCATGCCAGACCTTTGTGTCATGGCAACCTTTAAAGGCAACAAAGGTATTAAAATGCAAGAAAGACCAGCAGCCAGCTGACAAAACCTGGCCGACCTATCATGTTAGGATCCTGAGACGCTATGATAATTATTTAAACATGTTTCAACTAAATAAAGTTAGTTTTTTTATAACAAAATTAAAATTTTATGAAGTAATTTTGTTTCATATAGCCAATATATTTTATATATTGGTATGTGTAAATGCATGAATTTATTTTGTTCCAGAATGAAAAATAGGACTTTCTGAAGCTCAGATGAGAAAACTCAGCCATTAAAAAAATGGCTGAGAAAGCCACCACACAATTACCACCAAAGGTTCCTAAAGATTTAATATCTTCAGGCAAACCAAGACTTGAAAATGTTTTTTCTTTTAAAAAATTTGATGAGCCAGCCCATTTCTAGCCTGGTAGAATTCTTTAGCCATGAAGAGAAGTTATCTGATCAAATATACAGAAAGTTTTTGGTAGGTCATTTGATTGTCTATTTATAAATGATAATTTTAGTCAAAGTAAACTGATAGCCTTTTTTATAACTCTAAAAATTTTTTTAGTTGGTTTTATAAAAAAAAACATAATTTTCCTGATTCTTTTCATGAACACAAATTTGAAAAAATTTGATTTGAGCTGTTGTGCATGCCTTTAAAGTACATGACAATCTACCAACCAATGATGCTCAAACTAAAGTTACGCCGCCCAAAGCCTTAATATCACACGATGACATATTCAAACTATATTCTTCTATTAAAGGAAGTAAGAAAAAGTCTTTAAGACCACTCCAACATTACCATGTGTGTAACCAGAGGGGAGGAATTCTGAAATGCCCTAAAAAGGAAAACTCGATGAGAAAGATTAAATGGGAAAAAAAGAAAACAGAAAACAAATTAAGAAGAGAGGAAAAGAATAAAAAGAAGAGAAGAACAAGACAAATAGGAGCAAAAGAAAGAGAAAAGAAACTTGTTGACAGCAAGACAATATCCTAAAGAGAAAAAAAAGCAAAGCAGCCAAGAAAAAGACAAGTATAACAACCAAAGCAGGTCACACGAACAGCTCAAGGCAAAGACTGTGACATTTTTAGTAATTTGAAGCATCCATTGCTACATGATCAATTAAAGATAATATGCATTTTTTAGTGTCACTCTTGTGGTATGAATGCCAAAATCGCTATTAAATCGCAAGTAGCCATTACTATTCTCATTCGATTTTTTTTTTTAAATAACATTCTCAGACATCTTGATAATTAAACACAACAATTAAATAATTCTGAACTATATATATTTATCTATTCTAAATCATTTAAAGAGAATCACTGTTACTTTTGGCTATTTTAATGTCTACCTTCTTGACTAAGCGGGCCTACATTTGTTCTTTTTCTACTCCTTAAAATTAAAATCTTGTCTTCTCGGACGTCTCATCCAGACATTTTCAGATTGACTGTTCTATTAGTATTTTCCTTCTAATTGGCTTCTCCTTTTTAATTTATTGTGTCTAGTCTTAGATCTAAAAAAAAAAAAAAAAAATTCTAATCACTGACCTGTTCAACCTAAAGCTAAAGAGAGTAAAGTTTTTATTAGTGATCAGACCAAGAGTTTAGCTAGGAGTCTAGAATCTAGATAGTTCGTTTTATTAAATATGTTTTGTGAGAATAAAATTAGTTTAATAGTCTAGTTCAAGCAACTAACTAAACCAAGCATTTTGTTTTAATTTATATCCCTTGTTAAGCTCTTTACCTTTGGAAATGACAACTTAAACTTCATCACCTGATTTAGATAGCTTCATATCTTCTTTTGCAATGATGCTAAAAAGGGAACTTTAAGGAATGGGTATTGTCACAAACCGCTGTGTGCCCACACCCGTTTGTGTGTGCATAGCAGAACAACAACAGTCAACTGCGGGCCTGGCTATGGAATGTTGACCCAACCCTTTTATTTTACTGTCACATGACCAGGTGACCTGGTCTTGAACGAGGCAGGATGACCTGGGGACTTTGGGGGCAAAGCGTTTGTTGGCGTGGGTTTTTTAGAGCATAGGGTCATATTCCCCGTTTCTTGTTTTTTTCTAATATTTTTATTTTTAAATCTAACATTTAGTCATTTAGATATTTTAGTTTTGTTTATCAGTTTCATTGATATATCTATATATGTGGATGGTTCTATATTTCTAATAAATTTCTACACTACTTGTTTGGAATATCAGACACCCGAAGAAAGGTCTTCTCTACCCTGTGAGCATTCCATTAAGCGAAACCTGAGGTATCAGAGAACTAGCCAATGTCCACGGGTCCCAGAGTATCTTAATGAACTAATTAGAGATGGCCCATGGGCTATGATTTTGGGGCCTGAGCCAAAACAGTTTTTGATTTTCAATAATAGGCCAGATACAGAGAATCGGATAATTGTTTTTGGTTCTGATGAATCGTTAAGATTACTTGTATCAAGTGATACTTGGCTGATGGACAGCAACTATAAAATGGCTCTGAATGGCTTCCTACAGCTATATGTCATATGTGTGCCTCTAGGCAATACAGCGGTTTCAACTGTGTTTGCCTGTCTACAATCTAAAACAAAAGAAACATACGAAACTATGTTTCAAGCAATTGTTAATCGTTGCCATGAACTAGATTTTAATCCAGACCCATTGACAGTTGAAATAGATTTTGAAAAGGCTGTTATTAGCTCCATCCAAAGAGTATTTGGGCATCCTGTTCACATACAGGCCTGGTTTTATAAACTTGCCCAAAATATGTGGCGGAAAATTCAAGAACTTGTTGCCAAGTATAAGGAAAGTGAAGAATTCAGACAATTTTGTGGCCAGATCGATTCCTTAGCTTTTCTGCCAGTAAATGACGTTCCAGCAGAAATGGCTTGGATTATATTGATTTGATACATATACAATTAGTTGAATATATGACTATTAATTAAGATCATTGAACTTATATTTATTTTGTAAAAATATATTACAAAATAATTCTCAATACATTCTTCCAGTGTAATATTTGTAACATATTTCATTTTTTTTTGCAACTATATACTTTGATTGATTTACTTCTTTAACTACTCATTAGACATAAATTGATACATTAATAATAACCATGGCATCATATGATAAAATTCTAGAACTTGTGAAGGTGATGAAACTAGAAGGGGAGGAGAAAAAGGAGTTTATCAAAAAAGAATTAGAAAAGGCTGAAAAGAAAGAAAAAGAGGAAAGAGATGGGGCTGAAAAGGAAAAAGATAGAATAGAAAAGAAAGAAAGGGGTGAAAGGGAAGAAAAGAAACAAATTAGAGATAGGGAAGAAAGAGCTGCGGAAAGAGCTCATCAGAAAGAACTAAAAGAACTAGAGACTAAACAAAAAGAATTAGATGCTAAACAAAAAGAAAGTCAGGACAAAGTAGAGTTAGCCAAATTGGAAGCAGCTAAAATTAATCCCAACATTATTACCCAACAAACTAATAACAAACCATTTATTTCCAAATTTCATAAGTTTAACATTAAGGAGGAAACATTAGAAAATTATCTAGTCCAGTTTGAACATATTTCATCCACTTATAATTTAAACAATGAGGATATGGCAAAACATCTTTTAGCCAATTTATCTGGAGAACCCTTAAATATAATAAGCACACTCACAACTGAACAAAAAAAAAGACTACATTGCTGTTAAAACTAGACTTTTGGAACATTTCGGGAAAAGTGAAGACTATTACAGAAAGCTCTTTAAAAAAATTAAACTAAACAAGGATGGAGACTTCAACAGGATTATCTTTGACATGAAGGCAAATATGCTTAAATGGTTAGAACTAGCTAAATGTGACATAAAAGATCCAATTCAAATTTTAGACATGATTCTGATTGATAACATACTGTCCAATGTAACAGATTTAGTGTTCACTTTTCTTAAAGAAAAGAAAGTAAAAACAGAAACTGATCTCATTACTAATCTAAACCTTTTTAAGGATAGCCATCCTGGTCATACTATGGATAAAAGAGAACTACATCAATTGGCCGCAACAGTTAATACATCTAACAGTAATACTAATGATAAATTCAAATTTTCTAACTCAAAAACTTGTTTTTATTGTGGGAAGAAGGGCCATGTTAAAAGCCAATGCAGACAAACTAATACTAGCAACTTCAGATATCGAAGTTACACTAATTACCACAACCCTAGCAACTACAATCAAAATAACTATAACAATCAATATAGAAACTATAGATCAAACCAGAGTGCAAGCCCCAGAGAAAGAAGGAGCCTTAGGAATAACAACTTCTATAACAATAACCATAATACTAATAGACAATCAAGGAGAGACACATATAACCATCAGTCTAATAACCATCAAAACAGAAATGATAGAGGCAATCACAGTCCAAATAATAACTATAACAATAGTAATACTCATGGCAATAGGGAAGAATTAACAGCCTACATGCAGTACAATAAGCCAAAGTTGAACCTATACCCCTCATACGTAAATGGAATTAGAGTAGAAGCCCTCAGAGATACAGGAAGCAGTGCCATATTAATAAATTCAAAACTAGTCAAACCAAATCAAAAACTACCAGAAAAGATCAAACTCACATATGCCAATCAAAAGAAATTTGATATTTGTGATACAGCCAAAGTACACTTAGATACCCCATGGATAACTGGAAAAGTAGATGTTATTATTTTAGATACACCAGCCCAAGATTTAATAATTGGTAATGTTAATGGTGTAAATGATATAAGTAAAGAAGAAATTATGGAATGGGCAGCAAAGAAGCGTGAAATTTGTGAACTATCTGTTGCACAAGATACAAGTCCCACTACAAACCTCTTAACTAATGCTGACAACATTATTAGAGTAGAAAATTTATCAGGATACACTAGATGGCAAACTATCATGCGAGAATTTAGCAATGTAGCACATGTTAAATGGGTGGATATAAGAACTCAAGATAGATCAAATAAGATTGCATTTGTACACTTAAACACAGTAGAAGATTGTTATAGAATTATTAAAGCATTCAATAACAAGTTATTTAGAGGAAGCTATGAAAATGTTTAATTTCACAATGTAATTAGAAACAACTTGACAATTTTCAATCAGGTCAAGCTGACATTTTTTCTTGTTATCATGTAACTAGGTCATGACATATTTTTTTACACTTACTAATATCATTTTATTGGGTCATGATGACATTTTTTCTTTCATTGATGCTATTGTACTATCATTTTTTAATTAATTGTACATTACATATTTACTTATCACAATTTGACAATAACATAGAATTTCATAATGACTAGATGTGCTAATAATTTATATGATTAGTAAACACAGTAATGTAAACAAGCATATTGTAAACAACAGTAAACCACTTGAACTGTTGACCTTAATTTTTTTTTTAAAAACAACTCACAAATGTAAATATTGTTGATTTTTTTCCAAGTGATACACACTTGAATGCTATCATTTTTTATGCTATTGTACTTTAACTACCACATATGTGTGCTATTAATAACAATCACAGACAATGTCACTGTAACCTTGTATAATGGTGACAGAACTTAGAGTGATATAATGAATACTGAACACAAATATACTTGTATAGATGTATGTAAACTTTTTTGGGAACTATTTCAATAAATGCACTTAGATGTCAGATGATACACATTGGTTGTGTTATATCATATGAATAATTGGATGTAAAATAACTTTAATTTTTTTTTTCTTCTCATAATTGAGATGTCAATGTATGTGAACAGAATGAGCACATAGCAATTAAACATGCTCATATAAAATATTTCAGTATAATTGTGAATAGATGATATATTATTATTTAACTATATTTCAGGAGAAAAAGCCTCAAATTGTATTGATATTTTTTCAATAACATACTTGTACAGTAGATGTAATCATACTAATGTATATTTTTCTTAGCAAACATTTTGAGAGTTGAACAATGCATTTGTCAATTAGTATATGGAACTATTCATAGTTAAAATGAATGACAAGACATTAATACTTATGTATAATTGATCAAGCAGTATTTAGGTGATTAATTAGATCAGCTTGAAATGAGTGATTAAGCTACTAGACATATGTATAGGATATTACTATCATATGTACTTTTGTCAAAGATTTTTTTCAAAAATCTTTTCCAGGGGAAGGGGCGTATGTCATATACAAGTTTAGAACCCCTGTAATATTTGGTGCCTAGTAGTCACTGAACTATTCCGTGCAGTTAACACGAGATTTTTCCTGGTCGGGGACTGACCACGAGGTGGACACCTCAGTTGATCCTGGGCTCTCGTAGAATGAGGTATATTATGGATATCTTGTCCAGTGTAGTAATGTATAGACATTAAGGTTGATTTTTCGGAGCATGTGTAATATCTAAAGTATTCCATTGGATTCTAATGTACTATGTTTTGTGTATATTTCTTGATGGCTGGACTTGCCAATATCTTTTGTGAATTATATTTTATGTGAATAAAATCCATGTCTGCTGACCCAGAGTCTATTAATAATTCTAAATGTTATGGACGTAGCATTCAGTATGTTAGTGTTCTTACGCACTAGCAAATCTAGTGCGCGAGTGAAAGTATTTAGTTAGTTACAACACACAAATGCAGACCAGCTCAAGACCGTCCAGACCTGTATCAATAACCAGCCTGTGACAATAAACACAGAACTGTTTGTCGCAATAAGATTCGTGGTGGCACAGCTCAGATGGCAAGGGAGTCAAATTTTGAAGCTGATATGAATGGCCTGTTTGATATTGCTCATCATGATGCGATGAACCGAATAAAAATTGAAGAAGATAGGGTTTTTCTGGCTGATCAAAGAACAGAAAGGAAGTATGTCATGGGTAAAATAGACCAGCAGCTTACAGCACTAGAAGGTCGACGAGCAGTAAGAATACAAAGAGAAGCTGAACTGAGGACCAAAGAAGACAGGAGGCTAAATGATTTAGCTCAGGCAAGTGCACCAGCATCGGCAAGTTTGAATAATGGTGACACCAGTGACATTAGTGATCTTGATGAAGAAAGTAGTGCAGAACTCAGTGACTACAATCCTGAATGCAAATCATCGGACAGTTCAGACACACGTAGTCAAACACAGCAAAAGCGTGCAAAAATATCTGCAAATGAAAAAAGGCCGTTATTGTAATTTTCAAATCCAATCAGGCAGTACTGATTAGTGAATGAATGTTAATTTTCAGATTCTGTGAACATTTTGTTGACTGTTTGGAACTCTCAGTACATTTATAATTTCAATGTGGAAACCTCAACATCTTTCTGGCTTAATGATACAAAAACGAGAAAATCTGCAGTTATCACCATTTTTAATCCTCATGAGGCAGTGGTAAATGATGATAGAATGACTCAGTTTTTGTTGTTATTTCATTATCTCATGACATATAACAGAAAAATCAAAAAGCACTACAAGTTACTAAAAAATTTTTTTTTTAACCACCCTAATATATATAAGCACAATTTCTTTGTCAACTATGTAGTTTCCCTGTCTTTTACGACGGAAATAACTTTTACGGACTTTCACAGCTGTATGCGAAATATTTTCCTTAAATCTACAGTAGTCTAGATCTAAGTCACAAAATTCGTGGACTTTTCAAGGTTGTGAGTGAATTATCTTCACTAGATCTAAATTTAAGACACTAAAATTCGCGACTTTTCACGGCTGTGTGAGAATTATCTTCACCTATCTACTATAAATTTAGACTCTATATCTAAGTCACTTAATTTGCGGATTTTTTGCGGCTGTGTGACAATTATCTTCCCTGAAACTATCGTAAATCAAGACTTTAGATCTAAGTCACAAAATTTCGCGGACTTTTCACAGCTATGTGAGAATTATCTTCACCGAATCTACCGTAAATCCAGACTCCAGATCTAATTTAAGTCACTAAAATTTGCATGTTTTTCTACATTCTAGAGCTAGTGATTTAGCGTAAATCTAGAATCTAGCGTATTTCTAGACTAATCTAGACATTCGATGTATCGAGATCATTCAATTGACTACAATTCACGAAGTTTTCAAGTTAGGTGCGTGAATTATCTTCACTAGATCTAAATCTAGATACTATTTCTAGCTAGAGTCTAGATGATTTACGCAAAAACACCCTGTTACTACAAGATTTTAGGTGAGGGAGGGCCCTTCAGAAAAATAATCATTATAATGCCAGGTGAAATGCCCTTGCTTTGAGCCAAGGCCATCTTCAATCACGAGAACACGCTTCACAAGTGGGTGAAAGGCGGTGTAGACGCGTCACTGATCAGCTTAAAAAGTTATGGAACGTAGTTTGGATGAAAATCAACGTGCTCAGTGAAAAAGCGATCCGATAACCATACTAACCTATAAATACACTAGATCTATCTCTTGTCAAGGAGCAGTCAACACAGTCTGCGCAAACTCGGTAATGCTCATTTCGAATCTATTTCCGCCTCGACGGCCCATCCGCAGCAACGGTGCCGATTTTTTTAAATACCTTCTTTTTTTTCGATCGGCGAAATTCCAGGACATTCAAGGAGATATTTTAAAATTCCATGAGATTTCCAGGACTTTTTTATATTTTTTCTGAAATTCCAGGAGATTCAAGGAGATATTTTAAAATTCCAGGAGATTTCCAGGACTTTTTTTATATTTTTTTCTGAAATTCCAGGACATTCAAGGAGATATTTTAAAATTCCAGGAGATTTCCAGGACTTTTTTTTATTTTTTTCTGAAATTCCAGGACATTCAAGGAGATATTTTAAAATTCCATGAGATTTCCAGGACTTTTTTATATTTTTTCTGAAATTCCAGGAGATTCAAGGAGATATTTTAAAATTCCAGGAGATTTCCAGGACTTTTTTATTATTTTTTTCTGAAATTCCAGGAGATTCAAGTACATCCTTGAATTTCAGGAGGCCGCGGACACCCTGTAAACAGCTGTATATATAAATATAAGTGGTAAGCTTTAGCAATACAAACAGTACAAAGGCAAATAAAATTTTGTGGACTTATCATTTGCAAAGGAAGATGCAAATGTGTCCATATTATTATTCTTAAAAAAATGCTAACTTAGCTATAAAGAGAAGAATGGCCATTATTTCTGATGCAAAGGGGCTAACAAGCAAGAGAACATTTTTCCTCGTGGAAAAGGGGGAAATAAATAGAGACAGGCCTGACAGGTCCAATGAAAAATTCAAACTCTTCAGGTCAATCCATACAGTTATAGGTATTTAACCTTGCACTGTTGCTTTCAAAAAAAAAAAAGAAAGACAATTATATTATGCTAAAAGACAATGAATTTAATAATTAGTATTTGTTAAATTATCAAGTGGTGTCCCGGTGATGCAACTGTGACGCAAAAGGCGAGAACAATAAATGTGTTCATTCTATTCCTAGTAAATATTGCTGCTGATAAATCCTGATTAATTCCTTGCTTCTATAGATCTTCATTTTGCTGCTTTTTATTAATCATCAGTGTGTTCCTGTATAGCTGCAGGTAAAGAATTTTGCTTTACTAGATCTATTTCTATTTAGAAATCTCTAGAGACTCTTTTTACTAGATCTAGATTTTTAGTCTCTTAGATCTAGAGCCATGATAAATGTTTAAAATATATTTATTGGTTTATGTGTATTACAGGTGAAAGTTTACTTAGGCAAGTCAGACTCAGTCAGCAGCCTTTAAGCTTTTCCAACAAGAGCAAAAAAATAAGCAACTCAACATTGCCCAGTTCTGCTGCTGAATGAGAATGTTTAGTGCGGCCTCACAAGTACTCACTAACCGCAGATGCAGAATGGCTGATGAAATGCTTGACCCATTGCTATCTTTACGCTGAAGATTCAAATCCCATAAAGACTAAATATCTTGATATTCATTCAAAAGTATTTACATGTATATGAGACCAATGTCTTGATATGTACAGGTATTTTTATTTATTTTTTTCTTTAAAATAGGTATTTCACTCTCAGCAGTTAGCAGAAAAGGTATTGCAGCCCTGGATAGTAATAAGTCAAGCTGATGATATTAAATTTTATCAACCCACTGTTCTTGTATAGCTGGACTTGGCAAGTCCTGCACTCATGTGGCAACCACTTTATTTATGCTGGAAGCCAACACCAGAATAAAAGAGAGTAATAAAGACAGTTACAGGCGTGTCATCTTACTGGACGAATCCATCCGAGCTTAAAAAAGTTTTGCCAACTAAGGTTTCTGAGATTGACTTCGCCTCATCAAAAACAAAAAAAAAGTAAAATTTGATTCTCTTGTGGACAACATCGCTTCTAAAAATAAAAATTCAAAGGCTATTAAATCCAAAGAAACTATAAAGCTAAGTATACATTCTTTTAATTCATTTGATTTATTGAAAGTCGGAGGCAACAGGGAATTTCATAGCACCCACCTTTTACTTAAGAGCAAAACAATTTCAAGGCAAAAACCAAGAAAATAATATGGTCTTTTCGATGCAATGGCTAGAAGAGCTCCCAATGCTGAAATTACTTATTTGGATGGAAAGGCCAAGGCTAAAGTAAACAAGTCCTTAAACTGGCTTTACAGCAAAAGTATTACAGAGCAAGACAACATTGTAAAATTGTATATCGCTAGGGCAAATACATTGAGAAGTTTGGCTAAAACCAGAAGACTGAGAGCAGAAGAGATAATTACTTTGAGGCTTCGGGAAAATGGACAGAGGAGAGACATGGCTGACAGAAATAAATTGGGGAAGGCAATGAAACAATTGATAGAGACATGTATTCCAGAGTTAGTGATGACTAATCCTATTTTTTCTTCACTGTCTGAGGACACAAAGGAACAAGTCTGTCTTCTTCTAAATGCTTCTCCATTAGTTGATGGAATTCTTTTTGAACATATTTGGCATGAAATGGGTAAAGATGTACTCTACATAGGTAGAATGTAATCATTTTCTGTTAAAAAGCAAGGGAGTTTAAAAGTTGCATACTGGAAATATAAAGAAGAAGATGGTGCAGAAGACTCGAATGTTACTTTAATAGAATTATTAACAGATTTAGTTCTAGGAGATTTAACTTTTTGTTAAAACCACTTCACCACTTTTATAACATTATTGTAATTACAGTACCAAGATGATGCAGCATTGTATCAGTGTTTCTTGTATTGGTTGTATTGTAAAATCGTATATCGCTAGGGCAAATACATTGAGAAGTTTGGCTAAAACCAGAAGACTGAGAGCAGAAGAGATAATTACTTTGAGGCTTCGGGAAAATGAACAGAGGAGAGACATGGCTGACAGAAATAAATTGGGGAAGGCAATGAAACAATTGATAGAGACATGTATTCCAGAGTTAGTGATGACTAATCCTATTTTTTCTTCACTGTCTGAGGACACAAAGGAACAAGTCTGTCTTATTCTAAATGCTTCTCCATTAGTTGATGGAATTCTTTTTGAACATATTTGGCATGAAATGGGTAAAGATGTACTCTACATAGGTAGAATGTAATCATTTTCTGTTAAAAAGCAAGGGAGTTTAAAAGTTGCATACTGGAAATATAAAGAAGAAGATGGTGCAGAAGACTCGAATGTTACTTTAATAGAATTATTAACAGATTTAGTTCTAGGAGATTTAACTTTTTGTTAAAACCACTTCACCACTTTTATAACATTATTGTAATTACAGTACCAAGATGATGCAGCATTGTATCAGTGTTTCTTGTATTGGTTGTATACAGATTTCTTCTGCTAACATTAACACTCTCTAAACTTAGGTGGTGTATAAAATAATAAACCACAATAAGATTTAACTAATGATTTTGATGTTAACAATTTTTCATATAATTATTCTATAATATCAGTTTAGTTTAATGTATCTCATACAATCAATTGTTTTCTTTTTGCAGTTTCACAATCTCGACAACACTTCGATTGTCTCTGTAAATTTAATATACATTTTTCAACATATAAAAATATTATAGAGTATCTCTTTACACCTGTTTATATAATTTATTATAAGTATTGATCAACTCGGCCATTTTTAGTCTTTGGTAAAGTCCTTTTTTTATATTTTTATTGTTGTTGCATTTCACATATACGATATTTATTTATAGGCTAACGATTCAGTACCATCTATCAAAGGTTTAACTTTAACAATTTGTTTTAGTTGAAACTATTGAAAATGTATCTCTAGATTTTCTTTTTATTAACAAATTATAGCTTAGCGCTATTGACCACTAAATATTGACTTAAAACTCTTCAGATTCCCACAATAGCTAACTGAAACAAAGCATGATGCGCGATGTAAACACAACACCCACGTCACTCTGGGGAATCCGGAACTAGATCTACTTCACCACATAATAATATAATACATGCACATAATACCAACCTACACAAATTATAATAATAATAACAAGACTAATTGTTTTATCTTCATTAATGACTAGACTCTAGTCTAGATAGGGGGTTCAGTCCGCCTGAAAAAAAAACGTCAGTATTTTTTTGTCCCACTTCGCAGCGAAACGAGGTTAGGGTATCCCATTTTCTATTTAAAAGCCTTTTGTAAATATAAGTCGTATATAGTCATGTGATACACCGTTGTATGCAGAAATAGATGACGTTTCTATTACCATTTGAAATATTAAGATAGCTTAAGCATGTACAAAACTGTTGCAGGTTGAAGTTTTCTCTTTGTAATATCTTCGTATTCTGTTGACCCGAAAGAAAATTTCAAACATCATTTTAAAGCTCATCAATAGCCAATTCTATGTGTGTAATTAGTTTTTTTTGTAAGTATTAACAATTCCAGCGGCTTTTGATTGAAAGTTATCTCTTATTTTGGTCCAATCAAATTACTCGCTCAGCCCTCTTTTTTTCCCTTCGTGTCATTCGCGATGTCAAAGGTAGGCCACGTGACTGGGCCCAGCCAATCCTCTTGTGCTTACCGGCTGTATAAATGGGTCAAATGAATTTTTCCTTTATTATGTTTATCAATGTATTTAGCCGTAAAAACAAACATTTTAGTTGATTTTGTATTTATTTAATTATACATTTGATTTTAGGCCATCTTTTTATGACATGGTCATAACTACAATAAGTCAGATCATGTACATTAGAATTATATCTAGACATCGCAGAAGGGGGGGAGTGGCCATGAATGAATGCTATGTCAGATGGACGTATTTTCTCACTTAAAATATTATTTCATAATGTTAATTAACAGTTACTTAAATAGCATTAAAAGATCACAGGAATATTATATAGATTAAAAAAATAATTCAAAGTGACAATGTAAGACAAGACAACAAAAGTGGGACAAAAAAGTATGTAAAATACAACAAAGGCAAAGAAGAGCTTTGAAGAGGTCAAAATAATTAACTAAAAAAGTTACAACTTTTGAACTAATTATCCTATTTTCAAAATTCTTATTGTGTCATTTATATCTCAAAATTATCTAACTAGCTATAGTGGTTTCTTGCATATAAGTAAATAACTATTTTATCACTGAACGCCCTAGTCTATACTTGGCACTTCAACAAACAAAATTAGTTTTGAAAATTACTCATCTTCTGACTTCTTAAGTCTTAAGTTAAAGTTCTTTAATCTTTATCTAGACACTGTCTGTCTAAGACTAAGACTAAGACAGTCTAGTATCTTATCTAGTCTACTAGATCTACTACTTAACCTACCTTTGAGCAATCATGAATATTTAGATTTAATGCATCCATTCTTATTTCTCTTTTTCATCTATCTAATCCATAAAGGTAATATGTCAACTATAAGCTGAGTGGAGCATAAACTATCATAATGATAAAGATTGGCATGGCTGAGGCTGAGAGCACTTGTATTGTACGAGATGACCTAAAGTTCCGGTTTAATAGAAATCAAAAGTATAGATCAAGGCTAACGGGAAATGAGAAAAACGAAACAAACATTTTTAATGAAACAATCAATATAATGCGCGAGAAAATATGACTACACTAGCAGCTCACACCGACTACGCCCGTTGATTTTTTCCCTGATTTTATATTGTTTATTATGGCCGGAACAACAACGTAATAAACGGGCCACATTTTAACGATTGACCTACTTTTTTAGCCTCCTGGAACCCCCGTTTTGTTGGGTTTTTTTTTTTACGGACGCATCGTTATTTCTCCCACATAAACTTTGACTTGTTTTGGAAAGACCCGTTTCTTTATACGCCCCCGACTGCCGACACATACACACACTCATATTTTGGGCCCGTAAATTGAGTAGCATTTTCATTTATCCCCTCACTCGGCCAAAAACAAAAAGTCCTTCAAACACTCTTTGGCTTCTCAATTCCACCTATATTTTATTCCGACCATGAACCCCATCCCTTTTTGGTCCGTTTTACTTTTTTGTTTCTTTAAACCTATCTAATGCAAGCAGTGTACGGTATTAGATCTAGACATCGTATATATATGCCTATATTTCATCATACCATCAATTTTAGGCCTAGAGTCCTAGAGAAAAAAATGCATTTTTCGAAGGTCCCGATTTAATGCCTCATTCCCGTTCCCCTTTCTAAATGTATTTTGGTACTTCGTTCTCTAAACAACAACAACAACAACAAATATCAGTTTGGTTTTATTTATAGTATGTAATCTCACTTCTTTTGAATGTAGCGAAATGACATTAGATCTAGATTTTTCTTAATAATGCTAGTTAGATTTTGTAAAAAATGTTTTTACAATTTCTTGCCCCCCCCCCTCCTTTTGAAAAACAAAAAGACTCTAGATCTCCTTATTATTTTAGAAAAACAAAGACCATATTGCAGAAACTCAGATAAAAAACCAAACCATAGAACAAGTACAAGAATATAAATATCTAGGCACAACTATCAACAACAAACTTATATAGAGTGAAAACTGTCAAAATCTATGCACGAAAATCACCAGCGACTCTTCTATTTCAGAGAGCTAGGAAAATTCAACATAGACAAAACAATTATTAAACTTTTTTTATACAGCAACCATCAGCAGTCTAATTAACTTTGCCATCACCTGCTGGTATGGTAATACTTCATGCACAAAGACTTATACTAAAAAGACTAATTAAAAAAGCATCGCATATCACTCGAATACAGCTACCATCTCTTGATGGGCTTTTTCATGAAATGCCTTTCCAAAACACTCTCGTTTCTTATGGACAACCTGCACCCATTAAACCACTGTTACATAAGATCTGAACGAAGTGGTCGTCTCCTTTCCATTAGGACTAAAACTGAAAGATTTAAAAATTCGTTTATCCCACTTTCGGTCAGAGTGTTACAAGATCAGCTGTCGTCATCGAGAAGTACAGAGAAGTCAAAATCAAAAAGCGCTGGTTGTGAATGTGTATTTGTTTCGTGTGTGAATGTTGTTTGAATTTTTCATCTATACTGTTAGTGTACAGTAGTTACGCTGATATTGTCAATTGTAGTCAACCTGAATTTCCATTTGATTAGATCAATAAAATTATCTTATCTTATATACTCATTAACTTATACATAAACCACATAAACGTGACATTCTCATTCAAGGCATCTGAAGATACATATTGTTTATGATTCACTTTCATCTATAGGACTTGAAACGTTGTTGCTGTTCCCTTTTAAGATTCATCCCAATATTTTCACTTTAACATCGATCTCTGTAAAAAAATAAAGGCATCAAGTTTCTTGTTTTTCGTTTAGTGTGTATAACTTTAATGAATTTACCTCTACTTTGGATGGCTGCCTGGTCGTGCGGTTTGCGCGCTGGACTGTCGTTCGGATTTATCGATGGTCGAGGGTTCAAATCCTGCCCGCTCCCATCCCCCGTCGTCCTGCGGGAGGTTTGGACTAGGAAGTAAACTATCTTCAACTCTGAAGGAACATACGAAACATGTAAAACATTTTACAGACATTTTTACTTGAAGCACTATATATGGACTTAGGGTACTTCCGATACTGCTTTAGATTTGTATTAGGTCTATATTCTAAAACCATTAGGAAAACAAACACTAGAAAAAAAAACATCTTAATCCACACCCTGCCTGCCCTTAAAGTAAATAGAATGTGTCCGACTGATTTTAACAACATGGTCAGATTGACCTCCACATGTAGGAATAAGTATTGAACACGTGTAGTCAATGATACTTCAAGACCACCCAGTGTTTTTTTTTATTGCGCATTATGCAATAGTGTTTGCTCAATGTTGAGTGGTCAGCCAAGAAAATAACACTCTTTCATAGCTAGTTAAGCATGTACACTAAAATAGCCGCACACCCTCCCTGCCCAAAAAGTAAATCGACTGTGTGTCCGACTGATTTTGACAACATGTTCAGTTAGACGTACACATGTAAGCCTAGTGTACTGTGCATGTAGTGTGTATATGTCTATAATGACAAGACCGCCCCACATTTTTTCCTTGCGCGTTTAACAGTTATGCAATATAATGGGTTGTATGGTAGCCTAATTGGCCAGACAATAAAATAAAACATTGGCATATGGTTAGTCAAGCATGTATTTACACTAAAACAGTTACTCAGGTCAAATGTTTCATAAAGCTCCAACAATATCGTTTCTATATATTCTCTAGTTAGGCTTACTATACACCTCAATGTGAAATTCTAAATGTATTTTATTTACTTAGATTTTAAACTTTACCGGTATAAGTAAAATGTTCAGTTATATATTAAGTTAATATATTTTTAAACATAAAAGTAATCTTCTTTTCTAAAGGTTTTTTATTCAAGGCTAAAATACACATATTTATTTAGGCATCTTTTTTAAAAATTTTGTTGTGCAATTAACGTTTATTGTAAGAAACACCCTTCTTATTACCGATTTTTATAACGGAAAAATATTTCTACAATGTTTAAAGAATTAGATTGAACCGTGCGTATGTAGGCATACAGTCGGCCATATGTTTAGCTAGGTCTAGATCAACCCCTCCCAAAAAAAAAAAGTTATGAGAAGTTTGTATAATTTAATTGATTTTCTCTAGTTCAGCTTTATTTCGAAATTCATGATAAACTTTTAGTTGAACTACTTTATTTTAGTTTAAACTTTGTTTTAGCTTAAAGTTTAAAATTTAGTTTAGTTCACATAACTATACAATAATTTTAACACGATTTTGCTGGAATGGCTATTTCTTATCTTATCTTATATAAAACAGACGTTACTTCAAAAAAAAAAAGAAGATGATTACGTCCTACGCGTCATGCATTTAGTCATGCATATATGAGGTTGATGGTCCTGTAATTTTGACAAGAGTTGTAAATTGCCTTTCTTTGGAAGAGTGATGATGGGTGCATGATTGGGTCCAGAGTTTTGGCTACTCTTCTGATTCCCCTATAATATTATTTTGGCGTACCTACAGTGTAATCGTGTTTTTTGTTGCAAGGATTGTGCTTCTAAATATTTTCTTCGAGTTTGTAGGAAATAAAAACTATTTCTGAGAAAACATTCATTTCACCCTGTCCACGTACGTTGGATGGCTTAATGGTAAAACGCTTGGCTTCCGAACCGGTGGTCCCGGGTTCGAATCTTGGTGAAGACTGGGATTTTTTTTTATTTCGACCTGTGAGTCCACCCAGCTCTAAAAGCTGGGAGGAAAGGTAAAGGTCGTTGTGCTGGCCACATGTTACTCTCATTAGCCGTGGGCCGTAGAGACCGATGACCCTATAGATAGCAAGGTCTGAAGTTGGAACTTTAGTGAATTTTCAAAGTTTTATCTTATCCTATATTCATCTTATAAAATACACACGTTACTTCAAAAAAAAATGATTACGCCCAATCCCTGATAGCAAAGATTTTGGGCCCAGTAAGGGCCCCAACTGGGCAAGCCCATGCTAACCATATGGGCCCCAAGTGGGGGATGAACATTGGTCCAAACGGGTGCCCTTAGGGCTGAGTCTGGGCTCAGTCAGGGGGCCCAGAAAAACCCAGTGTTAAACCCTTGTGGGGCCAGTAAGGGGAAAGACTTGTGGGCCCCAACAGGGCAAGAGCTACTTGGCCCTTTGGGGACAATTAATGAAAGCCCAATTAGGGTCCTTAAGGTTCAAGTCTGGGCTCAATTAGAGGGCCCAGATGAAACCCTGACGGAACCCTCATGGGGCCGGTATGGGCCAAACATTGAGGGGCCAGAAAGGCATTAACACATGGGCCCCATTTGGGGGATGAACGTTGGCCCAAACGGGCGCCCTTATAAAATACATACGTTACTTAAAAAAAAAAAAGGATTACGCCCTACGTGTCATGCATCTAGTCAAGTCATTAGTTTTCCATTGGTATATATGTAAGAACATGTTTTTCGAAAACCCTATAACCTAGATTATAATTTGAAAACAGAAAATTGAAAACTACAATTCTTTATGAAACAACGTACAAAAAGTGTCGAAAAGAGAATTTGATTGCATTAACTAAGGCAAAAAATGCAGGTCACAACTGGGTCTGCGTAGATAATGTGTTATTTATTCAAACATGCATAAAGGCTAGCAAGACCAGCAGATACTTTTACTATTTTAACTCAAACATTAATTGTCATGCTAGGAATGTCATTGGAAAGAAAACAAAATTAACCAAATTAATTATCTTATCTTATCTTATATAATACAGACGTTACTTCAAAAAAGAAGATGATTACGTCCTACGCGTCATGCATTTAGTCATGCCTATTAACCAATGGCTTAAATTTTGCCAAGTCACTGGTTTTCCTGGCTAGCTCAGGCAACCCATTCCATGCACTAGGGAAAAAGGAGCTTTGTAAAAATTTGTCCAAGCATATGGGACGAGGAATATGCCTTTATCTTTGTGTCTTTCAGAGTATTTTATTAAATTTTGTTTTTGTATTTGAAGATTATGGTTCAGTGTTTTATGTATAATTGCTACTTTACTTTTGAGTCTTCTGTCCTGAAGGCTTTCTAAATTTAGTGATTTTACTAATGGTGTTACCCTAGTCAAATGTGAATATTCATTTGTTATGAATCTCACTGCTCTATTTTGTGTCTGTTCCAGTTTCTTAATGTTTTCTTGAGTTATTAGGACATTGATCAATTAGATTTACATGCAGATATTCGTAGTCTCTAGATCGGTAATTAAACAAGAGCACACACAGTACACTTTGTATTACACTTGTCTTTCCAATTTGTGGAAAGCAATACAAGCAGACGATAGGATTATCGTTCCTTAATCACAAACTGGCTGCCAGGCTGCCACGATGGTCAATGGGTTTCTTGTCAACCATTCAGTCTTGCGGGGGATTCAAGATAAGACTTTAACGATTTTAACTTCTGAACGAAAGTATGAAACTTCTGAAACAAATAATCTAAACGGTTTAATACAGTGATTCCCAAAGTGGTCTATATAGACCCCCAAGGGTCTATGAATGCTTCCAAGGGGTCTACGATATAAAAAAAATAAATTGGGGGTCTATGAGATGTCCACGGGGGTCTACGATAACATATTTCATTAAGCAGGTCGTTACATTAATTTTTACATCTCATTACTGTAGTTCTTTCATGCACTAATGTGTGGTTTGCACCTTAGTTAATCCTTTCAATATTCATTCTGCTATTTAAACGAAAAATTGTTGTATTCAATTTCTATTCTTATTTAAATAGTTTAATTTTGTCTGCATGTAACTTATGTTTAACAAAAAGAAATGTAGATTTTATTCAAAATTGGGATTCATTCCTTTCCTGACAAACAAAGCGGTTGCCAATTGCCTTTTTTTTTTTATTTACACCGATATGAAACCAATTACGCTGGAGGATCATCTGAGTTAATGCCACCCTGATAAAAATCTGGGACAATGCCACTCTGATAAAAATCTGGGACAATGCCACCCTGATAAAATAGATAAAGAGTTGAAAAACTTTCAAACACTCAAAAAAAAGGGCTGAATAGATCCACAAAATCTCTTTACGACATCTTGTAGAGAAGAGTTTCGAATTCAGTTTTCCTTCTGATAGGTGGGTGGCAAACTAAGGCTAATCATCCCTTCCTGCTCGAAGCTTGCTGGTTTAGGCGACAGTTTCTCGCTTTCGCTTCTTCTTCTGCTAGTGACGATAGTCCCGGAGGAGCCACGCGTGAAAGGTCAAGAAATACTCGAGAAACTGCACTTTGCGAAAAACTTTTACAATGATGCATAAGAGAAATTTAAAAAATTTAAAATTAAAATTATAAAAAAAATGATGATGACTTTGTAGAAATGTACAAGTTAAGCAGGGGGTCTACCGAAAACCCGAAAGCATGACAGGGGGTCTACGAGACGAAATAGTTTGGGAACCACTGGTTTAATTAAATATGATTGGTTAGGATCTATCACCCTTGTTATTCTTTCTGACATTGACACACAACACAAACCGAACATACACTCACGGAGTTAAAACAGACCTTAATAGAAAGTTAACCACCTGAGCTAGCCAGAAAAACCAGTGACTTGGCAGAATTTAAGTCATTGGTTAATATGCATGACTAAATGCATGACGCGTAGGACGTAATCATCTTCTTTTTTGAAGTAACGTCTGTATTATATAAGATAAGATAAAAGTCTCTGGATAAACAAGCCTAGATTCTACGATCTTAGTAGATAAGATAGGGTGCGACTGGTATGAGAAGGAAAGAGAGAGAGAGAGAGAGGGGGTTGTAATTAAGATATGAAGGGAGAAATATTGTGAAATTCTATCAGAGAGAAAAAAAAATTAAAGAGACCTGGGAAAAAGAGTGTTAGAGAGACACATAGACTGTGTGTGTGTGTATGAGAGAGAGAGAGAGAGAGAGAGAACATAGGGGGGGGAAATGATATCATAACATCTCTCAAACATAATCCTATTAGTCTTAATGTTCTTCTTATTTGGGATTTATGTGTCATTTTGAAAGGGATTACGGAACATTCCTGGATGGGATTGGTTCAAAACTAAAAACAACATGTAAGATGAGACATTTTATTTAAGGTTTGTACTTCAAAGTACTTTGCTAATTATATGAAACTTTAACGTTTAAGGCACTTCTTATTTTAAAAGATCTACTATTTAAAGATCTAGTTCTTTTTCTTATTAATGATGTAGGCATGTAGGCCCTACTGGATGGTCTATACGCAATGTAAGAGTCTTAGTCTAGTTAGTTTCTAGACCTAAATGAAAGAGTCAATAATGTAGTCAACTTTTAGACCTAAATTGCAAGAGTCAATAATCTAGTCAACTTCTAGACCTAAATGCAAGAGTCAATAATCTAGTCAACTTCTAGACCTAAATACAAGAGTCAATAATCTAGTCAACTTCTTGACCTAAATGCAAGAGTCAATAATCTAGTCAACTTCTTGACCTAAATGCAAGAGTCAATAATCTAGTCAACGTCTAGATCTAAATGAAAGAGTCAATAATCTAGTCAACTTCTTGACCTAAATGCAAGAGTAAATAATCTAGTCAACTTCTAGACCTAAATGCAAGAGTCAATAATCTAATCAACTTCTACCTCTGAATACATGAGTATATATTCAACAGAACAAAATCACATACAATAAATTTGACCACTCTGGCGTAATAAAAAAAAGACGGGTAGGTTTCACAACCCATTGGTGAAAACAAATGATAGAACAGTTTAAACGTTGTGGCTAATTTACTAATTTTTACATTTATGTTTTTGTAAAATGTCAGTTTTACTTCAAAATGAATTGTAAAATTTAAAAAAAAAATCTCCATAGAAAACAAAATTATCCAAGTGAACCCTAAATTGAAATGGTGCAGTAAATCAAAACCATTTCTGTTTCAGGCCTGGATAAAAAAAAAATCTGATTATATATCTATTTTTTTGTTTTGGTTGCTTTCAATTTTGTACTGGTATTCCTTGCTAATTTCTGTCTGGCAGTCCTAATTCAAGCGCTAGTTACGTTATGCTATGATTATAACAACATATAAGATAAAATATATATATATATTATTACTGATAGTTGCTGTATTATCATCATAGTGTATTTCTGTATACACTGTAGTACGATTTTGTGTACACACCATGTTTTTTTGTTCTATGCATATTTTCTTTTTAATCTTTGTCTTTGTGTACATGAATAGGTTATATCTTTTACTACTTTCTTCATAATTGTAAACCACCAAACGAGGTCAAAGTATTTGGGTGCGATAAGTATTTTAAGACCAATTTCATTAAATTACTATACACACAAAGATATGTCCAACGTTGAAGACAGAGATATTTCAATAAATAAAACTGTTGAAAGTTAACACAAGTGTTTTAGACATAGAGTTAATGCCCTTGCATTGTTGTTTACCAAAAAAAAAAAGTTTTTAATGTTTTTTTCAATAACATTTATCTATGGCCTTCTTCAGTTTTAAAGCGACTGTGGATCATCTCATAGAAACGTGAAGAGTGCCTGGGCATTAGCTATGGTCGAAACAAAGGCACCTTAAGAACACCCACCGCCTCTCTACACAGCTGATGTATCCGAAAGAATTGGCAGAGCCTATACAGTTTGGGATCAGCGACGTTGCAGCTCTCCCAGGGTGTAGCACTGTTGTGTTGCAGACTGCCTAAGGGTCGCTCGCTCCTGATTTATCCTTAGGGTTGACTCCCGAAGCCTTTGCCAATGTTTGGGCAGGGCCAGCCTTAGATAATCGGACGCCCTATGGGAAGTGAATTTGGTGACCCCCCCCAATAAAATATAGATACTCAATTTATTTAAAATCTAGTGCACCCCAACAATGGGCACACATTTCGTCTCTGAAAAAATTTGTTTCTAGTCCTGTGCGAGGTCCCTACCATTCCTAGGCCCTAGGCGGCTGCCTAGTTTGCATATGCCTAATGCCTATGCCTAATGCTGGTCATGGTTTGAAAGACGCTACTTCAAAAGAGACGATAATTACATCCCTCGCATTTCATGTGTCAAGCCAGTCATGTATGTTAAGACAAACTAAGATATAAAAGTAATAGTTCCAATATCATTTCACTTTTTATCTTTACCATTCACACCCTGTAAGATAATAATGGCAATGTCTTCTATTCCCAAGATTAAGAATGAGTGCAGCGTATGACTACGCTAATTCAGTTGCGACCTGCATATTTTCCCAAATGTCTGGCAGACAAAGCCGTTGTCTACTGGCGGTCTCTTTAAGATTTCTATCCGTCTTCTGCGCCTGCCTTCAATAATTTGAATCTCAAATGTTTGTTCCGCAGCTTTTGTAAGAGCTCTCCTGCTGTATCTCCTACTGAGTTCGAAATGGCGCCTGAGTTGATCTTTATAGCGCTTACGGTGTTTCACCCTTTTGGGATAAGATCATGATAAATGAACAAATACTATGCATTACTTAAAAAGTATAACCCTTTAAATTATTAAGCAGTAATCATTAAGCTAATCATAATATGCTCTGTTCCCCTTTATGTTAAACAGTAATTTAAGTGTAGGTAGATGAAATACTGACGGAACTATTTTATCTTTTAAGAAATGACTGTTTATTTATTGTGTGTGAATGCGCACGCAAATATAGTCCACAACTCTAAATTTATCGATGACAGAACCTCATTAGGAGTGAATATTTTTTCTTTTTTATTTATCTTTTTTTTTTTAAATGTAGGATCAAATGGGAAAACAAAATCAGCAGATATTTATTCCTGATGATATTACTACTCTGTGTGATCATCTACATAGAATACACAAGGACATTCACACTCATGACATGGAAGAAACAGTGTAAGTCTAATTAGTGCATGTTGCACGATAAGCGCTGGCTGAGAGATATATTGTTAAAATGTGCAAAGCTCGATATGTGTCTTCTTATTGGAATATATGAAGGCCTCAGAGTCCTTCTGGTTATTCAGGAGAATTGTAGAGAGTGCGCTAATCACAAGCTCTACGGGGGAAATAGATCTAATATTTGACTATAGATAATTATACTATATCTACTTCAAGTCACTGTATACCGACTTTACAACACTGGTTCTCAAACTGAGGTATGCGAACTCCTCCAGGGGTTTGTTTGTAAAATGTTTTACATGTTTCGGATGTTCCTTCATAGTTGAAGATAGTTTACTTCCTAGTCCAAACCTCCCGCAGGACGACGGGGGATGGGAGCGGGCAGGGTTTGAACCCTCGACCGTCGATAAATCCGAACGACAGTCCAGCGCGCAAACCGCACGACCAGGCAGCACGTCCGGGAGACGACCGAAGGGGGCCTTAGAGAAGTTATAATCTCAATAAGCACTTCTTCAACTATTTTTTTTTTACATTTGTTACATATATAATATGAGCCTACATGCTTTTTTTTTGTAGCAAATTTTGACTAATCGAAAGGGTCCCGAAGTAAAAAAAAAGTTTGAGAACCTCTGTTATACTAGATCTAGTGTGATAGTTTGGGTGCTGTGACTACACTTGCTGACTCTATCGTGTTGATGACTGTGGCAGTTCTCATTTTTCAGTGGACACTGATAAAGGGACTACAATGAATTGTGTTTCTCTTTAACGAAACTCGACCCTGGTAGTGCCAGAGAATGAATACTTACTCCGTTCCAACATAATAATAATACTAATATTTCAAAGTACAGAGGCTGTTGACAAACAAGATATAGGCTGAAGGCTCTGTGATAACATTGCAAACATCTAACTGAACAGAATATTCATACTCAACAACGGGATGAAGTCAATAGTGTGATGTCATAAACTATGATGTCATTTTCTTGATGTCAAGTTGACATCGTTTTGCTATGTCATAGCGTTGCTCTCCTACTGAACCAGATATTGTGACATTGTTTATGATCTGTTTAATTCTGTCCCCTTGTGGTACAGGGGCGTTCATTCTGATCTATGTTTCTCGTTTATTGCACAAACTGATTTCTGTTCTAATGACCTGAAGCTAATCGAGAATGGTCTTCAGCTAATACACATGGGTAATAGAATAGGGTTACAAGCTTTAATTGCATATCTGCCACCAACATTGAAAAGGAAAAAATAGATAGATAGATGGATGGTCAGACAGACAAAGAGACAGATAGATAGATAGATAGGTAGGTAGATAGATAGATATATATAGAGAGAGGTAGATAGATAGATAAATAGATAGATAGATAGATAGATAGATAGATCTAGATAGCTGCCTCGCAAGATGAAAGGAGCTCAGATCGTCTCGCGCTAGTGATTAAGTTGATAGACTTTACGTTAGAATAGAATAATGGAGGCTTGCCCGGATGGGCAAACTGGTGAGTGGCAAATGTGCTTTGACATTCGTAACGGGAGAAGGGGAGATAAGCCAAGGAACATGACAACCTGGTTACCAATGTGGCAGACTCAGTCGAGCGAGAGGCGGAAAGCGTGGGGTTTGGTGGTGACATTGGGCCTAAAAATAAGAAATGAGATAAAATAAATAAATAATAATTAATGCTGTGATAAAATTGATTGATAGATAGATTGATAGATAGAGTACACGGATCAAAATTTTAGAACTTTTATTTTATTTATTTTGGTTCACATTGTGTTCTGCTAAACCCACATGCTTCACTACATGCATGAATAACACAAAGATGTATTTACCCTATGTAAGCTTTCTTAAAAATATGTAGGTATGTAGGAGGTGCGGTGGCTGAGCGGTAAAGCGCCTAGCTTCTCAACGTCTCGGGTTCGATTCCTGGTGATGACTGGGATTTTAATTTACTGAGTCCTGAGTCCTCCCAGCTCTAATGAATTCCTGACATTTAGTTGGAGAAAAGTAAAGTAGATTGATCGCAGTGCTGGCCACATGACACCCTCGTTAACCGTGGGCCCTTAGAAACAATCATCTGCCATTTAGATCACAAGGTCTGAATATACTTTACGTATGTTATGATTTTTTAGAGCTCTGAGCCTAAATTATGATTGTTAATATATCTATATAAATAACACTATACTGTAAATTTAGAGATAATGTTGAAGACATTAGGTGAAACAAAATCTCTTGGTTTAACAAAGTGACTCGTACATCATCTGACACCTACATCTACATACTGTAATCTAGACTCTAGAGCATTTTACTTGTTTGTAAACTGTTTTACACGCTTCGGGTGTTCCTTCAGAGTTGAAGATAATTTACTTCCTAGTCCAAACCTCCCGCAGAACGACGGGGGATGGGAGCGGGCAGGGTTTGATAAATTTGAACGACAGTCCAGCGCGCAAACCGCACGACCAGGCAGCCATCTTTAGAGATGATCGTAACTACTTGGCACTTCTCTTGTGACAAATGAATCGTTTTCAGCCTAGTGTATTCATTGTGTTTTTGATGTGACGGGGATTATATTATCAAACTTGATAATTCAATAAAGTGAAGAAACAAACATCTCTGTATTTTCTTTCAAACTTCTTTAATAATACTTCTTCAACTTTCACATAAAATTAACTTCTCAATTTAACAACTTGACTTGATACTTCATAAATAAAACTTAAAGATACATGAAACTTCACTTAGTATAACCATCAGCTTCAACTAATAATATTACTTCAACTAATAAAACTTTAATTAATGGACCCGCTAATATTACTCTACCAGACTATTACTAAGTGAGGACTAAGCGAGGACCATCGCTCTACAAGAACTACTACTATGCGAGGACCCCGTCTAACTGACTTTCCCCTAATTTATACTTTTTAAAATCGGATGTTCTAGAATCATGGAAACTTCTTAGATAATTATTTTAGTAACTTTGATCTTCTAGAAGTTGACGTGTGCTATTTATTTTCCTTAACCCCTTTCTTTGACAGGATATCTAAAATTAACTTACGTTTACGCTGGACAGCACTGGCTTGACCTCGAGCTTCTAGAAACTGGTCGAAATAGGTCACAGACTCGTGACATTTGAATACAGTATGTTCTCATACGTGTGCTTTCATATTATGACACATGCAGTCATGTATCCCTTTTTAATCTGAAAGCAACTTCTCCCTGTTGTCTTTTTTCTCGTCAAATAAATTACAGACTTTAGGTCGACCTCCTGACTTCGTAAGTGACATGACAGACAGACTGATGGAGGTGTTCAGTGCATCAACGGACATGCAGTCGAACAAGGTCACTAATAAGTGCCACAATTTGTGGTGGGGTAAGATGAATGATACTTAACTCAATGAAGTCAATTTACAATTGAATTCAAATATTTTGTGGGTATATTAAACTTAAGTTTGCACAAAAACCTGCACATCCACAGGAGAAAATAGAGGAAAACTAATGCCATACATAGAAGGCAAAATAAAAACACAACTACTAGGTTTTCTGTAACATGTCAATAATCATAAACAAACGACAGTATTGTTGTAACTCTAGGGTAGGCACTCAACGTAAGGCAGACAACTCAACACAGTTTAACAGAAAATAAATACAGGTGTTTATTCACTAGGACAAACACATAACATCCTTCAGCTTCCTCAGAGTCTTGCTACTAATTTACCAGTCCTTTAGACAGCAACCCGAATGTGGACCAACGACAGCCTGCTCCTACAACCTTCAGGCAGCACAAAAGCTGGCTTCTTATTTTCCAAACATTCAGACTCTTCACAATCCCTGATGCACTGTTATTCTCTCTATCCTAGTGTCTTCCTGGTTACGTTCACTAGTGCGCTAGTGCGCACCTCAAGCACTGGTGCAAGGCAGGGTTACAACAGTATTAAGTATCCTACAGAATGAAACATTGCGAAATTTATCATTTCCTTTCTATATACATAACATAATAAAGGCGATAGACAAACTGTTTAGGGAGATGGTGGACCCAAAAAGAAAGATGGACTTAAAACTGAGATGAAATTGTCACGTGTTATTGACAAATTAATATGTACATCAGTGGAATAATTATTAAAAATAACAGAGAAAAAAAGAGAGCGAGAAAAAAGATGGATATAACGAAAGTTAATATAGAAAAATAAATAGAGAGAAAAAGGAATAAGGAAAGAGAGTAGAAAGAGAGGAAGAGAGAGAGAGAGAGAGAGAGAGAGAGAGAGAGAGAGTAACAGAGGAAGAAACATGGAGAAACAGGAATATTGAGAAAGAGACAGAAAAGAATAAATAAATAATTAAATTATAGATCTTATATAACGCTACTTTCCTGCTTATAGCATGCTCAGAGCGCTTTGGTCCAATCTTATTTGTTGACCAGTGTAGGGAGAGGGTATCTGGGAGAAGGTTTTTTTTTCGTGCTGCCTTTAGGCCCTCAGTAAACACAACTCTACTCGAGTCCCCTGTTCTGTTGTCACAGATAAATAACTAAAATACTGTAGACATTAATTAATAATAACAATAATAATAACAGAGACTCTGTGTTTATAGGCCTACAAGTAGACATAGAAGACTATCCTTTTTTTATATTACGTCACATCCTACTTCCTGTTAATTACTTTCTCACAGAACATCCAAAACAAACAATGACGCAATATAAACATATTAGCACACCCCCTGCATAGGTAGCCAAGTTCAAGCGTACTTAGCCTCTCGAGAGAAAGACTTAAAATGAGAGAAAAATAAATAGAGAAAAAAAAAAGAGATAATGAAGGTGATAGAGAATGAAATAGAGAAAGAACGAGAGAAGGAGTAAAAGGGACAAAGAGAGGGAGCACAAGAAATAGAGTGAGAGAAAGAGAGAGAGAGAGAGAGAGAGAGAGAAAATAAGAGAAAAGGTATGTGAGACTATGAAAGAGGGGAAAAAAGATGCAACAGTTAAAGACAACACTTTTTAACAATTAGGAAAACAAAAATGTACCGCAGTTAAAGACAACACTTTTTAACAATTAGGAAAACAAAATGTACCGCAGTTAAAGACAACACTTTTTAACAATTAGGAAAGCAAAATGTACCGCAGTTAAAGACAACACTTTTTAACAATTAGGAAAGCAAAATGTACCGCAGTTAAAGACAACACTTTTTAACAATTAGGAAAGCAAAATGTACCGCAATTAAAGACAACACTTTTTAACAATTAGGAAAACAAAATGTACCGCAGTTAAGACAACACTTTTTAACAATTAGGAAAACAAAATGTACCGCAGTTAAAGACAACACTTTTTAACAATTAGGAAAACAAAATGTACTACAGTTAAAGACAACACTTTTTAACAATTAGGAAAACAAAATGTACTACAGTTAAAGACAACACTTTTTAACAATTAGGAAAACAAAATGTACCGCAGTTAAAGACAACACTTTTTAACAATTAGGAAAACAAAATGTACCGCAGTTAAAGACAACACTTTTTAACAATTAGGAAAACAAAATGTACCACAGTTAAAGACAACACTTTTTAACAATTAGGAAAACAAAATGTTCCGCAGTTAAAGACAACACTTTTTAACAATTAGGAAAACAAAATGTACCGCAGTTAAAGACAACACTTTTTAACAATTAGGAAAACAAAAATGTACCGCAGTTAAAGACAACACTTTTTAAAAATTAGGAAAACAAAATGTACCGCAGTTAAAGACAACACTTTTTAACAATTAGGAAAGCAAAATGTACCGCAGTTAAAGACAACACTTTTTAACAATTAGGAAAACAAAATGTACCGCAGTTAAAGACAACACTTTTTAACAATTAGGAAAACAAAATGTACCGCAGTTAAAGACAACACTTTTTAACAATTAGGAAAACAAAATGTACCACAGTTAAAGACAACACTTTTTAACAATTAGGAAAAAAAATGTACCGCAGTTAAAGACAACACTTTCTAACAATTAGGAAAACAAAATGTACCGCAGTTAAAGACAACACTTTTTAACAATTAGGAAAACAAAATGTACCGCAGTTAAAGACAACACTATTTAACAATTAGGAAAACAAAATGTACCGCAGTTAAAGACAACACTTTTTAACAATTAGGAAAACAAAAAATATATCACAGTTAAAGACAACACTTTTTAACAATTAGGAAAACAAAACAAAGCCGCAGTTAAAGACAACACTTTTTAACAATTAGGAAAACAAAATGTACCGCAGTTAAAGACAACACTTTTTAACAATTAGGAAAACAAAATGTACCGCAGTTAAAGACAACACTTTTTAACAATTAGGAAAACAAAATGTACCGCAGTTAAAGACAACACTTTTTAACAATTAGGAAAACTAAATGTACCGCAGTTAAAGACAACACTTTTTAACAATTAGGAAAACAAAATGTACCACAGTTAAAGACAACACTTTTTAACAATTAGGAAAACAAAATGTACCGCAGTTAAAGACAACACTTTTTAACAATTAGGAAAACAAAAAATATATCACAGTTAAAGACAACACTTTTAAACAATTAGGAAAACAAAATGTACCACAGTTAAAGACAACACTTTTTAACAATTAGGAAAACAAAACAAATCCGCAGTTAAAGACAAAACTTTTAAACAATTAGGAAAACAAAATGTACCACAGTTAAAGACAACACTTTTTAACAATTAGGAAAACAAAATGTACCGCAGTTAAAGACAACACTTTTTAACAATTAGGAAAACAAAATGTACCGCAGTTAAAGACAACACTTTTTAACAATTAGGAAAACAAAAATGTACCACAGTTAAAGACAACACTTTTTAACAATTAGGAAAACAAAACAAAGCCACAGTTAAAGACAACACTTTTTAACAATTAGGAAAACAAAAAATATATCACAGTTAAAGACAACACTTTTTTAACAATTAGGAAAACAAAAAGATACCACAGTTAAAGACAACACTTTTTTAACAATAAGGAAAACAAAAAGATACCACAGTTAAAGACAACACTTTTTTTTAACAATTAGGAAAACAAAACAAAGCGACAGTTAAACACAACACTTTTTTTTTACAATTAGGAAAACAAAAATGTACCACAGTTAAAGACAACACTTTTTTAACAATTAGGAAAACAAAAATGTACCACAGTTAAAGACAACACTGTTTTAACAATAGGAAAACAAAACAAAGCCACAGTTAAACACAACACTTGTTTTTAACAATTAGGAAAACAAAATTGTACCACAGTTAAAGACAACACTGTTTTAACAATTAGGAAAACAAAACAAAGCCACAGTTAAACACAACACTTGTTTTTAACAATTAGGAAAACCAAAATGTACTACAGTTAAAGACAACAATTGTTTTTAACAATTAGGAAAACAAAAAGATACCACAGTTAAACACAACACTTGTTTTTAACAATTAGGAAAACCAAAATGTACTACAGTTAAAGACAACACTTGTTTTTAACAATTAGGAAAACAAAAAGATACCACAGTTAAAGACAACACTGTTTGAACAATTAAGAAAACAAAAATGTACCACAGTTAAACACAACAATTGTTTTTAACAATTAGGAAAACAAAAATGTACTACAGTTAAAGACAACACTTGTTTCTAACAATTAGGAAAACAAAAAGATACCACAGTTAAACACAACAAAAGTTTTTTTACAATTAGGAAAACAAAAATGTACCACAGTTAAAGACAACACGTTTTTAACAATTAGGAAAACAAAATGTAGCACAGTTAAAGACAACACTTTTTTTTTATAACAATTAGGACACGGACGTAACTTTGTTTATTTTCGTGGAGGGTAGGGAAGCACGAGTCATAAGTAGTTCAACAAAAACTCGTGTAAAGCATTTAGAGTACAAAGTAGTAGATTTCTATTTGAGTTCGTTTTAAAGCTTTTTCTAATACTTACTGTTTTCGTTCTTTGAAAAGCTTATTTTCAAATGGAAGACCCATTATCTTTTGTTTAAAACCGTTATTTTGTACAAAGCTTCTCTCAATTTTTTGTCTGTCTGTCTGGTAAAAAGATTGTACACGTTATATCTCCCACACCCAATCTCGGATCAAGTTCAAATTTCGCACAACTATTTCTTGTACCTGACAACACAAGAATCAATTAACAAATTGTAATCAAATAGAAATTAACTATTGGTAATTAATTATTTTGTTTAGCATCAAACAAAAGAAATAAATCGTACTTGACAGATTTGGTGTTCTTAGTGGAATTAGTCCCCTTGAGGTGGCTTGCTCGCTAAGTGAACACGTATCTTATGCATTTGGAAAGCGATCACTGTAACATTCACCCAGATACGCCCTTCTTCCACCCTTCCTTTCCCAACTGGTCCAGACAAGTAATAAGATGATAGCGTCTTGAGAAAGCTTAAAGAATGAAAATGTGCTAAACAAAAACAAATTAGTAAAAATATTTCTAATTGCACAGATTTATTATTGTTAGTCTAGATCTTTTACAAATGTACACATTTTATCACATTAATTAATACAACTCAGTATGAACTTTATTTGGTTTCAAAAAAGTATTTTTTTAAAAATGTTTTTCTTGTTTAGCTTGTCGGTCTAAAAGCTGCTCTAGACATTTAAATCAGAACCCTAAAGAAATACTATGGGACATACTGTTACCGAAACTGACACTGACAGACCAGGATCGTGAAAAAATCGCCAGTTTGTCATCCCAGATCCCTGCCAGCAACATCATCTTCGCTACTGCCACGTCTGCTAATCATTACTATGAAAGTCAGGCCATGATTCACAGGCTACAAACAGTTGTCTTCCCTTATGTTCCAAACAAGACTTTTGTTTTGCTAGATCTAGGACTCACAAAGGAGCAAAGAAATAAAGTAGGCTTTCATACAGTTATAGTTCAAACAGCACTGTGTACATACTTACTTATAGTTCAAACAGCACAGTGACATACATAGTTCATACATCACATTGTTCTTACGTAATTATAGCTCATACATCACATTGTACTTATGTACTTATATCTCATACAGCACATTGTACTTACGTACTTATAGCTCATACAGCACATTGTACTTACGTACTTATAGCTCAAACAGCACATTGTACTTACGTACTTATAGCCCACACATCACATTGTACTTACGTACTTATAGCTCATACATCACATTGTACTTACGTACTTATAGCTCATACAGCACATTGTACTTACGTACTTATAGCTCATACAGCACATTGTACTTATAGCTCATACAGCACATTGTACTTACGTACTTATAGCTCATACAGCACATTGTACTTATAGCTCATACAGCACTATGTACTTATGTACTTATATCTCATACAGCACATTGTACTTATGTACTTATAGCTCACACAGCACATTGTACTTAGGTACTTATAGTTCATACAGCACATTGTACTTACGTACTTATAGCTCATACAGCACATTGTACTTAAGTACTTATAGTTCATACAGTACATTGTACTTACGTACTTACTTACAGTTCATCTCTTCTAGTGCAGTATAGGCAGGCAAGAATAGATCTCGTTAGTCACCTGTTGTTGTTTGTCTGTTTTGTTTAGAGTAATGTCAGCTGGTCTTTTTGTGGATGCTTAACATCCCAGCTAATCATTAATCAGAAAAAATAGTCAACATTAGCTTCCCCTGCCATTGGTTCTAAATTTTGTTTAGGGACAGGTTGTCAATGTCATATAATAAGAACTGAGATTAGTAGCCTACATGTCTAATTAGGCTCGTTTTACACTTTGAATGAAAGTTACGCCATTAAATATTACAAGTCTGATAAGAGTTTATTTAGACGTCACAAAATTTTATTTTTCGCCTTGCCTTAATTTTCGCAGATGACGTCCATGTCTCGGATGCATACGTCGCCGTTGGGATAACGCTCGGGGGATTTTTGTCTCAAGACCAATAGCTTGATTTGTCCAAATAGGTCGTAACGTTTGGAAAATGGACGATCTAGACAGTCTAAGCTTTTAACATATTTTTAGTTCTTTTATGATATGATATCGTATGTAAGTCATAACTCCTCTGATTCTGTTTGTTTTCAGACTGAGAAAGCTTGCCAATGTCACGTGATATCATTTCCGTTTGAATTGTTTCCCAAACATTTTCGAGAGCTTCATTCTTGTGCTTGAAAACCCGTTTTTATCATGGTAAGGATTGTGATCCACACATGATTACATTTTTTAACATACATTATTAGGACTACGGTGACGAGATTGACTTTTACGTTAAAGATTCTTGTATCATAGTAAAAAAAACAACAACAAAAAAAACTACCCCAGGACCGGATTTTTTATCGATCGGTCAGAAATGTTTAGTATTTTTTTTCCCTCACTTTTAACACTAACAATGTCGTGATTTGTAGCATGCTCAGAATATGTAATTAAAATTTCCCCTTATTATTATACGGCAGTAAATGTAAACATAGAGTTGAAGCTAGGTGCTGAAACAAATGATACATACATATATTAAACATAAATGAATAACAGCACCAGGGACCAAGTTTTTAAGAGAGAAAATAGTGAATTAAAATGCTACGAAAATAAGGGCATGCGCCGACCGAGGCTCGAACCTGTGACTCCGGATTCGACACCACCGCCTAGCGATAACGCACCAAGCGAAACTGAGATATAAAACAAATAAAATAACTATGTTGCATCTTTTGGAAGGATTTTAAGTCTTAAATCTATAATTTCTTATCAAGTTAAATTTAAAAACAGTCTACAGTGATAGGCCATATCTCTTAAAATGTGTATTTCATGTGCTCTTTATTTCTATTTTTTTTACAATGATTACTCCCGTTTTCGGGGTGTCGTTTTTGTACTCTTTTATCTTCCAGTTTGTTCCAGTTATGGTTCTTTTTAAAACTTATTTACTTTCATGTCTAGACGTCCCTTTGCCAAGAGAAAGGCACACAATTCTGTTCACTTTCTTATATTCATGTAAAGTAGTTGTCTTTTAGTTGTCTATTTTAATCTGATATTTAAAAAATAGTAAAAATAAATGAGTTAAATGTTATATGTTCCTCGTCCCATATGCTAGGACAAATTTGTACAAATACTCCTTCTTCCCTAGGGATATTAGAGCATGGAATGGGTTGCCTGAGCTAGCCAGGAAAACCAGAGACTTGGCAGAATTTAAGTCGCTGGTTAACATGCATGACTAGATGCATGACGCGTAGGACATTATCATCTTTTTTTTGAAGTAACGTCAGTATTTTATAAGATAAGATGTTTCTTAGCCAGTACTAATAAGATTTATACTTATGATAATCAATTATATATTTCCAGATGTTTGATTTCTTTGGGGACCAGCCTTCAAGCTGGTGTCAATGTATTTAAACAAACTCCATTTGTAGTTCGGTCCATACTCGAACCTTGGGCAAAGTGCGTGATGGAGCTAGACTGTTTCTGTCCGAACTGTACTCGGGGACACAGAGACTGTTCCAGCAGAAACAACACGTTACACAAGTGTCACAGGCAAGTGCAGTGCGGAACTAAACACAAACAGTAAATACAAACACTAAACACAAACACTAAACACAAATGCTAAACACAAACGCTAAATACAAACACTAAACACAAACACTAAACGCTAAACACAAACGCTAAAAAAGCACTAAACACAAACACTAAACACAAACGCTAAACACAAACACTAAACACAAACGCTTAACACAAACAGTAAACACAAACGCTAAAAAAGCACTAAACACAAACACTAAACACAAAAGCTAAACACAAACACTAAACACAAACACTAAACACAAACGCTTAACACAAGCGCTAAACACAAGCACTAAACACAAGCACTAAACACAAGCACTAAACACAAGCACTAAACACAAACACTAAAGTTTGTTTTCTTAATGCACAATAGACCAACACGTCGAAAGACGATTTTGTTTTAAACTTTTGAAAAGAGCAAAAATGACAAAATCCCATTTCATTACAATAACACGCAACTGTAATGCATCGGTGACCCCAGGGGAGGGGATCAGAATGTAAACTACCCCTCTTCTAGAGGGTTTTCAAGTTAAAATCGCGCTCTTAGATAAGAATCTAGAGCAAACTATAGTTACCAGTTTCCATGGTAATGTTTTGTGTTTAATACCCCCACCCAAATCCGCCAGCCAATAAAAATCGAACTCTATTGCTATTGCATTGCAGACACTTCAAAATATGCATTTTTTTTTAGTTTCAATAAATATTGATTTTATAAAATGTATAACTGTTTACCCTCTCCATCTCCATCCCCCGGGAAACAGTCCTGATTAAGCGAATGTATAAATCTACAAGACTAAATAATATTCTAATGACAGGCTTTTAGATCGAGAAGACAGGAGTAGTACAAGGATGTGTGCTTTCGCCATTGATAGTTTTGTGTTTAATTTCTTGGGCCAGGAGACAAGTCTCAGACAATCAAAAAGGCATTCAATGGAGGCGGAGCACATGTCCCGAGTCAATCAACGAGTCATGTGTACAAGTGTGTGTGTGTGTGTTGATGTGTTTTGAATATAGTTTCCTGCAGTTCAAAACGTCATTTACTTTATGCCAATTATCCAAGTTCGCTTTTTTTTTTTTTAGAATACTTCTATTCAAGTCAGAAATTCATAGAGGGTGGGTGGACGCTGATCTCAAAAACAGCTCTAACGATTTTCCTACAATTTTAACAGTTGATTTATATCGCAAAGTAAATAATTACTAACTCGTTGGCCGAATGGGGAAAACTCTGGTTCGACCGTTATAATTTTCAAAGTACAAAATAAATAAATGTAAATTTGGCTTGACAACTACACCTAGATCTAGAGCCAAGATTGGTTTTGAAAATACTATCGCTTCTTATCTTATATAATACAGACGTTACTTCAAAAAGAAGATGATTACGTCCTACGCGTCATGCATTTAGTCATGCATATCAACCAATGACTTAAATTCTGCCAAGTCACTGGTTTTCCTGGCTAGCTCAGGCAACCCATTCCATGTTCTAATAGCACTAGGGAAGAAGGAGTATTTGTACAAATTTGTCCTAGCCTATGGGACGAGGAATGTGTCTTTCTGAGTATTTTATTAAATTTTGCTTTATTATAAGGACTGTTTTTTTTTTTTTTTTTTTTTTTTAGTTTACAAATGTAAGGATTTATTGATTCAAGAATTTTAAAAAAATAATGTTCAGGAAAATTTTCAAGTCTAGATTTAAAAGCATATCATTCATAATCATTGGAATATTACAAAGTGTAGTAGATATATACCTTCGCTTAATTAGGACTCTTCTCTGGGAGGGGGGGGGGAATAGAGGGGGTTAAATTTTTTTTTTTTTTTTAAATTTAACTTTCTTAGTGTATAAAAAGAAAAACAAGAACAACATTCAAAAAATATTTAAAAAAAAACAAAAAAAAAAAACATTTAGACTTAAATTACCATTCTAGGTCTAGATCTAGTTCTAAAGGTCTGTATAATGAAAATGTCAATAAATAATATAAAAATGACTTTAAAAGTAAAACACCAGAATTGTGCATAAATGGCATTCGTAGAAAGCAAATTAGGCCCTAATATTTTTTTTATTACAAAGCTTATATCCACTCACTCCATCTGGTAAAAAATTGCACACGTTATTTCTCCCACACCCAATCTCAGATCAAGCTGAAATTTCGCACAATTATTTCTTTTTACCTGACAATACAAGAATCAATTAAAACAAATACTCATTTAGCTAATTAACTATGGGTAGTTAATTATTTGTTTGGTATCTCGAACAAGGGAAAGAAATTTTACTTGACTGAAGTGGTGGTGCAGTGCAGGACAGGCCACTGTCCCGTTGGCTCATATTTCTCACGGTTATGGCCAAATTTTGATTTACGGTATCCCCGTTGCTGGGAAGAAGAGGAAACCAAGCCTCATATTTTGTTTGACTGCCCCAGACTTGCTGATCTCCGTCTCGACTGATCGGGAAACCAAAAATTCTCGACCTGTATGGTGACATGTATACACTACGTAAAACAACAGGGTTACTGTCCAGGGCTTTTGCAAGATAGGATTTGAGCCTCTCAAGCCCTCACTCAAATGAAGTTTGATGATCCTTACAAATTTAATTACATGACTGATCCATACATTTACATTTAGTATAAGTTGTTTTTTTTATAAAGAATTTTTTAATTAGTTTTTTTCTTGTTTAAATATTTGATTATGTTCTATTTCTCTTAAATGAACAGATATGATCATCCGCATTCTCATTGATCGTCACCAAATTATTTGCGGGTGAACGTTAGAGATTTCTTATGCCAAAGGCAGATGGAGGTAATGGTTACTTTTTGCTGGTCAACAGATCTCAGAAAGAAACAAATTATTTTGATCAGGTTCATTAAACTTGTTATAAAAAAATATTTGTGTTTGTTTTTTATTAAGACCTGCTAGCTCAATTTTTTATATATTTTGTATCAAATTATACCTCAGTTGTTTTAATAAACAATTGAGTTACATAGATTTTGGTAAACTCATTTAAGCTAAGTATATTTTAATTAAACTTAAGTGTGTATTCTATTTATTAATTATTTGTCAATATCGATAAGCTCTGCACATTGAAAGGTCTGATTCCACCCAGTTCTAATGGGTACCTGACATTAGTTGGTCGTTGTGCTGGCCACATGACATCCTCGTTAACCGTGGCCACATTAACAGAAGACCTTTACATCATCTTCCTTATAAATCGCAAAGTCTGAAAGGGAACTTTAATTTTCACTTATTTTCAGGTTTAATAAATTGTATAATTATTCCCTTAGACATAAAATGAGATTAAATTTTAATATTGTGTACACTTTATTTACTAAGGTCTATCATTTTTTTCTTGCTATGTAATAATAATAACAATAATAATACCCGGTAATAAATAATAATTAATAAAAATAATAATAATAACAAAATAATAATATATTTCAACATGCAAGTTTTAAAATACAAAACTGCACGCCTCCAGCAATGAACTAGTTTCCTTCATACGCATATACGACTCCGAAGCAACCGCTTTGAACCTAAACAATGCCAATGTTAATGTTTGTTTGGACGATGTAGGGCATGAGATCCGTAAATGAGAAGAAAAAAAAAACTCCACAAAAAATTTACGGCTTTATTAGATGGGGACAACATCGACAAGGCTGCTTCCCTAGTATGGATTAAAGTAGGTAATCTCTACCCTGAAACTGAAGGCTTTGTTCCAGCAATAGATGACGGTGTAATACCTACCTAGGTCGCCATAACCAAGTTGTAAGGTTAATATAGAAACACTTGGCTTTGACACACAATTTGATCGGTAAGGACACTCCTCCTTTATTATAAATACTCACCACAAGAGGTTTTCGACTCAACTGAACATCTGCTGTACTTGGATAGGCCTATTCTGACTGACAAAACGGTAGATTTCAATCGCCCTGACTCTTCTGTTCATTGACTAAAAAAGAGAAAAACCGCTACCATTATCGGCATCGCTGTACCACTGTGTCATAATTTAAGAAGAACTGAGATAGAAAAACAAAAATATGGAAACTTAGGCATGGATATTAAGTGTTTATGGAAATTATTCAAAATAACAATTTACCCCATTGTCATATCAACTGAGGGGACAATAACAACTGACCTCAAAGATACCTTCAAGGTCCTTAACATTCCTAGGAACATCCTCGTTGCCTGTCAGAGGGCGGTACTGCTACAAACCGGCCACATCACCAGAAAATTCCTCAGTGGAAACTGTTAAAAGGACTACGATGAATTTTGTTTTTCTTTATCGAAACTCGACCCTGGCAGATTTTCATTTCGCCATCTACGTTTGTCCTCGGCAGTGGATTTCCTTTTGGTCTCAAATGTGTATCCCGCGGCCTTTGTGAGTGACCTCCAGCTGTCTCGTTCTGAGAACGCTGTAATGTACTAGCTTAGAGAGTAGGTTAGTTTGTTAGTTAAATGTATTGTGTATAGTTTTGGCGACGGTAAAAGTAGTGACGTAGTAAGACAGACTAATGACGTAGTAGACTTAGGCGAACAAGAGACCAACATGGCGTTATGTTAGAAGTAGGTTGTGTTTTGAATAGTAGTTGAATAGTAATTAGATATAGCGACGTTTTAGGAAGACTGGATGGATTTCCCAGTGGTTAATAAAGTATCATTTTATAGAACTGAATGTTGTTATCAGCTATATTCAACTTGTAATGTTCTGTGGCTAATGTTAAGTAATAATTGATACATAGTCAAAGTCAGATTAGATCAGCCCACAACACCGCATGCGTTATATACTAAGTTTTAAAAAGCAGCAACATTTCAACATTATTATCAGATTATGATTTGATATAACCCTAACCTTAACCCTAACCCTAACCATTTACTTTACATCCCAATCAATGATGGTGATGTGCAATGATGAATTGTTATAATGATGAAATGTTGCAATGATGAATTGCTATAATGATGAAATGTTGCATGATGAATTGATATAATGATGAAATGTTGCAATGATGAATTGCTATAATGATGAAATGTTGCAATGATGAATTGCTATAATGATGAAATGTTGCAATGATGAATAGCTATAATGATGAAATGTTGCAATGATGAAATGTCTCGTATGATGAGATGTCTGGTCACCACCTCAAGGAACAGTCTCATTAGGTCCACTACTTTTTTAAATTGACATAAATGATTTAAGAAATTGCATTAGTTCAGAAACAAAAGTCAGATAATTTGCAGACGATTGCATAATATAGAACAATAAAAACATCACAAGATACAGAAATTTTACAAAGAGAATTAGATGAATTACAGCAATTGGAATCAAATTGGAGCGCGTCTTTCTACCCAGAAAAATGTCAGTTATTTAAAGTAACAAAAAAAAAACTAATTCCACTTATCTTGTTGAACAATAAAAACACCACAAGATACAGACATTTTACATAAAGAATTAGATGAATTACAGAAATGGGAATCAAATTGGAGCGTGTCTTTCCACTTAGAAAAATGTCAGTTATTAAGAGTAACAAAAATACTAAAACAAACTAATTTCACTTATCTTATTCATGGTCAACCAGTAACACAAACTAAAAACGTTAAATACTTAGGTATTATTATAAATGAAAAACTTTAAAAGAAATTCTATAAATCAAATAAGAACATAAAACTAAAATGTTATTTAACCTTGGTTAGGCCAATAATAGAATATGCATTCTCTGTTTGGGACCCCTCAACTCAAGAAAACATAAGGAAACTGGAACAGACACATAATAGAGCAGTTAGATTAATAACAAACGAATATTCACATTTGACTAGAGTAACCCCTTTAGTAAAATCACTAAATTTAGAAAGCTTTCCGGATATAAAATTATACATATATAAAACACTGAATCGTAATCTTCAAATACAAAATCTAATAAAATACTCAGAAAGACACAAAGATAATGGCATATTTTACATTTAAAGCTGACTGTTCTTATCTGTGTTATTTATGTTTATGTATACCTTACACTTCACCATCACCCTAAGCAAGGGGAAGTAAATCTTTGGCATGAGAGTTATAGTAAATTGCTGATCGCCTCTAGTTATCTTTCCGTGATTTTCTGTTTCAAAACTTGAGATTATTTGTTTGTTTTGTTTGTTTTTTCTTATAGTTTCCCTTGTTCAGTATGTTCAAGTGTTTGTCCCAAGTATGCAATTAGTCTTTTGGCAGTTTTCTGTTAGTTTTCTTGCTCATGTTGATAAGATGGAGTTGTATTTTAAACACCTGTGTTCATAATTAATTCTTAAGAGTTAATATAACATGGTGGGAGCTTTTTAAAAGCGTTAAGATGGATACTCTAAGTAGAACTAATTACTTTTAACCAAGAATGTACCCCCCACTTCCTTTTAATGTGAAGAAAGGATGCGAGGAGTGGCAACTTTTCAAGCAAATGTGGCTCTGTAGAAAACACTGTAGAGAGAAGAAATGATATGAAGAGTAAGACACACTGTCGGCCCAGAATACACCAGCATTACTTTAAAACTAGAGCATCCTGATATAGTTTTAAGATGTGCGTTTAATGAGCATTTCATAGGTCTAAAGAATGAAACTTGTGAAAGGTTTTTAACTACAGACAGCAGAAGCCGCACTTAACAATCGAAGCCTACTTACTAGCTCTATGCACACTTGCTAAAACTTGCAATTTGTGCGATAATATTCAGGAGCCACTAAAACGATAACGGTATTGGATAACGAATAGTAGTTGGCATCAAAGACACACAAACAACAAAAAAAAAACATTTACAAGAACATAATCTCAAGACTTGTATAGAGAGCCGCTGACATGCGCTAAAGGTACTTGAGACATGTAGATCTACTTCTGATGCATTACTACCTCAGGTTTAGGCGTTTGCTGTTTCTGCTCTCAGAAATATCCTTAAAAAAGTATGCTTATAACAGAAAACAACGCAAATGAAAATTTTGTGGACGAAATCACCCATTTAAAAAGGAGCCGTGTTCTGCATGGGGTAAAATCTGTATAATTTGTAAACATAGAAATCATTTCGGTATTCAGTGTAATCAAAAGAAACTGTAAAGTGAATAGGAGGTCAGTGATGACTGTTATACAATATCTTCTAGTGATGAGACTGCGCCTGCTGTACAAGGGCCGGGCTTGCTGCCCTGCCTCATAGTGGCGCCCGGGTGGAAACGGTCCTAAGAGGGGACGACTAGGCCAAAGGGTAGCGAAACAAGGCTCCCGCGGGAGTGCCTAAGGGGTGCGAGAACATTTCCATTGCACTTTGCGGGGATGTAAAAAAATTCCCTCAGCGATCTGTCAACGTCCAGGCGCCGTCCCTCAAGGGGTCGTTACATAAATGGCGTGTCCCGCACAGTTAGCCTGGTATAGTATATGAATACGACGGGGGCCTCAGTGGTGCGGGCTTCGGCCGCGTCTTTAGTCCGCGAGCCCGGAGTCTCCGTGTCCACTGGACGTGAACGCAAAACAAATAAGTTTAACCCCGAGTCTCGACCCCCCCCCCCCGGTCGGACAGGGTGGCGGGAAGGAGGAACTCGCCGCCCACTTCAGGCTGGTGAAAGGGAGCTTCTGTTCGCTTTTGCTGGCCTTAGTGTTCCAAGTGCGACGCACAACACTACTAGACAATTTCTAGTGCTGTACAAGGTGAACGAGACAATTAGATCATAGAAGCTGAAATGATTACTAATGAGGAGATGATTGACTCAGGAGCCAGCGTTAATGTTATCCCTAAGAGACGCTTCAAAACTGCATAAATCTGTCCCACTCAAAGCAAGCTACGTGTGTATGATGGTATCACTCATAGTACAAAATCCAAGGACTAACAAGAGATATCGTGTTGATTTCGTGGTTGTGAAAGATGACTTAGCTCCCCTGTTAGATAAGAAAACGTCAGAAAAAAATGGGACTAATTACTATAAACTACCATACTTTTGACCATGACGATGACAACAGCATTACTGCATTATTTGAGAGGTGTCGTTCTGTTGGAATTAAACTGAACATTAGAGCAAGGGAGGCTACAAGAAAACAAACAAAACAAATACGCATTATCCTCCTTAGTCTCAGTTATATATACATAAACATAAATAACATAGATGTAACAGTCAGCTTTACATGTAAAATGATTATAGTCTGCGCAAACTAACAACTCAGTAAATTCTTGAATATTCCGTTTGTTGTATAAAAATAGACAAACTACGTACGGTATGTTAATGCTGGGTTAGTGCAGCAGCATAAAATATTGCACACACATTCGCCTTTCTTTTACTATTTATAAAATAGTTTATAGTTTCTAAAAAATGTTACCTAGTAGGCCTACTTCCTACGGCATGACCAGAGAGACATGATCAGCTATAGACTGAAAGTCGGGAACTGTGTCATTGGGAATTCAGGCGTAGAATGCTGACGTTCCAGTAAATACATAAAAGGGAATAGTAATCTGCTTATATTGTTATCTCATCCTATCTTATAAAATACTGACGTAACTTCTCTAGATCAATCTAGTCATGCATGTTAATCAATGACCTAACCTCTTGTCAAGTCGTTGGTTTTCCTGGCTGATTCAGGCGAACCATTTTACACTCTAATAGCATCCAATGAAATAAATTTGAGACTTTCGCTGTGTACTCAGATTATCATGTTTATTTTATTTTTTATTTATTTGTGTCTCTTTTATGAGCTTACGCCTCTTTTGGGGGCTTCAAGCCTCCAATTGGCTATTCCGCCGTATACCGTTTTGTATTGGTGGACACCTTCAGCCGATATTAATTGGATGGGAAGATTATCAACCTTTATTGTTCCAATGAAAAGATTATTAAAAGTTAAGCTCAGTACATATGCTTACACATATTTTACTAATTCCATTGTAATTTTTTAACCCACAATAAAAAGAAATATAGTATATTATTATACATTAATATATAATATACTATATGTTTATATCAATTTAACTCTTAGAAGTGTGAGCAGGTCAGGCAGGCGCGAGTGGAGAGATACCTATTCTTACTGCTCAACATTAAAATTTACCAACAGTAGGCAGATGTTAGCGCTACTGGGTGGGCTCAATCTGTGCACCTCGGTATGGTGACCAAGGGGCTAGAGTCACCTAAGTAACCAGACAACTAGCTGTAACTAACCTAAACTAAAGGAAAACAAGATAACGAAACTTTAGTTAGGATAAATAAACAAACGAAACTTTATTTACATATGCAAAACAAATCAATAATAAAATATATACACTAAAATGACTAACCACTACTACTGAACTCATCAACTAACTAAAACCCTCTAAATCTACACCACTACAAACACTAACAAACTAACCAACTACTAACACAAACTGATCAACCCAACTATCTAACTAAATCACTAAAACTAATACACTAGTCTAGACCTAGATCTACACTAACAAACTACAATAAACTAGTCTAGATCTACAATATTCTACTACTACAACCAACTCATAACTAAAACTAAAAAGGACACCTTAGTTAGTACCTTACTATAGTATTTGTAGATCTATTCACTAAGAACAGAAACAGACTATAACTAAGTTTACTAATAGAACTCTAAGGCAACACTACACTAGTATTACCTACAGAAACAAATTAAATCTACAACAGCAGCCTAGAACAGTTAAAATCAACAGTTAAAACAGCAGTTACTTTCAGCAGCTAAAAGCAGTAACACAGCAGTAACAATAGCAAACTTACAGGCCGTCCCAGGTACAGGAATAAAAATAAGTACACGACAGACCACAAAGATCTTCGGCTGTCACACAGACATACTATACTGACCACTGGTCAACTGTACACTGAACTGTTTTTAAAACAGCGTGGCACACTTTTTATACACCCCACCCTAACTTACACAAAAGCGGAAGTACAAATAATACATTTGGCACTAGCCTATAAAAAAATAGAATACACAAAAATATAGCTCTGGGAGCGCAAGCTCACAGAAGTTTTGTGACAATGTCGCAATCACAGTCATACGTCCGCTTGTCTCAAGTCATAAATGAGGAACAACCATAAGTAGTGAACGAGGCCATATGATCAACTTTGAAAACAACATCATAATTGCAACTTGTCGACCCTTGACTTACAGAGATTCACCGAGAGTCCCAGACGTTGTACAGTTAGGTCTAGCTTAGACGTTGTATCATCATTGATACTTGTTTTTGGTTTATGCAAGTTAACTACTCGCTAAATGTCACATTGGACTAAAATTGTTGTGTTTAGTTCTCCAGTCTGATGCACTCAAGCAACACCATTATATAAAGAGGTTGCTAATTATGGCTTTTTTTAAAATTGTGACCTTCTTTATAAGTTGGATGGCTGCCTGGTCGTGTGGTATGTGCTCTGGATTGTCGATCGATGACCAGTGGCGTAGCAAGTTTTCGGTGGGCCCGGGTTCAAGAACATCTTGGTGGGCCCCCCTCCAGCCAAGAAGACAAATTTAGTGTGTACCAAAAATGAGTAATCTAAATGCATAGACATTCCAATGTAAAGATCGTACCTTATTTAAACAAATAAGTAATTCGAATGGATGGTTTTAAGGTCATACGATATGAATGTTTGGGCATGAATCGTATTGGTTTCAAAATCAACCACCGCTAGAAAAGAAAAAAACAAACAAACTTCGAATGGATGGTTTTGAGGTCATAAGATGTGAATGTATGTGGATTGCACCGTATTGGTTTCAAAATCAACCACCCCTTGAACCCGCTGTCAGAATAATTTAAATCGGCACTCGCTGAACATCCAAGAAAACATTTAATATTTATATTTCATTTGTCCTTGACAAAAATATTTTAGTATGGGGATCGAACTCAGGACTTGCGTGTCAACAACCAGTCATTCTAATATGTGCAGCACTTTGTTTTTGAAATAAATGATTCAGTCTTTTACAAGACCTAGATCTGCATGTGTCTAACATGTTGGTTCTAGAATCTATGTTAGTTCTTTTCTGTTCTGAAACAGATATTGTTAAATCTGAGTTAGTGCTTTTGGAGATTTTGGAGATTATGGCCTCAAGACCAATCTACCCGCTGTCTCGCGCCCCTAGCCCCCCTCCCCACCTCCTAGGTGTTGTCGGTGATAACGTTTAGAAGCTGAACGTGTAGGACAAAAGGTTGCCACCTAAAGCTAACGAGCTCTTACTGCCCGAGGGAGAAGGAAAACTCAGAATTCAAACCTCTGCTGCCTCCAGATGAATATGATTTTTAGATCAATGCATATTTGATATGAGATACAGTCCGCGCTTTTTTTTCATCGGCGCTATTTTAAAGACACCATTTTGTCCGCGATACTTTGATGTACGAAATTTTGGCAGATAACCCAATTTGAGTTATGTGTGCTTCTTAAAACAAGATTAATTCTAGGCAGTTCTATTTCTTATTCAAGTCTCGCTTTGTTCGTCCATCCTCGGTATGAGCGTGAATAGAACACGTAACGTTGCTGTCTCTTTGTTTAAAGTCTAAAACTATACAATCATATAGGTCATGTTCACGTCGGATCTATTCAGACAAAGGTTAGCAGGCAGGACCTTTTGCTTTGATTGTAAGCTATCGCAGCAGTGCTGGATTTAAGGGAGGGCAGAATAGGGAGGCTTTGAGTAGAAGACTCGACCATTTTCACTGTAAATAAACGTTTTAACGGTTTACCAAAGCGATATCCAGTTCTTTCAAGAGCGTCTGAAAAGCTGTGCGGACTCGAATGTGTGTTATAACTCTTGATTGAGCCTAACAATATATCCAATGTGATAGCAGTCTGGGTGAAAGCACAAACATTAGAGACTGAATTAGACAGCTTAAGGAACTATAAAGACAAGGCTCGAGCGAAATGGGAGATGGCATAAACACGGCTTGGTGTTGGACCGAATTGAGGTTGGAAATTAAGGGCCAGTGCTTCGTTTGACTGAATTAGAGACAGTTTTATAAGCGCACATTCTTAAAAGCACGGGATAAAACGATATTATTAATTAATATCTATTCGTTTTAAGGCACATTAGGAAGTCATATGTAAGCATGTAGTTTGAATATTGGACTATTTGTGTTAGGTTAAATTTTAATTTAGGTGATGGCCAGAGAATGTAGATGTATACGACGTAACCAGTGCCTGCTACACAAGTAAATATCACACCGGTACTGCGAGGACTATAGGACGTAACCACTGCCTGCTACACAAGTAAATATCACACTAGTACTGCGGGTTCAAGAACATCTTGATTTGCTCCTCTCCAGCCAATAAGACAAATTTAGTGTGTGACAAAAAATGAGTAATCTAAATGTAAAGACATTCCAATGTAAAGATCGTAAAGAGTATTTAGATCTATGTCTTAACGTTTGATTCAGTTAGGACCCCATATAAGTAACAGTGTCTTAAAAGTCAATGTTTTTACAACTTCTTAACAGAGTTAAACGACTTTAAAGTGTTTCAAATGAACAAACAAATTGTTCTTCCTAAGTTCTAATGTGGGACCCAACTGGCCGTGAGCCATGGTCCCAAGCGTAATGAGCTCCTTCGCGCCATGGTTGCTACGCCACAGCTGTGGGCTCCTATTGCTTGTGGGCCCGGGTTCATTGAACCCCTTTGCGCCATGGATGCTACGCCACTGTCGATGACCCTGGATTCGAACTCTGCCCAGCATCATCCGCCCTCCTGCGCGAGGTTTGGCCAAGAATGTAATGACCTTCAAATCTGAATGAGCATCTGAAAGATGTAAAAAAAATAATTATAAAACAAGTTGAATTCTAAAGATTTAAAAGAAACAGCTGATAGTGTATGTCGAGGGCTGTGCACAATGTCATTACCTATTTACACGACTGTGAGAACAATCTCATTGTCTAATTACACAAAGATGAGCAAAATTTTATTGTCTATTTATACAAAAGATGAGCAGAAATGTATTGTCTATTTACACAAAGATAATATCAATTTCATTGATTTATACTGTACATTTAAAACTCCAGCTCTTGTTTTGATTGACCTTAGATATTTAAATGATTAATTTTTTATTTCAGCCGTATCTCGCATTATCTCAACCACAAAATAGTACTTAGCATTTTTAGCACTAACTGAGCTGCAGCATTCATTTTTGAAGTATGATTCTGTACCTGGTCTGCGTCATCTGCAAACTTGAAATTGGAAACAGGATGCCAGTTTAAGATCAAGCTGGGAGGCGTGGTGGCCGAGTGGTAAAGCGCTTGGCTTTCGAACCTAACGGTTATGTGTTAGAATCCTGATGAAGACTGGGATTTTAAATTTCGAAATCTTTAGGGTGCTTCTGAGTCCACCCAGTTCTAATTTGGGTAAAAGTAAAAGCGGTCGGTTGTTGTGCTGGCCTCATGACAGCCTTGTTAACCATGGGCCACAGAAACAGAAGACCTTTTACATCATCTGTCCAATAGACCACATGGTCTGAAAGGGGAGACTTTACTTTTTCAATGTAAAACTAACTGTTTATATATCTAAAATAAATTCCCATAATGTTAAGCTTTAGAATTGAGTTTTAAAGAACTATTATTAGGCTCAGTACATGCTTACACATATTTCTAATTCCATTGTAATTTTTTGTAGCCCACAATACAAAGAAATATAGTGGTTATTTATCTTGTTTTAAAGTCATAAAATTGTGTGTAAATAAATTATGGCTTTTATAGAGAGCTACTTTCATGATTATAGCATGATCAGAGCGCTTTGGTTCAATCTCATTTTTGGACCAGTGGGGGGAGGGGGTATCTAGGAGAGAGTTTTTCCGTGCTGCCTTTAGGCGCTCAGTAAACGCAACTCTGCCCGAGTCGGGTGTCGAACCTCGAGCCCCCTTCTAGGTAGCCAAATTCAAGCGCACTTGGCCTCTCGACCACGCTTCCCAACTAGAAACGTACTTTAAGGAAATTAATGTAATCGGTAAATTTTTAGTAGCTCATACAACCGAAAACTCGTAAATTACTAAAAAATGTAACTCTTCAACTTTAATTTGAGAAATGTCGCAACAATACGCATAGATTGATCACGTTATGCAGACTATAGTCTCCTATATTGTTGTTATTAGTACCGGTGTCAAATAATTTTAAAATGGTGTATTTCTTTATTTAAAAAAGAAACTTCTTGCATATTTTACCCTAAAAATAAAACAGTTCACTTCACTTTCAGAAGATATAAACTAGCCGTTTCACCAGAACATTGCAAAGTTCAATTTTTTTAAAAATTTTTGGGTGCTTTTTTAAAAAAAAGTTTAAGCATGACTAACGAGCGGCGGACAGACAGACATCCCAAAAACGAGTAGCAGCTCATTTCCTTTTAAAAGCCTCAAAATATTACGACTAAATATCCCTAGTGCTATTAGAGCAGGGAATGGGTTGCCAGAGCCAGCCAGGAAAACCAGTGACTTGGCAGAATTTAGGTCATTGGTTAACATGCATGACTAGATGCATGACGCGTAGGACGTAATCGTTTTCTTTTTTGAAGTAACGTCTGCATTATATAAGATAAGATAAGATAACTAAACGTGTGAGATGGTGAATGCAGGTTGTGCAAGTACACGTAGCATGATTAATAAGACTAATTAAAAGAAAAAAAAAAAGAAAGGTCACAAGTTAATTTCTCTTATCTCTATAAACTTTTATAAATAAACTACAGTCTTTATTTTCTATCTAGAAAAAAAAAATCCCCAGATCTTATCATCTATAACTATGTACTACAATGTTGTAGGCTAAAGATCGCATCTATCTTATGTTCCAGACGTGATCTCTTTTCTGAACATTCACAGATGTTGTGATTTGTATTGGAATTATATGCTGAATACTAGCGTGTCCAAGCTTTTTCAGTTATAACCATGAGAAGAAAGTAAATACATTTTATTCATAAACTTTACTTGTATTAACCCTATTAGAGATCTAGTACTCATCCTGTAATATGTGTACTGCTGTCATAGAGTATTTCATCTACCTAGTTGTATTCCATGAACATGAAGTTGCGTTTAAAGACATTTCCAAAAAAATCATGAACAATAAAAGAAGTTATGTCTCAATCACTGTGTATAACTTTAAAGCATTGTCCTTTACTCTAATTCTATAAGTTCATATTCTCAAAAGCGATTTTCTTTAAGGTTAATGTTCCAATTTCCCGCTCCTCGTTTATTTTTTTTTACTAAATTGAACAATTTGTGGCCAACAAGTTCTGAAAATAGTCTCCATGTGTATGATTAGAATATCGGGTTAAAAAGCTGGAACAGACACAAAATAGAGCATTGAGATTCATAACTAACGAATATTCATATTTGACTAGAGTAAAAACACAGAATTTAGAAAGCCTTCAGGACAGAAGACTCAAAAGTAAAGTGGCAATTATACATAATACACTGAACCATTATCTTCAATTACAAAGCAAAATTTAATAAAATACACTGACACATTCCTCGTTCCATATGCTAGGACAAATTTTTAAAAAAGCTCCTTCTTCCCTAGTGCAATTAGAGCATGGAATGGGTTGCCTGAGCCAGCCAGAAAAAAACCCAGTGATTTGGCAGAATTTAGATCATTGGTTAACATCCATGACGAGTAGGACGTAATCATCTTCTTTTTTGAAGTAACGTCTCTTTTTGAAAGATAAGATAAGAAGATCATAATATCGGTATTTGAAGGTCTTAAGAACAGAGAGTATGGACTAACATCTCTCTATTTAATTTGAGCTGGTATTGTACACCATTTTTCTATCAAAATATTCTCAGTATGTCATTTTAACTGGGTCACTGGGTCGGTGTCTCATATTGAAACGTCGTGAAAATGAAACAGGAATCGTCGTGCAGAAGTATTCGCCTTTCGGTTATCAGCTTGGATAGTTTAATTGGCATTGTTGCTCAATTTCGAATACAAAACAACTTCTTGACTTGAATTTCAGGCTGCAGAAAATTCGAACGCTTCTTCCACTATTGACAATATTTGGTATCATGTTGTTCTTCTCTTATCTGTACAGCCTTGATTTCCTTAGAACATACAACTTACCTACAAAGTAAGTCTCCGTTTGTTTTTCTCAATAAAAAGAAACAAAAACAAGTAATATATATTTTTGTTAGATCAATTCCTAGTTTATGTATAAAGTTGTAGACCTAAATTTAAACTTTCATATTTTATACGTTGTATTAGAATACGGAGAATATACTGAGCGTAAAACACACGACATTCGCGTTATTAGCACCATGCTTTATACAGACGGTGTAACTGGCCTAAATATATCCATAACTTTGTCAACGTAAGGTTAAATTGTGTAACTTTGTAATGCGTAATGTTGAAGAATGCTGTATTACTATTACACATTGGACTGGTCACTACCAATGTGTCGCGAATGCGTAGACTGCAAAGTTCGTGCTTCCTGGAGTCACGCTTGACACGTGACAGACACGGACATTACAGATTGACTCAACTTCTCTGTGGCAGACAAATATAATGTTTATTTAATGACGATAATAAACAATACTGCACCTTATTGGCAGTTACATCAAGACTTCCGATGTGAAACATAATTACATCCGCATAACAGCGGTATTGAATGTCGAAGATGATTAGTTACAGAATAAACCACAAGTAACGTCCGCATCACAGCGGGTAACAAATACTGCGATAATACATATCCAACTCTCAGTGTAGAGAAAAACTAATCGGAATATACGTAGTGTTCACTGGTTTCAACTGCCCAAAAGATACTACTTAACTCTTACAACTGGACTCTCTAAGTCGCTACTACTAAAAAATCATACTTGACTGCCTCGTCCAGAGGATAACACTTGACTGACTGAACTGCAAGTCAATTTTATTCATTCTGCTTCCTGTTTTCTAAATCAGGAATTCACGAGTCTTTTCAGTGTCTTAACCTGTGGTGAAAATTAAATCAGGCAATGTCAACTGAGACTGTGACAAACTTAGACGAGTCGACAGAATGTTTTGTTCAATTCTATGCACATAAAGTGGAGGCGCGGTGGCTGATCGGTAAAGCGCTTGGCTTCTGAACCGGGATTCTGGTATCCAATCCTGGTGAAGATTGGGATTATTAATTTCTGGATCTCTGTGCACCTTGAATCCACCCAGCTCTGACATTAGTTGGGGAAAGTAAAGTCGAATGGTGGTTGTGATAGCCACATGACACCCTCGTTGACCGTGGGCCACAGAATCAGATGACCTTACATCGTCTGCCCTATAAGATCACAAGGTCTGAAAGGGGAACTAACTCACATATAGTAAAACATTAACTTTTATTAAATGCAATAATTAATGAAGTGATATTTCTGAAATATGCTTTTTTTGCAAAAAACACACGATACGATAATGAAAATTTGTCAAAAATAAAATTATATTTCAGAGCATTAGTTTAGACTATAAAGAAATTGCAAGCTGATAGAAGGATTTGAATAAGGACACTTCAATTATTTTTAGTAGGTCTATTTACTTTCATTCTTCATTTTCCAAAATACTGTTCTTATTAATATCTTCAAATGTAGACGGTCTGAAAGATGGGTCGTATTGGATGACGTCAGAACAACGTGTGTAGACGTCACAACGTTAACAAAACAAGCTGGCTGGAGTGTTGTAATAGTGGTTGAAAGAGATAAAGAAATAGCAGGCTGTAGGTACGTTGTATATTAGATCTAGTTTAATCTATTATAATGAAATTATCATTTTTATTAGGCTATTTAACTTACTATGGCCTCCTTCAGTCGCGAATGCCTGGGCATTAGCTATGGTCCGAAGGATGCCGACCACACGTTAGTCAGCCTCTCAACGCATCTGATGTGTCCGGAGAAACGGCAAGTGCAAATACGTCGCAGAGTGTAGGACTTTGTGCTGCAAACTGCTTAAGGGTCGTCGGCTTTCATCAGGGTGGAACTCCGGAAGCCTTTCCCAAGTTTGTGTATCGCTGCAAATCAGCAGAGCTTTGAATTCAGATTATTTGGTATAAACTTTAGCCGAGACTGGGCTCAGACAGAGGCTCCAGACGAACCCCTCATGAAACAATTGTGGGGATAGTAAGGTGAAAAATAGCGCGGACAAAAAAGCGCGAACAAAATAGCGCCGACAAAATAGCGCCGACAAAATAGCGCAGAAAAAATATATTTTAGTCATTTTGAAAGAAATACTTTAGATATCGTAAAAGATGAATAGAGCCACTATTTTTTTTATCCTAATGTTTTCATTATTTTTCAGTCATTTTGCAATAACACTTTAAGTAAAAAAAATAATAAAAAAAAGTAAAGTTCACCTTTCAGACCTTGTGGTCTATAGGGCAGATGTTTCTTCGGTTAACAAGGGTGTCCTGTGGCCAGCACAACGACCAACTGCCTTTTCTTTTCCCTAACTAATGTCAGGTACCCATTAGAGCTGGGTGGACTCAGAGGCGCCCGAAGATCCCGAAATTAAAAATCCCAGACTTCACCAGGATTCGAACCCCGGTCCCCGGTTAGGAAGCCAAGCGCTCTACCGCTCAGCCACCGCGCCTCTAATAAACACTTTAGATATCTTAAAACATAAATAAGCAAAGAGTAAGAAAAAATTATAATTAGCTGAAATGGATAATTTCAAAATATATCATTTATTTATATTCCAAAAATATACTTTGAAAACAAAGCAAAGTTATCAGTTTGACTACAATTGACCACCTCAGCATAACTACTGTACAATAACAGTATAGATGCAAGTACGAACAACATTCACACACGAAACACATACACACTCATAACCAGCGCTTCATAAATAGACTTCTATGAACTTCTCGATGACGACTGATGATCTTGTAACACTCTGACCGAAAGTGGGATGAAGGAGTTTTTAAATCTTTCTGTTTTAGTCCTAATGGAAAGGAGACGACCACTTCGTTCAGATCTTATGTCACAGTGGTTTAATGGGTGCAGGTTGTCCTAAAGAATCGAGAGTGTTTTGGAAAGGCACATTTCATGAAAAATCTCTTCAATAGATGGTAGCTGTGTTCGAGTGATATACGATGCTTTTTTAATTAGTCTATTTAGTCTAAGTCTTTGTGCAAGTGAAGTATTACCATACCAGCAGGTGATGGCAAAGTTAATTAGACTGCTGATGATTTCTGTATAAAAAAGTTTGATTATTGTTTTGTTGATGTTAAATTTCCTTAGCTTTCTAAGATAGAAGAGACGTTCATGAATTTTGGTGTAAAGGTTTTGACAGTGTTCACTGCATTTCCGTTTGTTGTTGATAGTTGTTCCTAGATATTTATATTCTTGCACTTGTTGCTTATTTGAATTTCTGCAAGATGGCCTTTATGTTTCCTAAAATCTAATATCATTTGTTTAGTTTTCTGAGCATTTATATATATAAATTTATTTATTATTTAGTTATATAATTTTTATATATGTATATTTATAGCTTTTAAATAGCGCTACTTTCATGCTTATAGCATGCTCAGAGCGCTTTGGTCCAATCTCATTTGTGGACCAGTTGGGGGGGGGGGTATCTGGGAGTTGGTTTTCCGTGCTGCCTTTAGGCGCTCAGTAAACACAGCTCTGCCCGAGTCGGGTGTTGAACCTAGAGCCCCTTTCATAGGTAGCCAAGCCAAGCTAAGTTTAGCCGCACTTGGCCTCTCGACCACGCTTCCCACAAAAGTTAAATTGTAGGAAATGTCACGTAGAAATTCCATTACTGCCTTGTGTACGTACATTGGCAATATAGCTGCAAGACGTCTGTCAAGTTGGAGGTACTTTGTCTTGCTTGCAGCTTTACTTCGTTCTCCAGCATTGTACCTCAGAATCTTGTTCTCAGTGTTCTCCTGTTCTCTGAGGAAGTGAGAGATTAACTTGGACACATTAGGGTGATGAACGTCAATGGACAGCTGAAATGTATGATGTCATCCCTCCACTGAATTGTTTGTTCTTGGTAGATTGTCTGTACCGTTCCTTAATGCCATCGGAAATCTTGGAGTCACTCTGCGGTTTCGTCTCTGGCCAAAGGTCATGTAGATCTTCGCAGTATTTACATCTGCAGGTGGAACAAATGAGATTAAACAAACATTTGGCGAGATAAATGATCGCCAGCTTAACTAATCCTGAGAGAATGAGATAAAATAATATGTACTCTCTTTCTCTGCAAATATGGCCTACTTCTAGATCTATTAAACTTCAAGAAGATAAAGATCGCAACAAAAATGCTGCCCAGGACGCTCACTTACAAACATACGGTATTTTTATACACATTATTATTATAGCGTGGTCGAGAGGCTAAGTTCGCTTGAACTTGGCTTGTCTTGGCTACCTAGAAGGGGGCTCGAGGTTCGACACCCGACTCGGGCAGAGTTGGGTTTACTGAGCGCCTAAAGGCAGCACGGAAAACCAACTCCTAGATACCCCCTCCCCCCCCCCCACCGGTCCACAAATGAGATTGGACCAAAGCGCTCTGATCATGCTATAAGCATGAAAGTAGCGCTATATAAAAGCTATAATAATAATAATGCTAATAACCACCTCTTTAAAAAATAACTCTACACACATTGCCGAATCAAAGCTCTATCTAGCTAATAATTAAATTGATTATTAGAACGCCAAAGTAAAGTATATAGGGCAGTTGATATAAAGGTCATCTGTTTCTGTGGCCCACGGTTAACGAGGTTTTCATGTAGCCAGCACAACGACCAACCGCCTTTACTTTTCCCCAACTAATGTCAGGTACCCATTAGAGCTAGGTGGACTCATAGGCGCCCAAAGATACCGAAATTAAAAATCCCAGTCTTCACCAGATATCGAACACAGGACCCCAGTTTCGGAAGCTAAGCGCTTTACCGCTCAGCCACCGCGCCTCCAATTAGAATTCAAAATCTGATTAATTATTACACTTTAATCGTTATTTCAATTATTTTTCTAGATATTTTTCAAACTAACAAGACTATAAAAAATAACTAAATTATTTCTTGTTTCATTTCAGCCTTCCAACGTGCTATAAGCTAACAAGACAGGACATCATAAACAACATGGGCCACTTTTTGATATCACGTTTTATTGATTCCCCCACCAAACTATGGGGCTATTTATTTGCGATACAAAATGGAGCACAAGTTATTCTTGACACTGAATGCAACGCTCAATTGGAAACTATTTCACAAAGTTTTCACATCAGCCAACAACACCAATCGGGTCTCTTTCATAACAGTTCATCTATATTCAATCCCTTTTATCACTATGGCATTACGGATGCTTTTCCTCTTGAGTCTGTAATATACAGGCCTACAAATAAAGAGGCTAGAAACCTTTCAAAAGAGGCAAACACGGACATTTTCTATATTACAGACTGGAACTCAGTCCCTATAAGACAAGGTGTTGTGGTTTCCAAGACGACATGTTACAAATATATACAGGAAACATTAAGAATATCGAATGCTATATCTTCGTCACCTGTTGCCGTTGGATACCCAAGTTTCGCACCCTACAGCACTGGACCAACGATTTTCTTTAAGAAAGCTTTTCCGTTGCTATTTATTCCTCCAAATTTAGATTTACCAAGACGACAACTTTTCAGAACTCTCTTAATTAACGCGTTTACAAAAAATACCCAAATAAACTCAGCTATCTATTACGTCGATAACAATCTCAATACCAACAACGATTGCATCCTATTATCAAGTCATCAAGTTAATCTTCAATCTAAATCGAGTTTCCCTTGTTTGAATGTAGAATTCTGCTCCATCTTAGAATATGGTTGCAATAGTCATGAATTATTTCATAGGATTTCGTCTTGCTTAGTAAAACAATTTCTTCTACAAGAAAACGTCTCAGCCATGAAATTATTAATCACTGCGTGGAGCGAAGATCTAAAAAAATTTGAAATGAACGAGGAGGTAAACTCCGACAATAACAACAAAGTTACGTTCAAAACTGTTTATAAAATTCCCCAACAAGTAAATTTATTTCGTAATATTTCTTACGATCTCGTGAAAACAATTTTGAAAGATGTTATTTCTCTATGCGGAGTCCAAAGAACTAAAAGTTGGGATCCAATTAAGAAAATATTACATCCGTTAATAGATGATATACTTTTGATTGTAGTTTTTAATTATAACAATGTGTACAACTCCCTGGGGTTTAACGAGTACCTGCATCGCCCGTACTTTAAATATATTATTTACTGCGTGCCTTCTGTCAGTAACTTTCAAAACTACACAGAGAAAACTGGGTTTCATTATGTTTCTTTCATTGAAGGCCTGGCGGACGAGGGTTGGTATTTTTTCTACCAGTGTGTCTCTGCCGCCATGAAGCTAGATCTACCAGTGAAAGGTTATTTACAGGTAGGGGACGATGTTTTATTGAATTCTTGGAACATATTGACAATTCCCAGAAACGAGATGATGGTGTTCTCAGAAGAGAAGTACGTCGACTTATATAAAGATGATGCAGATTTCCAATGGGATTACTGGGAAACTGGCCAAAAGGATATTCAAAACGTAATAGCTGAACTTCAAAAGTTATCATCTGGCAATAAAGATTTTTCAAAGGCATATCCACTAGTCAATGTTACCTATTTCGCCACCGAATTTCTACAAAATTTAAAAGGAAATCTTGAGCCTAATTTTGTGGCCTACGGAGCCACGGATATATTTTACGTTCCAAAAGTTTTGAAGAATGAATATATTACGGCATCTGAACTATTTCGGAAACATCATTGCATGGTGGAGCTGGCTTTGAGAAACATTTACTTAGGGTTGAAACGACCTGGAGAACAGAAGTTTTTATTTGAGGGACATGCGCTTTGGGACGATGACAGAAAGAAGCCATGGATATATTTTAATGGAGTAAACGATACGTTTATTCACCCTTACAAATGGCTCAGAGACGCATGGAAGAAGGAGGGTCGAAGGTTTGCATGCAGAAGATATCTACCATTACACAGTTTAAGAAAACCTTCATAATAACTAACATAACAGACGCATGCTGTCAGAGTAAATATTTTATTACAGTTAGTTGGAAAACGCTAAATCTGGGGAAGATCAAAGTTTTGTTGTGGTGTTGTTCCATTATGTTAACATTAATGTTTAAAAATTATATGTCTATTAGTTGCATCAGAAATGTTATCCTGTTCCTGTTAAATTTTTTTTGTATTTCACTGTTATATGCAAACATGACATGAAACACTTCAAGATTGACTACAAACATTTGGAGAAAAAAAAAGTTCTGGATATGCCCACGTGGTTCGCGAGCATAAAGTACAAGTCTTTTGTCACACACCAGTGGCCTGAAAATAGCTGAAAATGCTGCTAACTTAGTCACAAAGAAGTAGCAAGGAGAACAGATCGTCTCTTGAGACGCAAATGCGGCAGATTACCTGGCACAATATTTCTCACTCAACTGATAATTATCAAAACATATCTTGTGTACAGAATAATTTACGCTCTATGTATTTTATTAGTTTGCTTCCAGCTTTAAAACATAGTTTGCTTGTTAATATCATAACAATATAATAGAAATGGCTCTAAGAATGAAAGGATGAATGCTAAGAATGATTGCATATTGAGAAATAAATGTGTCTTTATCTTGCTGTTTTTTTTTTTAAAGGAATCTGTTATGTTTGTTTGAAAATGTTAGTTTACTTGTCTATCTTCTGAATCAGTACTATTTACTTTTAAGTCTTCTGTCTCAGAAACAAAGATAAAGGCACATTTCTTGTCCCATATGTTAGGACAAATTTGTAGAGATTGGGAGTGGGAATCGTAATCAAGAGGCTAAGTACGCTTGAACTTGGCTACCTATGAAGGGGGCTCGAGGTTCGACACTTTCTCAATTGTTGGTACTTGCTGTAGCCGTATCATTTATAATGGATGGTGTATTGAGAATCTTTTCAAAAATGCTCTGCCCAGCGTTTCAAAATTTCTTCGTTTTCTGACAACAGTTTTGTTTGAAAGTGAATGGGATGAACCTGACTGTGTTGGTCCATAGACCTCGTTTATGGCATGGAAGAAGTTCATGTCGTCTGCAAATTCTTTTATATTTTCCACTTCTTCCTAAGCCAGGCATCTTGCACTGGGTGTGATGGTGTTTGAACTTTTTACGGATGTTGCCTGCTCTAAAATATCCTAGCCAGGCGCAGCTGGCGATAACCGTACTCAAGCGGTCGAAACTCAGAGAAAAAGATATATGTGGCTATAAATATACAGTTCTTCACAATATATAGGCTTTATTTTTATTTTTTTTAAAGTATTTATATTTTCATTTAACTTGTTTGTTGTACGTGTTTCGAATGTTCCTTCAGAGTGGAAGGCAATCTACTTCTTAGTCCAAACCTCCCGCAAGAAGACGTTGAATGGCAGCGGGCAGGGTTTGAACCCGGGACTATTGAGACAACCGAACGACAGTGTAGAGTGCGTACCGCACAACCAGGCAGTCATCCAGTGAATATAGACGTCACGAATTAACATGTTTTACTTGACTGAGAAGCATAGGGTGTGATCAGTAGAGGCCTTAGGGTAGGGGTTTTCAGCCTGTGGGTCGCGATCCCCTTGGGGGTCGATTGACGATTAGCCAGGGGTCGCCTAATACTATGGATTGTTATTGTCTAGTCTTCTATTGCTGTGTGTGTGTGTTTGGGGGGGGGGGTCGCGGCAGAGTGGGGGAATGTAAAAAGGGGTCGGCGAGCATAAAAGGTTGAGAACCGCTGCCTTAGGGGGTGGCAAGTGGGGCAACCGCCCCGCGCCTGAGGGGGGGGGGGCGCGATAGAAGATTCCCTTGTCATCGTCAGATTCGAAAACCAGACCAGTTCTCATTAACTTGGATTTGTTGCTCAATATTTTGGATGCCCTTCCTGGCATCTACATGAAACCAATAACCATGTAAGCTCTTAACATATATTTTTGGTTCCGAAATACAGTTCAGTTTCGCTAAGGACATCATCTTTTGACCATTCGATTCTAAGCAAGCTTTCAACTTTCAACAGTTATCCCAGTTCACCTTGATATTAAAAAAAAAACACGTAACCGGAAGAAACCAATCAAAGTGTTAATTTTGTAAACAAAGAGTCGCACAGTAATAATAATAATAATAATGATAATAATTGTATTTATAAAGCGCTGTTAACAAACAAAATGTAGGCTCAAGGCGATGTAACAACGTTTACAAACACAAACTGGACAGCTAAAATGACAACTAGTCTAAAAAAGTTTTAAACATGTATGTCTTAATGTTCTTCTTAAAAGTGGTGTAGCATTTTGTCTGTCTCAGATCAATGGGGAGTGAGTTCCAAACCTTTGGTTCGTGCACTGAAAAAGCCCGCCGACCGTAGTCAGTACTGTTATATCGCATTACAGTATAAAAAGAATTGGTACGTGTAAAGTAAATATACTGTTACATTATTTCGACATAGAAAAAAAAAAGAGGGACGAGGGGGAGGATTCCTTGTCTGGTACTGTGGTCTCATTCATCTAGTCTTTTCTGCCAATCAGCATCCAGAAGTTTGATGATGACGTATTAATTTTTCCCCAATAGGCTGCTGTGCATATACATCGAGTGGCCGTGTTGCAGCCTACAACAACAACAACAAAAAAACAAGTTTACAAAGACAGTTTGTGTGGAAACGAAAACTCAAAATCGGCCCCCGAAGTGGTCCACCCAGGCAGGTAAAAAGGCAGGTCTCAGTATTTTCAAAAAGAACATCAGAATGAAATTCTATCAAAGGCAAATGGAGAAAGGAATGGAGAAAGAAGGTGGACAGATCTTGGTTGGTGCCCCAGCGGTCCAGCAGACCAAAGGAAAGGTGAAAGTGAATAATGTGAAGTTAGATGTGAACCTGGCCTAACTGATGTCTCTAATTGTTTTGTAAAGGGTCAAACTCTTATTCAAATCCTCAAGAAAAAAACATTTCCGTTAAAAAAAAAATATAAATAGTTTATTCAGATGTTATACCTCGTTCCGTTTGCTGTTCACACGATAAAAAAACCTACTTATTAATTGTTGCTTTAAATTATGTCAAACTTATATGCATACTAAATATATTTTTTTCTCTTTAAAAAAAAAAAAGAAAACTTTTTTGTGTGTAAATGTAGTAGGCTAGTTAGTATGACAGAACTTACTTAACTTAGCAATACAAATGTAATAAGAAAAAAAAAATTGACAAAAAATCTAAAACCATTTGCATAAATATGTCAAAAATATGTCAAATGATATTCTCCCCTTCTAAAAAAGCCTTTCGAGCTTGTTACTATATATAGTGAATAGTTGTAAAAGTGGTGTATTTTTTATGAAAAAAAAAACCCTGCTTGAATAAATGATTTTAAAAATTAGATTTTTCGCTTCCAGAAAAGAAAAAAGTTGCATCAGAACTTTGAATGGTATAAAAAAATTATGATGTCGGATTTTCACAATCTTTTCTAGTTTACGAGATCTAAACGGTAAGGACGGACGGACAGACATTCCACACAAAACTAATAACGTTTTTACAAAATAAAACAGCGCATATCGTGGGAGAACAGAGAAACTTAATGCGCCAAGCAACGGTCTGTTTTTTATGCTTGGTTGCAAACATGCAGCAAGAAGATTTAAACTAATTAAGAACGCCGAAGCTCACGACCAGAACCTCGGATATAGCATTCAAAACGAGCTTATAGACTTGATGGCATATTTTGCCGTCATCCTTGACTGCACGCTTGATGTTAGCCACAAAGAGCATTTGTCTTTTACATAGCGTTTTGTGGACGTATCAGATACAGAAGTTAAATGTGGAGAGCACTTCCTGTTTATGTAGTTAAAAGGCCTATAGTGCAGTACTTACGTAAGGTAGTAATCTTTGTAACAAAAACAAGGCCTTCAGCGTTAGATGCGGACGATCCCGTTAGCGTGACGTGGGACGATGTCCTATAGTCTTCCTTAGTGCTCATGGCCCCGCACACTGCTAAGGGCGCCTCTGAATATGATCGTCTTTCCGTTTTAAAGTAGCGTATGTAATTTTTAATATGTGATATGATATCATAACAAGCTTATTATAAATTACCTATTATAATATGTTCGACACAGATATAGGCCTACTAGATTTAAGTTTTTTAGGTTTCATTTCATTTATTAGCATTTTTGTCATGCATGACATGTTACAGTCTCTAGATTTCAGTGTTTCTCAAACTGTGTGCCGCCGAAGATTTGCAGGTGTGCCGCGGGAGTTTTTCAGAACGCCACACGTGCAGCGTTACACAGGTCTGCCTACTATTACATTTTTTTTTAAGGTTGCGATGACATCCCCACTTGCAACGACCAGTAATAGTAGTGGGTCGCTCCATAGTGACGGAAAGGGGTGTTAGCTATTCTTATTATGGAATCGTCCACTATACATATATTATTATAATGACTCAAATGTAGGCCGCCATAGCAGAGGCACAGCAGTTCTTGTAACGATAATAATAAGCGATGTGTTTCATGTAAATTGCTTAGGTGTATGCTAATAATAACAAATTATCACTAAGCAATATTCATTGTTATCCATGGAAAAATACGTTAGCAAGAATGAAACTGCGAAAGCGTTAAATGAAAAGCAAGGAACTAAACGAAGGTACAAAGAAGATTACATCGGATATGGTTTCATATCTTCGGGACCTGAAGATGTTCCATTGTCATTCTGATGATCTGCAATACAACTCTATCGAATGAGGCGCTTGTTTCAAGCAAATTGAAGAGACACTTGGAAACAAAACATCCAGCTGTAAAAGCGCAACCGAAGGAATACTTTGAAAACATCAGGGCTCAACAAAATAAACAAGCTATGAAACTTACGAACTACCTAAAGCTGCCAGAAAAGGGATTGATTGCAAGTCATAAGGTTGCTCAGTTATTAGCAAAACGCAAGAAAGCACACACAGAAGCTGAATCAGTCATTGCAACAGCTTTAGCAATAGTTGTTGAAACTATTCTAGGACCCCATGCCGCCACAAAAGTTAAAAAAGTTTCTTTGTCAAATGATACTATCTCGCGCAGAATTGAAACATTATCGTCAGATTTACAAGATCAAATCTGCGAACACTACGACGTGACTGACAATGAAGTGTCTCTGCTGTGGTCTCTTCGAGTTGATGAATCCACTGACGTTAGCGGCAAAGCCCAGCTGCTAGCTTTTATTCGGTTCATAAAGGATGAAAAATGTGTCAACGAATTCTTATTTTGCAAAGACCAAAGGCGAAGATATTTTCAAAGTGGTGAACGAAAACATTTTGCTATTCAAACTACAGTGGAAAAACTGTGTCATCGTTTGCACCGATGGCAGTCCTTCCATGCAGGGAAATAGAAATGATTCGTGACTCTTGTGCGTCAAGAAAATCCATATGTATTAGTTGTTCACTGCATGATCCACAGAGAAGCTCTTGCCCATAATCTTTGCCGAAAGATTTAATGTAGGTTCTGGATCAAGTGATTGAAGTTGTAAACTTCGTCAAATCTCGACCGCTTGCATCCCGACTTTTCTCAGAGCTTTGTGAAGCAATGGATTCAGACTACAAATGTCTCCTGTATCACACTAACGTTCATTGGCTCTCCAGGGGAAAAGTTTTAATTAATTAAAGCGTGTCGTCGAACTCAAGGCTGAGCTGATTTCATTCTTGCAGGCTAAAAAAAAGATTTTGGATTTTCTATTCATGACGATATCTGGTGGATTAAGGTGACATTTCTCTTTGATTTTATTTGACAAATTAAATTCATTGAATTTAACTTTTTCTCTCATAACTGACGATACCAGCGTTGATTCCACCATAGTCTGGTAAATAATTACGGAAAGAAAGAGTTAAGTCTTCAAGGACCATCGGAAACCATCAGCTCTGCATCCTCAAATCTGAAGTCATTTTGTGAAAAAATGTCTTTTTGGCAAAGTAAGATCTCCAAAGGAGTCTTCGACTGCTTTCCTACTTACAATGAATATGCTTCAACTAAAGAAATCACCCCCGAAATTCTGGACACTTTGACACACTTGCAATCAGCATTGCAGCATTACTTTCCAACAGTTGGAAGTAATGAGTATGGATGGGTCAGCTATCCATTTGGAAACAATGAAGCTACAAATCTGACAGATGAAGAAGCAGAGCAGCTCATTGATTTAAAAAACGATGCAGTTCTTAAGTCAAGTTTTGCCGAGAAAAGCCTGGATGTGTTTTGGATTTCAATCAACAAGTTATATCCTGGAATCAGTTTAAAAGCAATCAAAATAATTCTTCCATTTGCATCTTCATGGTTTTGTGAGTTTGGATTTTCAGCACCGACTGAAATCATGTTTAAGAAAAGAGAGACTTCTTACAATAGACGATGAAATGCGAGTTTGTTTGCCAACTCTGGAGTCTCGATTATATCGCATTTGCTCTCAAAAACAGGCACATCCTTCACATTAAATATAATACTTAAAATGAGGTAGAATCTTTCTTTTTTTATTATAAAACAACTGTTGCTCTTCGTGGTGTGCCGCGAAATTTTTTTTTTTTTTTTTTTTTTTTTACTGTGCCGCCAGACAAAAAAGTTTGAGAAACACTGCTCTAGATCTTGTGAGTAAAAAATGCGAAAATAAAATCACGCCAATCAAGATCACGTGACTTATTTGCCTTATTTTGACCCGCAAAAAATCTGGCCAGCAGTAAATATGGCTTCCTAGAAACGTAAATACGTACTCTGGATGCCGATAATGCCAAAAGACTTAGAATACCTGTAGTTATAGATCTAGATATAGGGTATTAACGTAACTTCATACGCAGAATCAGGTTTCTGTAGCCTACTAGTACTATAGGGGATGATCATAGGCTAGATCTATATTGTATATAGCTATGTACTGTATTAGACTCAATGTCAATAAATAAATAAATAGTTAGAGCGGCAGAGGCTTTATTTATTTTGGCTTTTTTAAAATACTTATGTTATTTTCAGTTATTTTGTTACCGGTAATTATTATGATTACTTATGTTTATCAATTGAATTAATCCATGTGTCAACCTTATTAAAAGCTGAGCAGGCAGGCAACTACTTACAGATTCGAAATTGATAATTTTTAAGCATATTTTCAAACATATATTAAAATAACGTCGTCTAGTGAAGTCCTCTCGATTCACACAAATTTGTGATCAATTATCGTTAGTTGACATTTTTCAGCACTGAACAAAGGTCAAAATATTTTTAGAAGGAGTTGGCAGAAAAATTATATCCAAATATAAAAACAAGAGATGTGTTAGAACATATTTACATCCATTACTGTCAGTCATGGGCGTAGCCGGGGGGGAGGGGTTTGGGGTTCAAACCCCCCCCCTCACCGGGGGAGTCATAGTTTATTGACTGATTTTTTGCTTTGATTTTGTTTATTTTAGGTGATATTTTAATACTAAACCATCACTTGCCCGAGCACAGCCAAGGGTTTTTTAGTTTAAAACCCCCTACCAGGGGGGTTTGACTTTAAAACCCCCAACCAGGGTTTTTTGCAGTTAAATCTCCCTCTTCTATAAAACAAACAAAAAATGCAAACAACAATCCCCAAATTCCAAGAGCACAGTTAAGGAAGAATTAGATTTTAAAACCCACTCCAAAATTTATGATAAACCCCCCTTCAATATAAAAAAAGGTAAAATTCTATGAGCGTAGCTAAATGGGTTATGACTCAGTTTTGAGTTTAAACCCCCCTTCAGCAGGGTTTCAAGGTAAAAAATACCTCTTTAATATTAAAAACAAAGCAAATTATACACTAAAAATTCTATGAGTGTAGTCAAAAGGGTTTTGAGTTTAAAAATTCTCCTCCAGTGGAGTTTGAAGCTAAAACATACATCTTCAATGTAAAAAAAAGCAAATTACGCACTCAAAATGCTATGAGCGTTGCCAAAAGGGGTTTTGAGTTTAAACCCCCCCTTCAGGAGGGTTTGATGCTAAAAAATATCTCTTCAATATAAAAAAAGCAAATTACACACTAAAATTATTTGAGCGTAGCCAAGCCAATTGGGAGTTTAAACCCCTCTCCTACAGATGGTTTTTCTTAAAAGTTTAAAACCCTTCCAGATGGTTTTGAGATTAAAATCCCCTTACAGAGCGTTTTGAGGTGGAAAACCTCTATCTTCATATATTATTCTAAAGCAAACTACAGTTACCAAAGTCTATGACCGTAGCTAAATGGGGTTTTGATTTTTAAAAATTAAAAAAAACTCCAGAGATTTTTTAGTTTAAAACCCCCAACAGAAAATTTTGACGATAAAACTTAAGCAAACTACAGTCACCTAATACCAAGAGCCTATTCAAGAGAGGTTACACATTTCTACCAGTGGCGGGGCTCGATTATTAAAGTGCAGTGAAAAATATTAAACATGGCTCAACAAAGATGGCTAAGACAGGTTTCAGGAGTCAGTTATAGAGATCGAGTCTAAATCAAGGAAATCCTATGCGGAATTGGGAGTCGACCCCTTAGTAAGATTGTGACAGAGCGTCACATGTGGGTTGCGGGACATGTTCTCCGACAAAATGAATTACGCATAATAAGAGTTGCGATGACATTCTAGTACAACTTGGCACCTCACATTCAAGGAGGTCCTCAGAGCAGGTTGGAAGAGGCTTCAGACATTACCAGTGACAGATTTTTGTGGAAACAGCTTGACGGCGAATGCGCCGAATGGCATTGGGGCGGGGTCTAAGTCAGTAAGAACAGCACATTAGGTTTTTGAAATAAAACTTTTTAATAGAAGGATAATGCACTGTAGATACCTCAGAATATGCATTTTGTTGCCTTTCAATAACAGAAATAGTGTTTGACTTCGGGGCTCCGCCCCACGCTGGAGGAGCTCGCTACGCTCCCCCAGACCCCCTTGCTGGCAAGGGCGGGGAGACAACAATTTTTACACTAACTCCAGGAAGAACCTATTCTAGGGTGCAATAAACGTCTTCCGAAATAGTGATGGGTCAGAATGTAATAAAGATTATGTACACACATACATACATATAAAAAAAAATTTCGGGGGGGGGGGGGGGGAGAAAACTCCCCTCCTTCCGAAAAAAAATCCTGGCTACGTCCATGCTGTCAGTACATAAAAATTCATCTCAATCTGCCCTTCATTTGTAAACATAAATATATAAATGGAATAGTCTTACTCATTTTGTTTTAGAAGTGGGTAGATACATCAGTTGGCTAGTAGAATTTGTAGGCCGTTTCAAATTAAAAAATTATCTTTGAAAAAAAAACAATTTTTTTATTAGTACATGATTAAAATACTTAACAGAACTTTCCAATGGTGTATAAATTGTGACTGTATGTTTAACAGTTAGCAAGTTATGATTTTTTTGGGGCGTTTTGACCTAACATTGGTTGACATGGAACAAGTAAGATGAGAGTGTCTTGCTGGCCAAGCCGGAAGACTTACACCCCTAGATCAAAAGTTAAAAAGTTGAAATTGAGTTTCATAGATTATAGATCTACTTATTAAATAAGAAATTTAATAGTATATCTATTATTAGTAGTAAATTTCTAGCTCACAATTCTGATTTCATTTATATTTATGAACTTCACTTGTTTAGAATGTAAATATTGATGAAATAAACAAATTATCAGGACTAGAGCTACAAGAAATGTCAGAGGGGTGTAGACAAAATGGTGGCGTTGTGATGGCAGAAAATAACAAAATATTTAAAAGTGGTATCAAAATCGTCAGAAACAATTTTTTTCAAATGCACTTTAAAATGCATGTGCATGTGTTTAATTCATATAAACTATTTGAATATATCCAGAATATTAGGCCTTACATGGGCTGAAGTGGTTTTACGTCTATGACAATATTTCTTTATCAAAAACTGTAAATCCGATAGCCCACAATGCTGACCGTATTTTCAAGTTTTCAATATGACGCGCATGTCATATCGCGATCAAACTTGGTAGAATTATAGCCAAGCATGATATATAGCGTGAAAAAAAATATATGAATGTTCAGGCATTTTTCTGGATCCTGTATTGCTAAAAACAAAAAGGGGTATTTTTGATAATTAATTTTAAAATGATAAATAACTTTTGGAGAAGAAATAATTAAGCATAATTAGGCCATTGTCTAAAGTAATCAATAACACAACTTTAAAACTTCTCACATTTCATTCAGAAGTGTAATAAATTTCCAAGTTCGGCCTATGTTAAAAAAAAACAAAAAAAAAAACGCAATCTCTAAATTATTAGTCATTTTTTAATTCCGCCATTCCAGTTTTTTTTTCCTAGCTAGAATTTGGTGACTAATTTCACATTAGTTTTTACAAACTAAAGAAAACTATGTCACCAAATTTTATGAGCGTAGCCAATGGGGAGTTTTGAGACTAAACCACTTTACATTATAACTATAGAGAAGTTACTTTTTACAAAAGTTTTTAGGTGGCCAGATCCATTGATTCCCTTGACTGAGCAAATGATCCTAGTGCTCCCTTTGCAACAAGTTATATTTAAACCCACCCATGCATGTATTATGTTTTTTTTAAACATTAGCTACTGTCACTACTGATGGAGTATAGCTACTAGTTAACTAGATACAGGTACTAGATAAAGTATCATGATTAATGATGATATATATCTCCATTAGCTCGGATACCAATTTACATGCTGTGTTTGATCATTTACTAGCAAACATGACTATATATATAATATAAAGATTATAGATGAGTGCAATATTTCATGCACATTTTTGTGGAAGCTAACACAGATGTCTTCTAAACACTGCTTCATAAGAGAATACAATTGCTGTTTTGATTAAACTATTTATAAATAAATAACTGAAATTATTATTTTTGACAGATATAACACATTCCTCATTTGTCAATTAAACTATTTATGAATAACTGAAATTATTATTTTTTATTATAACACATTCCTCATTGTAGATTACAAAATGACTGTTACATTATCAATATTAACTGCCTACATGAAATCCAGAATTTTCCTTTTTTTTTTCAACTTGTGTAAAATTTTTTATTTTATTTTAATTTTCTTTATCTAATTTTATTTTCAACACAGAAATATTATTTCCATGATGACTGACACAGAGCTTGATTCTTCTCTTGATCTGAACAATCTTTTAAGGCATGTGAAGGAGGAAATGGAAGAAATAGATTTGATAACACAAACAAATGAAGATCAAAACTTCATGTCAATGGTAAAAACTGAGAAGATGGATGAAGAGGAATCAGTCTTGTATACACAGCAATCAAAACATGATGCTGAAACTTCTAATATCAAACTTGAACATCAGGTAATTTAATTTATTTAATGCAAGACAATATTATCAAATATAATTACTTTGGCAAAAAACAACCCAACTTTGAAACTCTTGTAGCAAAAAACATATGAAAAACCCTAAAGATATTAGATTTTACCATTACAGAGAAGAGACAAAACAATCATAACAAAAAAAAAAATACACAAACTTTTTTGAAATGAAATATCCAACTTTCTAATCTAATGATTGAAACTAGGGCTTGAATGTATATTTTGTTTGCTAATGTTTTAATTATTTGTTTTGTGATATGGACAATTTTAAGACAAATTTCTTCAAGAATAATTAAGACATTTTTTTTTATTAAACTTAAATATTAACTGATAGAGTAAGTATTATAATTTATTTAGAATGAAATGAAAACATTTGTTCAATTTGGATTTTTATTATTGTAACTATTTATGATTTAAAAAAATTTTTTTTTTGTCTTACAGGAAAGTACTAAAAAGAAAGAGATGACCAATTTTACAGATACATATAAACCTTTGTCCCTAGCTTCAAGACTACTATCTGTATCAATGAAGAAAAACACTAACCTTTGTCCTGTTCCTATCATGATGCCAAAGTTAAAATCACCTGGTGACACCCATTGCTCAGAAGTCTTAGTGAGTCAGGTAACTAGATATTATTTAAAAAAAAAAAAGTTTAGCAGAGATATTTGTATGCAAGTCTTAAGTTTGATATGAAAGTGACAATGCTTACAATGTTTTTGCATATTGAACTGAAATTGAATAGTAGTCATTTTTATTTTAGCATCTAACAAAATAATTGACTTGATTCCAAGGAAGTAGCATATTGTCCTGTTTCATTTAGTAAACATCTTCCCCAGAGATTCAAGCACAATATTTTCATTATGGATAAGGAAATTTCAGATTTTCAAAAGAAAATCTTTTTCTAAATGAAACTAGTTACAAATGGAATGTTTGATGTGCTTAAGGTCTTTTGACATTTCTAGCAAAGAACACTGTTTTCCTGCGAGATACAAAATATTTTTATCAGCCATCAGCAAAAGTTGACATTCTGTAATATTTTCTATTCAAGACATCTGGAAATGAAATTGAAAGTGCTGGATTAAATTACTGTTTAATATGGAAAATATTTTAAGTGCTATTTTTAGCCAGCCTCAAGATGTATTGACAGAGATGACAGATAATCAAAATTTTCTCTAAATATTCAAGTAAAAATTAGTGGCTGAATTCTGCAGTCGTCTCTGTACATGTCGCCACAAATACAAAACAAACTTATTGCAATATTGGGTAATATTGAGCCAAACATTTCTAGATTATTTTAACATTAGTAAAGTAAATAAAGTTCCCCTTTCAGACCTTGTGGTCTATAGGACAGATGATGTAAAAGTCAATGACCAATTTCCTTTACTTTTCCCCAAGTAATGTCAGGTACCCATTAGAGCAGGGTGGACTCAGAGGTGCCCAAAGATGTCAAAATTAAAAATCCCAGTTTCCAGAAGCCAAGCGCTTTACTGCTCAGCCACCGCGCCTCCTATTTTGACATTACTTGGGTAAAAAAAAAGTATTTTTGCTATTTTATTTCTGTAATTTTCTTTTTTGATTGGGGGAGGGGGGTCACAGCTCATCGTGACAAGTTTATGATTCCTATTCGATGATTGTAAACCTTGGCAAGAGCATGAGAAAAAAACTGTGGACTTTAGAGAGGAAGTGAAAGGTTTGGGCAGTGGTTTCTAAAGTTCAGTAGAGAGAGGATGTATTTATTGTGTTCGCTTGATTTAGTATTATTTTCACTAATTGTATATTGTTCATGATATATGCATGCTGTAATTACATTGCAACTTTGTTACTAGCAACTTATGGTTGGAATGATCTATATTAAGGTATCTATTGTATGTAATAAATATTGTCTGCTGACATACCCAGTGTATTCTAACCTTTGTTGTGATCTTGTACGAAACAAGCTTTACACAGAACATATAGTACATGCACATAAGAGCCCAGAGTAACATCTTTACTGAGGAGTGACATAGCAAACAAGTGATTATGTATTTTGAATCAAATTAGCTTATACAGTTCTTTTAATGAGCAATATTATAATGAAAATGATCATGCATTTTAGTTTGCTATTGCTGTAACTTCTTCCTTACAGTAAGTAAAATGACTTATACTTTCAACTATCACAGGAAATCATCAATGATTGACTAACCCCATTTTTCACTTAACTAGGTTGCTAAATACCTAAGAAGAAAATATAAAAAATAGTTTAATAAAAATCAAATCTTTTATTAAGCTTAGTTATTTCAATTTGTCAGTAAGATACGTTTGGATCAATAATGTGATTAAATTTGTAATAGATCTTTCTAACAATAATAAATCAATTTTTGTTTTGCACAATTTCATGCTTTATAGCTTTCTCAATACACTTACTATCACTTGTCTGGACCTGTTGGGAAAGGGGTGGGGAAGAAAGAGTAATACAATATATGGCTCCTTCTGTCTCTGAAGACAATGGATGCGCCCAGATGAGCCACTGGCTTTTGTTTCGTCTTGACACATGTCAGAATCTGGAGTGACTGATCAAGCTAATTTTGGAGCGGCAGAGTTTGCCACAGTTCGTGCGAATATGCATTTGTTCTACGGCTAGCTGACAAGGGAGGTTTCTTTTTCTTTCTCTTGGCTGATGCAGCTTCGTTTCTTTTGCATTCGTCGAAGTTCATACCAGCGTGTACAGTCTGTCTCCATGCTGTCCGGTCTTGGGCTATCTCCTCCCACATACTTTTGTCAATGCCCATGGCACTTGCAGGCATCTCTGTAGTGGGCGGGCCTTGGGTCTGACTCCCTCTGTAAGCTCAGCATATAGAATGTCTTTAGGGATTCTTCCATCTGGCATGCAAGTAACAGAACAGAGCCAGCATAGTCTTCTCTGTGTAAGAATGTGCATATTGGCCTGTTTCAAAATGTCCTGTTTGGTAAATTATCCTTCCATGAGATGAACATTATGCGCCACAGGAAACATAGGTGGAAGCTATTTAATCTGTGTTCTTGATGCATATACGTTGCCCAGCTCTCAGTGCCATAAAGAAGTGTGCTTAGAACACATGCATTGTAGACTAGGATTTTTGTTGCCATAGTCAATTTGGTATTTTCCCACACACGCTTGGAGAGTTTTGCCATTGCTGCAGAAGCCTTTCCTATTCTTTTTGTCAGCTCAGTGTCTAAATCTAGGTTGCTGGCCATTGTTCCCAAATATGTGAATTCCTGCACCACCGTAAGTGTGTGATTTCCAATATGTATAACTGGTGTTTCTGTGCAAGATTTTGGTCTTGGAGAAGCTTATTGTAAGGCTAAACTCTTGACAAGCAGCTGCCAGGGTATTCACAAGCCTCTGCAATCCTTCTTGTGAATGAGATGAGTGCTGCATCATTGGCAAACATCAATTCCCTAATCAAGATACACTGTCTCTTTGTTTTGGCTTTAAGGCGTGCCAGGTTAAATAGCTTTCCATCCGATCTACTGTGGATTTATACTCCGTCTTCCAGGGATTTAAACGCACTGGTTAGTGCAAATGAAAAGAAGATAAAGAATAGTGTTGGAGCCAGAACACATCCTTGTTTTACTCCGCTCTTGATGGAGAATGGCCTAGAGGCTGAGCTGTAGTTGCTTTTAAATGAATTTATTTAAAAATAAATTTAAAACGTTGAATGACCTAGATTTGAACTCAAGTGCTCTGGCCTCCTCAAGCCAACACACTTACCAGTGTACCAGTATTATTTACGAAAATAGGTCTTATAGTTATCTATAGCTAATTTCAAACTTGAAAGCAATGTTTAAAGGGGAAATTTCAATTTTGTACCACCACATCAGTCAATTATTATTTCTTTCCCTTATTTTGTGCCAAACAAAATAATTAATTACCAATAGTTAATTAACTAACTGGTAATTTTTTTTTAACTTGATTTGGTTTGGGAGAAAGAATGTGCACGCATTTTTTAACAGACATAGTGAGATGATACAAGCTTTGAGCTAGCTGGTTGTTTTTATTTTTTTTATGATATTTCAACAAAGATAAATTTTTATGTTTTCTTTTTTTTTCCCCCCCATAAACAGATGGACAATATTAAGAAAGAAGAGGAAATGATACCATCCATACATGTGCATACTGATTACACCCAAGATCAAAATGAAGCAAACGTTTTAAAAGAAAAGGTTTTAAGAACAGAGTTGATTAGTTCATTTCTTGAGACCAAAAAGAAATACAAATGTCACAGATGTCTCAAACATTTCTCAACACGTTCACGTTTAAAAAATCACCAGTCTGTTCATAAATCATTTAAATGTCAAATATGTCAAAAAGGATTTGCTCAGACTTCACATTTGAAACGACACCAATACCTTCATACTGGTGAAAGACCGTATAAATGTCAAATATGTGAAAAAGGATATACTGAGTCTACAAAATTAAAAAGACACCAAATGGTTCATACTGGTGAAAGACCATTTAAATGTCAAATATGTCAAAGGAGATTCCCTACAACTCTACAATTAAAAAAACACAAATTAATTCATACTGATGAAAGACCTTATAAATGTGAAATATGTCAAAAAGGATACACTCAACCTTCATGCCTGAAAAAACACCAAAAGGTTCATACTGGTGAAAAACCGTTTAAATGTCCAATATGTCAAAAAGGGTTCACTGAATCTTCATATTTGAAAAAGCACAAACAAAGTCATACTGGGAAAACATATAAATGTGAAACATGTCAGAAAAAATTTTTTGAATATTCAAAATTAAGACAACACTGTCTGGTTCACACTCATGAAAGACCATTTAAATGTCTAATATGTCAAAATAGATTTCCGTCAACTTTACTATTAAAAAAACACCAATTAATTCATACTGGTGAAATACCTCATCAGTGTCAAATATGTCAAAAAGGATTTACTCAATCTTCAAGCCTGAAAATGCACCAAGTGGTTCATACTCGTGAAAAACCATTTCAGTGTCAAATATGTCAAAAAGGATTTACTCAATCTTCATATTTAAAAAAACACCAACAGCTCCATACTGGGAAAAAAACATGTCCGATATGTCATCAAGATTTCTCTCTGTCTTCGGCTCTTAAAAATCACCCAAAAATTCATACTAGTAAAAAAACGTTTCAATGTGAATTATGTCAAAAAGTATTTACTGGATTTTCAGTATTGAAAAGACACAATATGGTTCATACTGGTGAAAGACCATTTCAATGTCAAATATGTCAAAAAAGATTCACTAAATCTTCATACCTGAAAACTCACCAACTGGTTCATACTGGTGAAAGACCATTTAAATGTCAAATATGCCAAAAAGGATTCACTCGAGCTGTACTCTTAAAAACTCATCAACTAGTTCATACATAGATACTGGTATTAAAATACAAAATATGGTTCATACGAGTCTTCTATGGCATAATTACATGCTATTGGCCATCATCAGTGCAAGTGTACACTATTAGATTGACTTTTTAAAATGTTTGCTGTTGTTTTTCAAGGTGAGCATTTTCATTCATATGTATATGGGACCCAAGTAAGATAAGATAAGATAATTTTCATTCTTCCAATCAAATGAAAATTTAGTTTGACTACAATTGACCACCTCAGCTTGACTACTATAACAATAACAATACTGTGACCAAAAGTTGGATAAAGGAGTTTTTAAATCTTTCCGTTTTGGTCTTAATGGAAAGGAGATGACCACTTCGTTCAGATCTGATGCAACAGTGGTTTAATGAGTGCATGTCAGCAAACATTTATTTCTGCAATGTAAAATAGCAGTTGTTTGCACAAATGACATCACAAACTTTTGAAAGCTACCAAAAAAAAATATTCATCATCTTATGGAATATTGCTTTAATACTTTATGAAATATAGGAAATATTGCTTAAACACCCTATGAAATATTGCTTAAACACCTTATGAAATATTGCTTAAACACCTTATGAAATATTGCTTAAACACCTTATGAAATATTGCTTGAACACTAGCCAGGGAAAAAAATGGGGATTCAGGACACATTTTCACAAGCATCGCTACCAGTAAAACAACAATTGAGTGATGAATTGGACGCACAAGTAAATCTCATTGTCAATACTCAATCTATATATCTTCATATCTTATATAATACAGACGTTACTTCAAAAAAGAAGATGATTACGTCCTACGCATCATGCATTTGGTCATGCATATTAACCAACGACCTAAATTCTGCCAAGTCACTGGTTTTCCTGGCTAGCTCAGGCAACACATTCCATGCTCTAAAAACGCTAGGGAAGAAGGAGCACTTGTACAAATTTGTCCTAGAATATGGGATGAGAATGTGCCTTTATATCAACTCTTTTTAAAGCAGACGACTGCTGTTCTATGACTGTTAAAGAATCAAGTTTTGATTGGTTGGTTTAACAAGATAGATAAAAGTTCCACAGTAAATATAAGCACATGTCAGGGGTCATTTATATGCTTTGACTTGACTTGGTTCCTGTGGCTCGCTAGTGGGTTGCTTGATTACTCTATTCCAATTACTTAATAGTTGCTACACAAATGCGTAATACACAAATAAGAATAATTAATACTCAATATACTTCAACTCTTAACTCCAGCTTTCATGAATACCAAAAAACTCTTTAATATCAAATAAACACACAATTATATCACTCTCAAGAAATAATACAAACACCAGTCCAGGAAGTAAACGTCCAACATTCCTGGACCGGGAGCAAGACCTCACTAACTTAACACACTCTCTCTTACATTCAACGAAGACTTAACCATTCAGTTCACAACCTGGGAATACATATACAATCATACCAAAATATCAAACACACATTCATTCTCGCCATACCTCCCCTGACAGCATATACAGGATTTTATAAAAAAAAAAGTGCTTTGCAAAACCAATGTTCTAATTTTTCTAAAAGAAGAAAGAATAATTGTACTCAAAGTATTGCAGAAAGAAATGTTTGGTATCTACCATCTACTATAGTAGATGCCTTTGTTGTTGTTATTTGGATGATTAAACAGCTGAGCAAGCATGGTCGTGTTTCATGTATGACCGTGAAGAAATGGGTTCGTTGACAAAAGAATGCTGATAGCGAATGATGAAAATGAATAACAAATTAGTTCTTGCATAGGTATTCATTCAATGTTTTTGTTAGTATTTGCTACATTTCTTTTTAATAAGAGTGCACAAATTTACCTTTATAGCAATAGCGTAGCAAGGTATCCTTTGTACCACATTCATAAATAAAATGGTGGGATCCTCACCTGTAAATCGAGCCATGTTATGTGTATTCATGAAAATACAAAAGAACCGGTAGCTCCATTGTCATTACACTTTATCAAAAATACTTCTTACATGTAAAAGTCATTACATTCAATCAAAATGCAACTTTTTTACAAGTCATAAAAATTTAAAAAGTATGGCTTTTATATAGCGCTACTTTCATGCTTTTAACTTTTGGTCCAATCTCAGTTGTGGACCTGTGGAGGTGGGGATATCTAGGAGCTTTTTCAACTCTGCCCGAGTCGGGTGTCGAACCTTCATAGGTAGCCAAGCGAAGCTAAGTTCAAGCGCACTTAGCCTCTCGGCCACGCTTCCCACATGACATTCTACATTTGTACAAATACTTTAAAAATATTTTTTGTAGCCTTTCTAATTACACTAGTCGACCCACGGCGTAGCATACGCTGCTGTATAGTGACGGGTGAATACTTCCTGAAAGACACAGTTGTCCAATTGGGGTGGGTTTGGGCAAACGACTTTGAGTGAATGAAAAGAAGGAATGGATTGTAAACTCGAGAAGGGTCGTGCGGGCGTTCTCGGAAGTGAATAGTGATAGTAGCGGGATGTATTTAAGACATCGCCACCATAAACGCGGAAGTATTCATGTAGGCAGCGTATTGTCGAGCAGAGTGTATGACTATGCTACCCTGAGTAAGAACAACGGACAGGGCGTCGCCATAGTTATTGCAATGCTCGCAAACAAAGCTTACAGCCGTCTTGCGAAGTTCTAGAGCAACAGTTTCATCGATGGCACTTTTCCAGAAATATGCGACTAATAAAAGTTACCTTATGCAGGAATTTCCACTACATTGAAAGACCTGTTGACTCCATGAAATAGGCCTATATGTGAACCGGTGGCCATGGTTAGGAAACGAAAGGGATGAAATAAAAAAAAGCTACAGAAAAAAAAATGCAACTAATAGTTAAATGGTATACACAAATATTGTTTGTTTTTTGTATTTTTTTATTATTATTTCCGAGAAGCTAAGCCAGAATTAAAGTGTCGACTATCTTATTGAGTATTATGTGAAGTTTCTCGATCAATGCAAAGAACTGCAAAAAAAAAGAGGATGACCTTCTTAGTGTCTTAAAACTTCTTGGGTAGCGTTTATCCACGCAACTTGACAGCTTACCGCTATGTTGAATATACTGTTCAAATTTAAAAAAAAAAAAAAAATATCGTGCAAGCGTCGACATTAGTAGGAAAACTGAGAGTTTACAATGTAATGGACCTCATTCACCAATCGTAAACAAAAAACATTTAGCCACGTTGTTCTCTATCTCTTCTATACAAAATACGTAATCCATACAGGCTGTCACGTGATACGTTGTTTTTTTTCATTGTTTTATCAATATTATCACGTGGCTAAATGCTGTTTGTTTACGATTGGTGAATGAGGTCCATTCTAGACTATTACGTTTAGCGAAATAATTTAATAGCCAACTACATACAGAGAGATCATGGAACTATAGTTCCACGGAGAAAGAAATAAACAAACAAAAAGGGCATATACAGAAATATACAGTCTCATAGAATCATATATGGCGCGTCTAGTCACATTTCATTTATTATTATTTGGGGATCAAAACGCAATGGAGTAGCGGAAACATTGTAAGAGTTTCAAAAAGATCAAAATTAAGTGCACGAAATTCGACAACCGTTATTGCATCTCTTGGTGATAAATCTACAGCGTTCGTGTATAAACGCCACACATTCCTGCCAAATCAGCTGACAAAGAGACTCCAAAAGGTGCAAGCTTAACCATAACTTTCTACAATGCACATGTGCAGGTTATTTAAAAAAGAGCGAACAAGAAAACAGTGTTGAAAAAGAAGGAGCGCCGACACAATGACGCGAAAATTTCCGACAGAATATCACAGATTTTTTTTAGGGAATATAATCTTTGTGCTAATTTGTCGGAGAAACCATAGTAATGATTAAAGGAAAGGGTCCTAGATTTTGTAGAAGAACAAACAAAATATAACAAACAAAACTCATCTAGGGTGAGAACGCCACGTTTACAGCCATGACGAGGAACACTTCGGATTTGACATTTTGAGGAAGGCGAGACTGCCAAAAATTTGCCGACGACGAGCAAAAAACCACATGTTTTGGGATTATTACAGAACACGGCTTAACATTCCATATCTTGATTTGTCAGTTTCTTCAATAACGTCTCGCTTTTCAAGCAATAATAATGCTCAGTTCAACCTGTTTTGTCTACATACTAATTCGATGCATGAGCTGCTACGTAAAGAAAAATATCAGAACTGCCAGATAGGCGTTCATCGCGACGAGAAGTTATTGAATAGTATAGGTCTATAAGTTATTGACAGTTTTGGCAGCGTTTGAATTTTTTGTGTGTCATCGACCGTCGGAATGCACAGGCCGCACGGATAAATTAATAAATGCCTAGCTTTTAACTAGCCTACTAATAAATTAATAATAAAAGTTAAAATGCAAGCAAAGTATGAACTTTTTCCCCTCATTGAAAAAGGTGCGGTACGCCGTACCGGTGAGTACCGTCAAATAAAAAGCTCTGTTTTTATTTATTTACAGTGACTTAATACCGGTACCGTATAGGAATGGGGGGGGGGCGCCACCATTTCTTTTCTTTATATTATCTGTAATTTTAAAAAAAAGTTACGACTTTGAGCCATAGGTGGCAACCTTGCACCCCCTGCAAAAAAACCTACGGCCGCCCATGCCCCTAAATGAGTGTTGTTGTTTTGTTGTTGTTTTTTTTTATATTAATTATTATGCAAAATGCAGGGGCCCTCCAAATGATGACAAATTCCTAGCTACGCCACTAGTCACAGCTGGGGCAGCGTAGCCACGGAAAATGTTGCATTCCTTATTGATATTCGGACTCGAGAAAAATAAAAGCCTTACTATTGGGCTGTTATTATATATTGACTGTGACCTTTAAGGGAAATACCGAAAATAAAATGCAAACGTTTAGGAGAAAGCTTGCCAACCAATCAGTACTTTTAATACAATATGTACTAGCTAGTGGAAATGATTGTTTGTTAGCGAGATGCGTCAGTTACAAAATTCCCCAGTCTATAAATAGAAAATACGCCAGGAAATTAAAAATATATCAAGAAAGTCAGATTTTTTAAAACTTTGTATTAAAATGTGATATTCCATTGCCTGAACATAAAAATAGATAAACCTTGTAGGAAGACGAAATAGTTAAACAGTAAACAAAAACAATCTTTATAATGGTATTTTTTTAGTGGTAGCTATGTACACATGACAAAATAAATGCTTTAAAAATTATGCTTTTGATATTTTAACTCTATATTAAATATATTTTTATGCACAGAAATGTCAGAACCACCGCCTTTTAGGTGGAAACAAAAATAAAATATATTTTTAGCTTCCCAAAATTTGGTATCCCACATAGCCTAAATGACATTTCTAGGAAATCGTTAAAGTCGTTTTGAGAACCGTGTCCAGTCGACACCTTCGATATAGAGGTCACGGTTGCGGTCCAGTCAGGTTTTTATTTCTCGTTTCTTTCAAAGAAAAATTTGCAAGCTGAAAAGAGGGGAAAAGCTTTCTGTGTAATAGATAATAAATTATCGGTAACCAATCAAGCCAATCTGGCAACATTTGGCCGTTTTAAACAGATCGATGCCATATATATACTCACATACATTGTACATGACACTGACATCTAAATCTAGATCAAGATTCAACAAAAATTCTAATAAATAATTGATCTATCTATCGCTATAGTCTATATTCTATAATATATATTTCAATTATACTATACTACATTGATATATACGGTATAATTTATACAGGCACTAGATCTAGTCATTAGACATTAGTCTGTACTGACTTAAACTTAATACTAGTTATACTTACTTATACAGTAACAGTACGAACAGTATTGTTACAGTAAATCTAGTAGTACTACTACTAGTCATTACTAGTGACTAGTTATAACTAGTAGTAATACTAGTAATCAAATCTAAAATCGGTTATATAAAATTATTAAAATCTATGTCTAGTATATAGATTTAGTTATATTGTACCACTTTGGACATTTCTCACATCAATCACATCTATTTTTGTAGTTGGACATAAATCATTAAGCTTACCATGTCCAAAAATTTAGCATTGTAGAACGGGAAATAAATTGTCTATGACAGTTCAAAAGTGTATACATTTTTTTTGACGCACCCTGTATATATTAAAAAATAAATTTTCTACAAACAATAAAGCGAAATTAATTTAACTTATAAAATACCATTGTATCAGTCAAGGAAAATGTCTTTCCCTCGTTTGAGACCAAACAAATTAATTATACTGAGCTCACTATCCCATTTCGCTACAATGCAGAAAAATATTAACATGTGTAAGTGTATCTTATTTAGAAGATTTGTGCAATTGCTTATAAAAGGAGCCATTAATTATTCATAGAGAGATGTTATCTGGCTCGAGCTGTTTATCTAGAAGTACTATCCATTGCTCCCTGTAAACGTTATGTTTAATGAGTATTAATATTACACATAGGACTGGTTACTATGATGTAAAAACATGTATTATTATCAATGCGTCGGGAATGCTGTAGAATGCTGGGTTCGTGCTTCCTGGAGTCACACATAAGATAAGATAATTTTATTGATCCAATCTAATGGAAATTCAGTTTGACTACCATTGACAAGCTCAGCGACACTACTGTACAAAAACAATATTGATTAAAAATTCGAACAACATTCACACACGAAACACATACACATTCACAACCAGCGCTTTATGAAATTGACTTCTATGTATTTCTCGATGACGACAGCTGATCTTGTAACACTCTGACCGAAAGTGGGATAAAGGAGTTTTTAAATCTTTCCGTTTTAGTCCTAATGGAAAGGAGATGACCACTTCGTTCAGATCTTATGTAACAGTGGTTTAATAGGTGCAGGTTGTCTTTAAGAATCATGAGTGGCACGTAGCAAACACAAATTTAGATTGACTAGAGTCTGAGTTTTAGCAGACAAGACGTAACGTTTATTCGGTAACACTATATGCTGCACTTCTAATGGTTACATCAAGATATCCAATTTGAAATATAACTACATTTGCATAACAGTGGTATCAAATATACCGGTACAAATCCTTTATAACACAACTTCACTACTAAAATTTGTCTGCATCATAGCGGGTAACAATAAACTCCAGCTCTAAGTACAGAAAACAGCTATTAGAAATATGTGTACTGTCTCAAGTTACTTCAAGTTACTACTGTCTTCGACTGACTAAAAGTCAATTTAGTTATTCTTACTTCCTTTTTCTATCTAAGAGAATTCATGTTCTTTCACCCTCATGACACAAGGTGAACATATAACAGGAAATGTCAACCGAGACTGTGACACACCCCTATTGTAAAAATAAATTCAGAATTTATTTTTTTTTCATATGTCACAATTTGTGTAATTTGATGCAATTCAAACTTTAAAAAAATAATTTACTTATCTAAATTTTTTACTTTTTTTTTTTTTTACTACAGAATTATTTATTAAATGAGCTGAAAGTTGGATCTAATAATCTTCCATGATGACTGATACAGAGCTTGATTCTTCTCTAAATTTGAACAGTGTCTTAAAGCATGTGAAGGAGGAAATAAAAGCAACAAATCTGTTTGGGCAATCATGTGAAGAACAAGATTGTAAAGAGTTAATGGTAAAAACTGAGAAGATAGATGAAGATGAATCAGACTTTTATACACAGCAATCAAAAGACTATGTTCAAACTTCTAATGTGATACCTGGATATCAGGTATTCTATTATTTTTTTTTATTTAATGACTACTTAATCAAATATCTCTCAAACTGTACTTTTACACCCATGACATTGGCAAAGCCAAGAAACTATTAACTATTTCGTCTCACCTCATATCTAGGGCCAAAAGCAAAGAAACATATATGCTTGTTTTGCATTAAAAACTGTGGGGGTGGTTAATATACAAGCCAAAAAAGTAATAAACTTCAAATTAGTTTATTAAATCACAATTCTTTCTGTGAGCAATACTTTAATTGAAAATGATCACGTGTATTTGTTCAATGTCACTGCAACTTCTTCCTCACGGTAATGAAAATAACTTTAACTTTTAATAAAACTATCACAGGGAATATAAGTAATGATTGATTGACACGGCTACTTCATGTTTAACTGGGTGAAAAATCATGGGCTTTTATTCATAATAAAAACATCTTGATTGAAAAAGAAAATCTTTGCTAAATACTTAAAATTTGGGCCAGTGTTTGACCTAGCAGAATATTTTACATTTTAATGTTTTCTTTTTTTTTTTTCCCCTGTAAACAGATGGAGGTCATTAAGAATGATAAGGAAGTACCATACATAAATGTCTATACTGATAACACACAAGACCCAAATGAAGCAAACTTTTCAAGAGAAACTCTTTTAAGAACAGAGATGATAAGTTCTTGTAAACAGGCTAGAAACAAACATAAAAGTCTCAAAGATTACCTTATACCTTCACATTTAAAAAATCGCCAGTTTGTTCATTCTGGTGAGAAACCATTAGAATGTCCGAAAGAATTTTCTGGGTCTTCATCTTTAAATACTGACCAATTCATTCATACTGGTGAAAAACCATTCAAATGTGAAACATTTCAAAAAGAATTTACTAAATCTTCAAAATTCAAAGACCACCGACTGGTTCATACTGGTGAAAAAGCATATAAATGTCAAATGTGTCCAAAAGAATTTACTTTATCGTCACAATTGAAAAAACACCAATTAATTCATACTGGTGAAAAACCATTTAAATGTCAGATATGTCAAAGAGGATTCACTCAATCCTCACACTTAAAAACTCACCTAGTGATTCATACTGGTGAAAAACCATTCAAATGTCAAATATGTCAAAAAGGATTGACTTCATCTTCACATTTGAAAACACATCTATTGGCTCATACTGGTGAAAAACCATTCAAATGTCAAATATGTTTTAAAGAATTTTCTGTGTCTTCGTCTTTGAAAACTCACCTAAAAATCCATACTGGTGAAAAACATTTTAAATGTGAAATATGTGAGAAAGTATTTACTGGATCTTCAGAATTGAAAAGACACCATATGGTTCATACTGGTGAAAAGCCATATAAATGTCAAATATGCCAAAAAGGATTCACTCAGACTGCACATTTAAAAACTCACCAACTGGTTCATACTTGTAAAAAAAACATATAAATGTCATGTATTTCAATAAGGATTTACTACATCTTCATCTTTGAAAGAATACCAAAAAATTCATGATGGTGAAAACTATTTATATGTCAAAATTTGAAAACACACCATATATACTAGTCTTTTTCATAACTACCTGGCCTTGAAGCAGTGCAAGTTTACATTTCCAGAGGACGGACAATGGGTGTAGTAAATGTGATATAATGAAGTTCTTCATGGCATCACAAAGGAAGTAACTAGTGACAATAGGCCTCCATTTTGCTTGTGATGCATGACTTCATGCCCAAGATATTCACCATCTAATATGGCATTGCTGAACAAGCAATTAAAACAGTAAAGCAGCTTCTATTTTGTATTAATGCTTTATAATGTGGATAGTTGATTGATCTCTGTAGGCCTATATTTTTAGAGTTGTAATAGTATGCTTGTTTTGAGTGACCATTTGTGCTTTTCTGTACCATTGTGCATTGATGATTGATACTAGGTACCCTTTGAATATGGATGGATAGATTATTGAACGGCTGAGCTATTGTTTTTCTTGCATGCCTGTGTAGAAACTGGGTCAGTGGACAGTGCTGATAAAGACAATGTGATTAAAAAGAAAAATAAATGAAGTTCATTGTTGCATAGTTATTCAATGTTGTCTTAGTGTTTACTAGATTTATAGCACAGATACATTTAAAACCAAAGTTTTTACCTGTGTGGCCAATTGGCTTGGCTTTTTTTTTTCTTAAGATATACATAAACTGTCCAATTTCTAGGAAAATCATTAGGGCCATTTCAAAATGTGTCCACTCATCCTCTGGGCTTTGTCCGGGAGCTGGGGTTGACTACGAAGATCTGATTTGTGAAATTGTAACCCTATAATATTTACATAAGATTTTTACTAATTATTAAATTTTTACTACCTTTACTATTTTAACTGTAAATAGACCTTGCTTTTAATGATTTACTATATGAAATTTAGCTCTTGTAAAGGAGAGTAATCCTTGAAGGATTACGGGCACAACATGGCCTAAATTGTGCCGATGTGCCAAAATCAAACTTAATTAAAGCAACTTCTATTTTGTATTAATGCTTAGAAAATGTGTATATTTGAGTAATCACTGTAGGCCCCTAATTTTAAGGAGAGAGTTGTAATTGTGTGTGTGACCAGTTATGCTATTGTGTGTGTCAGGAACATAGAAACTAGTTATTGCAATAACATCTGATGCCCAGGGATGTTTCTTTAAACAGAAAATAATTGTTTATTAACATAAGATAGAAAATAAAATAAATGTAGTATAATATATATATAAAAAAGTAACAACAAAAATTTATACTTGAATAAATAACAGTTGAATCGGACTTCTAGGCTCTACTCAATCATAAGACTTGTCTATATGCCTACAGCTACCTAAGGCATAATACTCATCAACTGCTTCTCATACAAGTTCTTCATGTCTTGGGTCGTACAGGTTGTCTTTATCTTCTCATTACACAACATTAACATAAAGGCTTCGAGCCACACACTCAATCACAATCATATTGTGCCTTTTGTGGCAAACCAATTATAGTCTAATTCTAAACAATAAAAAAAAAATTAAAATTAGGGGGGGGGGGGTGTGGCTGAGTGGTTAAGCACTCGGCTTCCAAACCTGGGGTCTTGGTTCGAATCTCGGTGTAGACTTGGATTTAGAATTTTAGGATGCCCTGAATTCACCCGACTCTAATGGGTTCCTGACTTAAGCTGGAGAAAATAAAGGCGGTTGGTCGTTGTGCTGGCCACATGACACCCTGCTCGTTAACTGTTGACAATAGAAACAGATGACCGTAACATCATCTGCCCCATAGATCGCAAGGTCTGAAAGGGAAACTTTACTTTTACTATTAAAATTACAATAAACCAAGGTCTCACGAATATACAATTTAGTTACCCACTCTTTATTTAAGTGGATAGATGACTAAAGTTGTGAACAACAATTAACATCAGATGTAAGCCCATGTAGTACTTCAGTCAACAACATGTTACAGGGCTACCTGCAATCTATAGTCCAATGACACTTTGGGCATTCTCACAAATCAAAACGTGGAGGAGTCATCCAGACAAAAAGTCACAATTCTAATATAAACTTAAAAAAAATAAGTATGAAGATACTGACAGTGTGTATAAACTAGGTAATATTTGAAAAAAAATAAGATTGAAGATATTGGCAGTGTGTCATTGTGTCTTCATAAACTAGGTAACCTTTGAAAAAAATAAGATTGAAGATATTGGCAGTGTGTCATTGTGTCTTCATAAACTAGGTAACCTTTGAAAAAAATAAGATTGAAGATATTGGCAGTGTGTCATTGTGTCTTCATAAACTAGGTAACCTTTGATGTATACAAATAAGCATGAAGATACTGACAGTGTGTCATTGTGTCTTCATAAACTAGGTAACCTTTGATGTATACAAATAAGCATGAAGATACTGACAGTGTGTCATTGTGTCTTCATAAACTAGGTAACCTTTGATGTATACAAATAAGCATGAAGATACTGACAGTGTGTCATTGTGTCTTCATAAACTAGGTAACCTTTGATGTATACAAATAAGCATGAAGATACTGACAGTGTGTCACTGGGTATCTTGATGGTTCCCTGTAGTTTCATCCCCGGTCATTTCATCTCCTGTTCCTTTCATCATCTGATCATTTTATCTAACAAATAGTAATTGTAAAAATCATGAAATAAACAATATTTATGTATGCATTTTTAATTACATGACAAAAAGTATGACATATTAAATAAGAATGAAGTTAAATGCCAATAAAAAGCTATACAAATTTAACATAGGGGTCATGTAAAAAAAAAAAGTGTTTTTGAGTTCATTTACATGAGATAGGTAGTTAAGATGGATAGGTCTGTATGTAAGATTATAGATAGATAGGTCTGTAGGCATGGGCGTAGCCAGAATTTTGTTTTGGGGGGGATCCCCCCCCCGCGGAAAAAATTATATATATATATGTGTGTGTGTGTACATAATTAATCTTTATTACATTCTGAACCTTTCGGAATACGTTTATTGTAGACTCCCCGCCCTTGCTAGCAAGGGTGTCTGGGGGAGTTCAAAGTGCTCCCCCAGCGCGGGGCGAAGCCAACAAAATGCATATTCTGAGGTATCTACAGTGCATTATCTTGCTATTAAAAAATTTAGCGCCAAAATGACGACGCCTAAACATTCTGCTTCGCACGAGCCGAAAACACAATAAAACCGCTGTCAAATTATTTAAAAAAGAGCCACATTGGTGACATGACCAGGATAAACTGAAGAGGCAGGCTAAAGTAGAATAAACACTTAATTTCAAGCAGACTACATCGGATTATTTCGGGTAAAGGTCACGCGCCTGGAAATTTTCCGAAATGGCCGGCCAGATCACATTTAGGGTTTTAGCCGAATCCATTTGTTACTCTATGTCTAGGTTTCAATCAACTGTATAAAGTAGGCTACTGCGAAGAAGATCAATATAAGAATATCATCCTCTGGGATCCCTCAACTCAAGAGAACACAAAGAAACTAGAACAAATACAAAATAGAGCAGTAAGATTTATAACAAAAGAATATTCCAATTTGATTGGAGCAACACCATTATAAACTCATTAAACTTAAGAGACACTTCGGGGCAGAACTATAAAAAGTAAAGTAGCTATAATACACAAAACACTACACTACACCATAATTTACAAATAGAAAAACATAACCTAATGAAATGCTCAAAAAGACTCAAGGATAGAGGCATATATCTTATTCCATACGCTAGCAAACATTCGTACAAGTGCTAGGCCCCTTCTTTCCTAGTGCCATTAGAGAATGGAATGTGTTGCCTGAATCAGCCAGGAAAACCAACAACTTGGCAGAGTTTGTCATTGATTAACATGCATGACTAGATTGACACTTATAATGCGTAGAACGTGAAGTAACGTCTGAAATAAATAATAATTAAGCTTGTCTTCGAGTCCGAAGATTAATGAGAAATGCAGTATTTACCGTGGCTACGCAGCACCAGCTGTGTCCTACATATAGTTTGTCACATTCAGGGCAAGCATAACCATTGTCCGTCGGTGGTCGATTAAGATTTTCTTTTCGCCGTCTGCGTCAGTCCTCGGCAGCCGATTTTTTTTTTATTGGTCACAAATGTGTAACCCGCGGCCTTTGTGGGCGACCTCCATCCGTCTCGTTTTGAGGCCGCATGATGCCAAGGTGCTCTCTTCTGCGTCAGCCAGGGCAAGTTGCGCCTAAGCTGGTCTTTAAGCGTTTCCGTGGGGCGCCTCTGTTACGTCGACCACTTTTAAGCTCTCCAAAAAAAAGACTGCCTTTGGCATACGTTCAACTCCCATACGGGATACATGTGTATAACTGTTGGACCATAAGAGGCCCCTCTATAGTCTATACTGTCCATAGCGGCGTTCGCTAGTGCTTTTAATAACTAACGAATGATTTTTTTTTAATGGAAAATTTGTTTAACCCGCCCTCTCCCACCCTACTCCCAACCCCGAGGAAAAAAAATCCTGGTTAAGCGAATGCATAAAAAAAAATGCAGATTACTTAAAAGTAAATTTAAAATTCAAAACACCTAAGCTGACAGCATCATAGATAAGGGAGAGCACTCTGCCTAATGTGTATCGCTGTAAACCATGGAACTATACTAAACAACAAACAGCTTGATAAGTAATTTCTATGTTAGAATTAGTTAGGAGAGTTGGACTTACTAATTTAGTCTTAGTCTCTAAGACTAGAAAGTTAGTGTGTACTTAGAGTAGACTTCATTATCAATAGGGTAATATCAAGAGTTATATTATATTATACTAAGTTGTGAAAGCTATATTTACTAAGCTGTGAAAGCAACGTTACTAAAGCTAGTTGTACACTAGTTTGTTTACAAATACTGACCACTTGCATTCCTCACGAGGAGACACCGATCGATATTTAACTAAGTCAGCCATAGTGAACCTCTCACCTGTGGACAGGTGTCGGTCATCGCTAGTGTAGGCAGTACTTATAAATAGTACAGTTATTAAGTTATTACAATGGCATTGGTCTCGTACTTGTGGAAAGAATACATCAAAATAGCCGCTTACGGTAACATGCCACAAGAAAGAATGGAGGAATGGTGCACTCGACAAATAAATGACGATATACGAAAACGTAAAAAAGACAGAGGCAGAAGAAAGAAGACGTAGAGAAGACAAAGAGGAAGAAGAAAGAAAAAGGATTAGAGACGAAAAAAGAAGACAGGAAGAAAAAGAGTCAGAAGAAAGAAAAAGGATTAGAGACGACAAAAGAAGACAAAGAAGCAGAAGAGAAGAAACGCAAAGAAGAAAAAGAAGAAGAAGACAGAAAACTTAAAGAAATACAAGAAACAGAAAGAAATGAAACTGAAGAGAAAAAGACAAACATTACTGAAGGACCTGACATTGTTTATGAGTATAACAAGAATACTACTGAACTTCAACTATTTAATAATGAAGAATTTAAAGCTGACCAGAAGAAAGATACAACTTTGACAAGAATGTACAAAAAGGCGCAAACAATTGTAAAGCAGCCAGGACTTATGTACCTTATTTCAAAGAAGGAATACTTGTGAAGAAAAGTGTTAATTATGATACCTATGAGTTTGTTGAACAAATCATTTTACCACTGAAATATACTCAAGACATCATCGAAAAAAATCACAATTTTCTACATACTAAACTAGCGAGTGTGACGAGGACAAAGAAAAGAATTCTTGACAAATTTTATTGGCCGAGCATTACGAAAGATGTAAAGAAACATGTTAGTCAATGTCAAGTTTGTCAAATGAACAATATTAAGACAAAAGTTCAAGAGCAACGCACGAATGTTGAACAAAGTTACCAATCTGTTGAAAATATGATACTAGACAAAAATGAATCAAATGTTGATAAATTAAACAATTCTACATTTAACTCTAAGGCAGAAGGTCGTCTGACATTGATGGACTATTCATGCAACAAACGTGATATGACTCAGCAACAAAGTAATATAAGTACTTACATAGAAAGTCAACCAAATACAGATGCAAACATATTTGTTTCAAATGAATCACTGTCTACATCAAAACAAGATGAATCAGAAAAGAAAACATTTCAACAAGGTTTTGATACAACTAGCACAGTCATAAAGCCATGTGAAAAAACTCAAGAAGCTAAAGTCAATATTCAAAGTGAAAGAATATTAAATGAATACAGAAAGCTTAGAAATTTTAAACAAGGAGACAAAGTGAAGTTATGGTTACCTGACATGAGCAACAAGCTGATTTATACATGGCAAGGTCCATTTACTATCATCAGAAAGATTTCAAACGTAACTTATGAAATCAACATTAACAAACATATCAAAGTGTTTCATGTTCATATGCTTGAAGAATACAACGAGGATACAGATAAAGCAAACTTATCAAAAGTACTAGAAGACAATGTTACATGATTAGCAACAATTCCAGAGGAAAATGAAGACAATAGAAATGAACTATTACCAACGACATCAAAACAAACTGAATCTATCAAAGACATTGACATACATCATTTAAAGTTGAAAAGTATGAAAGACCTGTTGAATACAAGTGAAGAATATACTGAGATATTTCATGATATTCCTGACATATCAACATTAATAGACAATGTGATTGACTTAAAAACTGACAAACTTGCCAACTCAAATGTTTATTCTCTAACTTTGCACAATAGAGATTTACTGCAGAAAGACTTAAAGGATTTATTAGAACAATGCATACATGAACATTCGAACTCAATGTTTTCTACTTCAATCGTTTTACAACGTAAACTGTCACTAAAAGAAAGATTTAGTGTCAATTTTGGACAGTTATTGTTTGAACATATGAAAAGCAAAAAATGTTTTAAGAACAATAGTTGTATGTTGCTTAAAGCTAGAATGAAACATATTCATGAACTGAGAGACATTCTGTACCAATTGAAACAAGGTACTATTGTAGCTAAACTAAGCAAGTTTGTATGGAAACCAAAAGTGACATTTTTCGACGGCAGAGTCGAACACAACTCTTTGAAAACACAGGACAATATTGTTAAACGTATTTTGAACTATAAAGTACCAAGAAAGAAGAAATGTGCAGACAGACTATAATTGTTTCAAGTATCTGGAAAGAAGAAAGTTGCAAATCTAACAGGACTGTACAGCTGTGTCAAGATTTATTTTAATAATTATGTCATGCAATTGTTTATTACTTAGTATATTTACATTAGTACTGTTGTTATGAAAATTTTAGAAATGAGTAATTTGACATTGTACATGTTTAGATTTCATATATTGAAAAGTAAGTTAATATTCATATATTCTGTATTAGCAAATTATATGATGGGATGACATGTATTTTTCAGTATTGTGAAGTTGTATAATTTAGATATTTTCTTGAGTTACAAAAGTTAGAAAAGTTCATACTTAAATATCATATAGTGTCAAGTAATGTATGGAACTAAGGTGTATTCTTTTGTGATACTTATTATATATGCTAAATTTGTACAATATTTTGAAATTTGAATTATGTACTTGTAATGAAACGATTATTTGAATTATCAGTTCTGTACATTTAATAGAACAATTTTTTGGGTTTTGTGTGCATATATTATAATAGTAATAATGTTATTTTACGCATTTTATAAAAACATTAACATTAAGGGGGTAATGTCACAAGTCGAGTCTGTGACCTTTTCGACCAGTTTCTAGAAGCTCGAGTTCAAACCAGTGCAAGTGTCCAGCGTAAACAAGTTAATTTTAGATATCCAATCGAAGAAAGTATAAATTAAGGGAAAGTCAGTCAGACGGGGTGCTCGCATAATAGTAGTTCTTGTAGAGCGTTGGTCCTCGCTCAGTTCTCGATTAGTAATAAGTTTCTTGATATTAGCGGGTCCATTAGTTAAAGTTTTATTAGTTGAAGTTGAAGTTATACTAAGTGAAGTTTCATGTATCATTTAAGTTTTATTTATGAAGTATCAAGTCAAGTTGTTATTGAATTAAGAAGTTAATTTGATGTGAAAGTTGAAGAAGTATTATTAAAGAAGTTTAAAGAAAATACAGAGAGATGTTTCTTTCTTCATTTCATTGAATTGTAAAGTATTGATAATATAATCCCCGGCAAGTGTGTTCGTCACAACTACAATCGACAACCTCAGCGTAACTACTGTACAATAACAATATAAATGCACAATATAGATGCACATACGAACGACATTCACACACGAAAAACACATACACATAACCAGCGCTTTATAAATAGACTTCTATGTACTTCTCGATGACGACAGAATGTTAATTTTTAATGTTGGTCATCCAGGGACTATTATTGCTGAATTTTTTTAATTTTCTTCTTTGGTACAATCATTATCCGTGGTCCATTCGCTTCCCATCCTATACGTGCTATCAAAGCCCGCTTAAACAGCATCCTGACTACTCCCTGGGTGCTCAATGTGCATCATGTGTAGTTTTGGAGGATCGTGTTTAAAATCAGGAACTTTGAAACTGGACAATAAACAAAGTATCAATCCTTTTTTTTTGACACAGAAGACCAAGTTGGATCGGATATGTCACCCGCAAGCCAGATGAAAGAATTCCTGAGAACATCCTGTATGCTGAGCTTGTGGAGATCCAAGAATCGCACAAGATTTACCTACATAGATGTCTACAAGTGAACTCTGACAACTACATATATAAAAAAAAATACTTTGAGAAAATCGCGAAGGATGGACAACAGAACAAGCCGAGGTGCTGGTACGAACCTCGCCGATAGCGAAAGAAATGAAGCTGCCAGAAAGAAGGGAAAGCAAAAGAAAGCAGCCCTGTTAGCCCTAAAAATGGAGCATTCAGATGGACGAACAATGGCGAACAGTGGCTAACTTTGCCTCTTCGGAATCGGCTTACTTAGGAACATCCGATTGTTCCTGGACTCAAGAAAAAACATAAACTAGTGGTAAATCCGGATAAATAATTCGGGTCCTTTGTCTTTCAAGACAGAAGGAGACATATTACGATCGGCAACTTTGTCCTGGTTAACAAAATGTCAATTTATAGCGTGCTCGAGATATAAAAACACATTTACGTTAGTGCGTCAACCCTGAACCTAAATCTCCACAAACCTAAAAATATACAAAATAAACATTTTTTGTTTACTAAAAATGCATATTAAATAAGAAAAATAAGATTACATCTTCTAAAATATGGCATTTTATTATTGGATATATATTATAAAAACTTATCCTTTGCTTATTATTATCCTGATAAAATGATTCAATCGGAAAGTCATACTTTGTTAAAAAAAAAACAAGGGCAGATAAAACGTATTTAAATACGTATTTAAAATAACGTATGCCAAAGGCAGTCTTTTTTGGTGAGCTAAAAGGTGGTCGACGTAACTGAGGCGCCCCACGGAAACGCTTCAAAGACCAGTTTAGGGCGTCAACTTTCTTTGGCTGACATAGAAGATAACACCTGGCTGAATGCGGCATCGGAACGAGACAGCTGAGACCAAAAGAAACTCTGCTGCCGAGGACAAACGCAGACGACGAAAAGAACATCTAAATCGACCACCTGCGGACAATGGTTATGCTTGCCCTGGATGTGGCAAAATATGCAGGCCACAGCAAACTTGTTGATATGAGAACATGAACTAATAAAAGTTTCACTTTTTGTGTGTTTATTTCTCTCTTATTTAACGTAGTTATATTTAAGATCTTTCAGTATTCCGCTATCCATCTCTCTCTCTCTTTTCGCCACCCATCTCTTTCTCTCTATATATATAAGTATGAGATGATCCATAGTCGCTTCGCGACTGACTATGGACAATTAAATGAATGTCTGGGCATTAGCTGTGGTCGGAACGATGTCGCCCACACATCAGTCAATCCCCCCCTCCCTCTTCAGGTACCGGAAGTATCCAAAGAACAGGCAACTGTCGATACAGTTTGGGGTCGCCGGCGTCGAAGCTGTGCCAGGGTGTAGGAGTGCTGAAAACTGCCTAAGGTTTGCTCAACTTCGCTGGCTCCTGATTTTTAACTCTGAAGCCATCCATACAATTGGATTTAGCTGCAAGACAGCAAAGGTTTGATTTCATAGTTTTCCTTTTCCTACGTGGATAGCCAGCCATGGCTAACAAGCCCCTACTGCCTTAAAACAAAGCTTAATGGTTTAGGCGCTCGTCACTCGTCTTTGCCCCCTCTATTAGTGAAAACAGCTCCGCCAGACTAAATATCTGAGCCACAATAAGTGAGTGGCTGAAGTTGGACTGGGCTGTTTGAGATGCATGCCATTAGGAAGTATTTTATAGGTAGTGGAGTTCTTATATATCTATTACCGCTTTAGGTAATGACATATTTGCAGAATGAATTGCCGTTATTATCATAATTAAATAGTTAAACCTCCCCCCCCCTGACCGAGGAATTAAAAAAAAATGCTACCGGTACATCCGATCCCTTTAAAAAAAACTACAAGAATAAAAAAAAAAAAAGGATAGACACCCCTCCCCCTCTGTAAAAGTCACTGGGCTTTATTAATAAAGTGTAGTGAATAACAGCCATTTGATATTTGACCTACACTTTTTTAATAGCAAAGTAGCAGGATATTGCACTGTAGACACCAAAATAGGTTAATGCTCCCAATGGGGGAGGTCACAACGCAAAAGTGAGACTACCCCTTTTTTAGCATAAGGCGAAATTCTAAAAGGCATAGATTTACATTTAAAACAACTTAATAGAAAAATGAGTATTAAAAAATACAAACATTTGTTAAAAAACAACAGAGATAACAACATATTAGATCTATACATATATATATATATATATATATATATATATATATATATACAGTAGAACGTCGTTTATCCGAACGTTTATTATCCGGAGCGTCAAATATCCGGACCAGTTTTTTTTTTTTTTTATCAACCACATGTACTGTAATGCACATATACTGTATGAATACGTTTTCGAACAGGCAATGCTCAACAGTTGTTTCGCGCGAGGCGAAAAGTGACGGAAAAACCCAAGGTGAGGTAAAATTGCGACATTTGTCACCTATTTTGCTCGTTCTTCACGCACGTGTCCCGCATGTGATGATTTTCAATATTCGTATAGTGTCCGGTTGCATATACTGCATGGATCGCTTCGGTTTTCGGTTATCCGAACAATCGCGTATCCGAACGGTGTCCGGTCCCAATTGAGTCGGATAAACGACGCTCTACTGTATATATATATATATACTGTATATATATATATATATATATATATATATATATATATATATATATATATATATATATATATATATATATATATATATATATATATATATATATATATGTATATATATGTATATATATATATATATATATATATATATTTTTATATATATATATATATATATATATATATATATATATATATATATATATATATATAGAGAGAGAGAGAGAGAGAGAGAGAGATCTAAATTTATAGATCTAGAATTTTCTAAATCTACATTTATAGATCTAGATCTAAATTGACTAAATTTATAGATCTAGATATTTAAGATCCATACATTTAGATATTAAATTTAATGGGTCATTTCAAAAGACATAAAATACTTAAATAGTGGTAAAAAAAATCAGAATAATTCAGAATAGATATAGACAATAATTAACAATTAAAAAGAAGACAGAACAATAAGGAACATATTGTATTGACACCAAGTCAAAATTAAAAGAAAAAATAGCATTACTTTGATTACTTTGAAAACACAGAAATAATGTTAATTCTTGGTATTTTTAAGACTATCTTGGGATTTCTTTGGAACATAAACAATAACAAAATAGTAACAAAGATGGCTGCCCCTTGAAATCCTGCAGAATTAGATCTACCTTGTTATTTATTATTTATCCAATTTATGGATATTACAGTGTCCAGTTTTTAAACTGAGCCCCAACTTAAGTGCACAAAAACTTCAGCTTCTTGTTCTAGCTTTTTAGTAAAAAAAAACAACAATGTAACATTTACATGTATTTTAATCAGGATGATCAGGGATGTCCCAGTAATTGAGTAATAGATCTAGGCTTCTTAGGCCTAGGCAGTAATCATCCGTAGTAATACTAATAGTAATGGCAATGCACCTGTGACCTGAAATATATATTTAATATATTATATATGGAATAGCAACTACTAACTATAGTTGGTATTGTACTAGCACTGCAGTGAAAAATAAGATTTTAGATATTCCCTCTCATAATTTTTTTAAATTCAATGTATAAACTAATAAAGAAGTAAACTTCAACTTTAATTTTTAGTGCATTGTGCCATTTTTTAGCCCAGGACCGGGCTGTGCTAAAAATAACATACAGATTTGATAGTAGTCTATTCAGCCTGAGGCAGCTCAAAGCAAAATCAAAAATAAAATCAGCAGTAATCAGGGACTTGCTATTTGCTGATGACTGTGCCCTAAATCCTGCTCTAAAAATGATCTGCAGAGCATCGTCAGTGACTTCTCAAGAGCATGCTCAGGCTTTGGCCTTACCATTAACACAAAAAAGATTAAAGTCTTATATTTGCCTGCTGCAGGGATTCACATATCTTGGCAGCACACTTTCCAGAAACGGAAAGGTCGATAGTGAAATCAACCTGTGTATCGCCAAGGCCAGTACATCCTAAGGCAGACTGTCTAAAAATGTCTGGAACAGACGAGGTATCACCACAAATACAAAGCTAGGGAGGGATCTAACGAGCTGTCATCCTCCCTACATTGCTCTATGCCTCTGGAACAGACAAGGTATCACCACAAATACAAAGCTAGGAAGGGATCTATTGAGCTGTCATCCTCCCTACATTGCTCTATGCCTCAGAAGCGTGGACAGTGTACAGAAAACATGCAAAGAAACTGAACCACTTCCACATTACATGTCTAAGAAAAATACTAAAATGTCAAATGGCAAGTCCTTCAAAGAGAGGATCTGCAAAGCATCCACACAATCCTGTTGCAGTCCCAGCTGCAATGGGCAGGACTTGTCTGCAGAATTGAAGACCTCCGCATCCCTAAACGACTCTTGTATGGCCAACTAAGCGAAGGAAAGCACTCACAAGGTGGTCAAAGAAAATACTTCAGGGACACCCAATAAGCTTCTCTGAAGGCGCTCAGCATAGACCCAGCCACCTGGGAAACAGAAACACATGATAGAGCATCATGGCATCACACTGTGAAAACTGACGCACAACTTGCTGAGGAAAAGACAACAGCGGTTGAAGAAAAGCGCTAGAGAAGAAAAGCAGGGCCAATGAGACTACAGTAGAGCGTCGTTTATCCGACTCAATTGGGACCGGACACCGTTCGGATACGCGATTGTTCGGATAACCGAAAACCGAAGCGATCCATGCAGTATATGCAACCGGACACTATACGAATATTGAAAATCATCACATGCGGGACACGTGCGTGAAGAACGAGCAAAATAGGTGACAAATATCGCAATTTTACCTCACCTTGGTTTTTCCGTCACTTTTCGCCTCGCGCGAAACAACTGTTGAGCATTGCCTGTTCGAAAACGTATTCATACAGTATATGTGCATTACAGTACATGTGGTTGATAAAATAAAAAAAAAACTGGTCCGGATATTTGACGCTCCGGATAATAAACGTTCGGATAAACGACGTTCTACTGTAGCTCCAGCTGGAATAACCTGCCCAGTGTGCAGCCGAACATTCCAGACTCACATAGGTCTCACCAGCCACTTTAGGAGATACAAAACCCCACTGCAAAACCCTCAGCCCCCTGGATGACAGAAGTGGTCATCATTGAACCACGGTGGACGAACTATATAGCCTATATGTTGTTGAGAAAATGTTTAAAAAATATATTGTCACTATTTACTAACTGTGTAACAATGTCCACAATTTCAAATTTGTTACAACTTATGCAATTTTGTTTTTTTTACTACAGGAATATTATTAAACCTTCCAAGATGGCTCAGGCTGAGCGTGATTATTCTCTTGATCTGAACAATGTCTTCAAACAAATGAAGGATGAAATTGAAGAGACAGATTTGTTAACACAACCATGTGGAGAACAAGACTTCAAAATGCCAGAAATAAAAAGTGAGAAGATAGATGAAGAGAAATCAGACTTGAATAAACAGCAATCAAAAAACTATGCTGAAACCTCTAATATGAAACTTGAACATCAGGTATTCCATTACTTATTAAAATCCATGACTACTAAAACAAAGAAAACTTGGACAACCTAGTACAGCAAAAAATTCTAAAGAATGCTAAAATTAACCTTCTCCTAAATACCCCCTCTCCCACTGGTTCACAAGGGGGTATGGTGGTTGAGTGGTTATGCACTTTGCTTCCTAACCAAGGGATTCAGGTTTGAATCTCAGTGAAAACTGACATACTTTGGGTAAAAAAGTTGGTTGGTCATTGTGCTTGCATCATGACATCCTCGTTAACTGTCCAGCATATAAACAGATGGTAGCATAATGGCTGAGTGGTAAAGCCTTTTGCTTCTGAATCTGGGATCCTGGGTTTGAATCCTCGGATTTTAAAATTCAGAATTTTTAGGTCACTTCTGAGTCCACCCAGCTCTAATGGGTGGGTACCTGACATTTGTTGGGGGAAAAGTTATGTTGGTTGGTCAATCCACAGGATACATTCGTCAAATGTGGGCCACAGAAACACATAATATTTACATCATCTGCCCTATAGGTTACATGGTCTGAAAGTGTTATTTCCTTTACTTTACTGGTCCACAATAGATATTGGACCATAATCTATAAGCATAAAAATTTTGATTTAAAAAAAAAAAACAATTTTAAAAAAATTAATAAAAGTTAGCATTTCACAATCACAGAAACAATTCAAGATACCATTTTTGATCACAAAAACACACTTACAAGCTCTTTTGATTGACAATAAATTAATTGAATACAATCCAACTTTCTGATGTAAATGTTTGAAAGTGTTTCAGATATGAATGTATATTGTCGTTTCGCTATAATTGTAATGTTTTTGTTATGTGTAATCATTATTAATTTTTAAATACCAATGTTTCAAAGACATGCTGTAAAAGATATTGTTTTTTAGTTCTAATAAAACAATAGACAATTTCTCCATTTTCTGATTTAGAATGAAACATTGTTTAATTTTTTGTTCTTATATTGTTGCTTTTAATAAATTTTGTATTTATTAATACTTTTTTTTTGTTTTATAGAAAAGTACTGTAAAGAAAGAAAATTTGGAGGATAGAATAAAATCATGGTCCCTAGCGTCAAGACTCATGCATGTGTCAATGCAGACAAATAACAGTCTTTATGCTGTACCTATCATCTTGCCAAATGTAAAATCACCTGCTCACACCAATGGCTTAGAAATGTCAGTCAATCAGGTAAAAAGATATTATTGGGTACAAGAAACTTTAGGAGAGATTTCAGTATAAAAGTTATACATTTTGAAAGAAAATGCCTGAACGCAGAAGTTTTCTGTGTTGCTTTCAGGTTTTGAACATGACCCCCATCGATAGGTAGTCATACAATAGGCACATGCTTCTCAGCCAAACATCATACACTGTTCTTATGCTTTTGAAAGTTAAACAATAAAGCTCAGATTACACCCAATCAATTGCTGGGCCATCAATTGAAAAAATAGTTATTTTTTTACGTATATCTTTACCTAGTTCAAAACATTTCCCTTTTAAGAAAATTAAAAATGACTTCAATATCAGTTTAACATCATCGTGATTTTTTACCTTCAAAGAACACGAGCAAAAGTAAAAGAATCATAAACAGTGGTGATTCAGTTCACAGTTTACCCAACTCTTGTGATACATATTCCAAACATTTTAAAAAAAAAACTTAGTGAATATTAGACAATAACTGATTAACTCTTTCTCTGATAATTGAGGATACCACTTTAAATTTGTGTTATATTTAAAGAGCATGCCTTTACATTTATTTCTATACCAAATAAAATATTTTCTGATTACGAAGCTATTAAAGTTAAGTCATAACAGAAGCGAACTACAAATGAGTAAAATGAATAATTCTGTTGGATCATGGAAAATAATTGCGGAGAGAAAGAGTTAAAAGAGAAATGTCTTTTTAATTACCTAAAAATTGGGTCAGTGGGACTTACACAGAAGATTCATGATTTGTGAATATAAGAACATTTTTATTTGTAAACAGGTGAGTGTTATTAAGAAAGAAAAAGAAATGCTATCAGAAATAAATGTGCTTACTGAAGACATACAAGACCAAATTGAAGGAAACCTTTCTGAAGAAACTGCTTTAGGAAAAGAATTAAAGACATCCTGTGGTAAAGCTGAAAAAAAGCACAAGTGTCACACATGCCTCAAAGAATTTGCTAATCCCACACTCTTAAAACAACACCAAATTATTTATTTGGGTGAAAAGCGATATAAATGTCATATTTGTCTTAAAGAATTTTCCTCTACTTCAGCTGTAAAAACTCACCAAGTGGTTCACACTGGTGAAAAACCTTTTCAATGTCATATATGTCATAAAGAATTTTCTTTCTCTTCATCTTTGAAACAACACCAAGTGGTTCATACTGATAAAAAACCTTTTAAATGTCAAATATGTCTCAAAGAATTTTATTTCTCTAAATATTTGAAACAACACCAAATGGTTCATACTGGTGAAAAACCATATAAATGTCAAATATGTCAAAAAAGATTCACTCATTCTTCATCTCTTAAATTTCACCAAGTGGTTCATACTGGTGAAAAACCATATAAATGTCAAATATGTCAAAAAGGATTCACTCATTCTTCAAGCCTGAAAACTCACCAAGTGGTTCATACTGGTGAAAAACCATATAAATGTCAAATATGTCAAAAAGGATTCACTCATTCTTCATCCCTAAAATTTCACCAAGTGGTTCATACTGGTGAAAAACCATACAAATGTCAAATATGTCAAAAAGAATTCATTAAATCTTCACAACTGAAAACTCACCAAGTGGTTCATACTGGTGAAAAACCATATAAATGTCAAATATGTCAAAAAGAATTTGCTACATCTTCACAACTGAAAACTCACAAAGTGCTTCATACTGGTGAAAAACCATATAAATGTCAAATATGTCAAAAAGGATTCATTAAATCTTCAAGCCTGAAATCTCATCAAGTGCTTCATACTGGTGAAAAACCATATAAATGTCAAATATGTCAAAAAAGATTCACTCATTCTTCATCTCTAAAATTTCACCAAGTGGTTCATGCTGGTGAAAAATCTTATCAATGTCAAATATGTCTCAAAAAATTTCCTTTCTCTAAATCTTTGAAAAATCACCAAGTTGTTCATACTGGTGAAAAACCATATAAATGTCAAATATGTCAAAAAGAATTCACTTATTCTTCATCCCTAAAAGTTCACCAAGTGATTCATACTGGTGAAAAACCATATAAATGTCAAATATGTCAAAAAGAATTCACTAAATCTTCACACCTGAAAAATCATCAACTGGTTCATACTGGTGAAAAACCATATAAATGTCAAATATGTCAAAAAGGCTTCACTCAATCTTCATGCCTGAAAACTCACCAAGTGGTTCATACTGGTGAAAAACCATTTAAATGTCAAATATGTCAGAAAGGATTCACTCTTTCTTCACACCTGAAAACTCACCAAGTGGTTCATACTGGTGAAAAACCATATAAATGTCAAATATGTCAAAAAAGATTCACTCATTCTTCATCTCTAAAAATTCACCAAGTGCTTCATACTGGTGAAAAACTATATAAATGTCAAATATGTCAAAAAGAATTCACTAAATCTTCATACCTGAAATCTCATCAAGTGGTTCATACTGGTGAAAAACCATATAAATGTCAAATGTGTCAAAAAGAATTCGCTAAATCTTCACAACTGAAAACTCACCAAGTGCTTCATACTGGTGAAAAACCATATAAATGTCAAATATGTCAAAAAGGTTTCACTCAATCATCAAGCCTGAAATCTCACCTAGTGGTTCATACTGGTGAAAAACCATATAAATGTCAAATATGTCAAAAAGGATTCACTCAATCTTCAAGCATGAAATCTCATCAAATGTTTCATACTGGTGAAAAACCATATAAATGTCAAATATGTCAAAAGGCATTTAGTAAACCTCGACTTTTAAAAAAGCACATTTTGTTTCATTCTAATGAATAAGCATTTCAATGTCAAATATTTTTAAAAAATGTTTTACTTCATATTCATTTTTGAAAGATAATCACAAAATGTATGCTTGTAATAAACCATATAAATGTCAAATTTTGTCTTAAAGAATTTTTTAATTCTTCAAATTGAAATATCACCATACATGCTTAGTGAAAAACAGGGACACGTCAATTCGTTTACTGACATTTCATTTATGAATAAATCGTTCATGACTTTTCGTTCACCCGATAAAAAAAATTAACAAACAAACTCAGATCAGGCCCGATCTCTAGCAATAAAATTTTTCTTGGTAATTAATAGCTACAAAAGTTTTAATGTAAACAAAATAAACACACAATGAGAAGTTATAATGTTAACAATATGTTACTATATAGTGAACGATTTTTCCTGAACCAACTGTCTGTGAGCAAGTTGTCGGTTAGTGATATGTTGGGTGAATGAATAGTTGTGTGATCGATAAGTCTTCAACTAATCGTCGTGGAACCGTGAAAAACCACACATTCAAATGCCTTCTCATAGTCTATAAAACTGATGCAGAGAGAGAGAGACTGTTCAAAAATTATGCTTGTCGTCGTCGCTGTCTGATCTGTGTATGATCTCTTCTTTGGAAAGCCGGCTTGGGTCTACAGAATCTTGAATTGGGTTCAGAAGATTGCAGTTAAACACCTTTCCTGGTATGGACTGCAGCATTATCCCTTGGTAGTTGGAGCAGGAAGGAAGGTTGCCTTCTTTGGGAAGTTTGATGAGGTAGCCCTTCTTCCTCTCTGGTGGCACTTCTTTTTCCCATATTTTGCAGAAGAGCTTTCCACTGGTATTAATGTCTACTTTTAGCGCCTCTATCAGAATGCTATCAGATCGTGCAGATTTACCGTTCTTCTTTCGCTTGATTGTGATGCGTGTCTCTTCCTTGGTGGGTTCAAGTAGCTCTGGTGGGTTTGGAGGAGTAGGTTTGTTCAGTGGCTCCTGGAAATGCTCGATCGAATGGGTCGGCGCAGGAATACATGGCGCTGCAATCAAGTAACAGATGCTAAGCAGATGGACAAGAAGTGTGTACAGTTGGATAGACCGACCAGAACCACAGGCAGAGATAAGTTGAAGTGAACAAACAGTAAATGTCATATATATATATATTTATATATATATATATATACATATATATATATTTATATATATATATATATACATATATATATATATATATATATATAAATTTACTGCACCTTTATCTTTGAAAAATCACCAATTCATAAAAAAAGTAGTTTCCCTTTTAGACATAAGGATCTGTTAATATGGCCCAAAGTTAATAAGGGTGTCATGTGGTCAGTACAATGACCAACCACTTTACTTCATCAGCTAATGTCAGGTACCTATTTAGAGGTGGCTAGGTTTAGGGGCATCCTAAAAAAGCCTGTCATCACTGAGATTTGAATCAGGGTCCCTGGCTTTGAGTCATAAAGCATTTGCCAAATTTTCACAATTAAAAAACTATTCAGATCAAATACTTTTTAAAAGATTGACTTCAGCATCATATTCGAGAATGGCAGCAATTTCTTTGGAATTTTAGATACCTGTATTTACACCTTTAAATGGGTGCATGGATTGAACATCTAAGGCTCAAATATTACCGGTATTTACACCTTTAAATGGGTGCATGGATTGAACATCTAAGGCTCAAATATTACCGGTAAGCCTACCAGTTTTTCATCAAGAACGCTTTCTGTATTTTCTTTTATTTTTTTTTGGGAGAGGGGGTTCAGGACAAAGTTTTTATATTTCGAAATCTAGGTAATTGTAGACCTTTTTTTTAAATCTTATCTTATATGATACAGACGTTACTTCAAAAAAGAAGATGATTACGTCCTACTTAAAAATACTGTAATAAATACACGAGACTTGAGTTACTACATTGTACTATTGTCAACTTATATAAGACATAACAAATATAAACACAAAGCATCAGCAAATGAAAAAAAAATCAACAGAAAGATAAGAAGAAAAAAACGTAGCGGTATGAGCAATTTTTTTAAAAAAATATATAGGGCCTATATTCAAATAAGCGATTCGATTGGCTACATTAAAGAAAAACAAAAGTATCATTAATAAACTTGAGCTACACAACAACCAAAAAATTAGACCTAGAGATAGTTTAGATTCAGTCTAGTGAAATTGTGGCTGCCTGGTCGTGAGGTATGAGCGTAAGTCACCAATTTAAGTACAAACAACGTTACAAAGACATTTTGTGTGGATACACAAACTGAAAATCGGCCCACGAAGTGGTCCACCCGGGCAGGTTTCATTATTATCAGAATGAACTTCTATCAAAGATAAAGTACAGAAAATAATAGAGAAAAAAGGTTAGCAGATCTTGTGTGGCGGTCCAGCAGACCAAAGGATAGGTGAAAGTGAACCTGGCCTAACTGATGTCTTATAATGAATATCTAATTGATCTAATTATTTTGTAAAGGCCCAATGTCTTATTCCTCAAGAATAAAACATTTTCGTAAAAAAAATATTTCATGCCGTTCTCGCTGTGCAGTTCACGTGACAATATGAAAACCTACTTATTAATTAGTGTTTACAATTATGTCAGACTTATATGCATACTAAATAGATTTGTTCTCTTTAAAAAAAATAATTAACATTTTTTTGTGTGTGTAAATATAGTATTTAGTATATCAAAACTTACAAAATTTCACAATAAAAATATTTTTTTTTAAAAATTTTGACAAAAAATATACAACCGTTTGAGTAAATGTGTTAAAATATGGTAAGTAATTGCCTCCCCTAATAAAGAGCCTGAAGTGTTTGTTACTATTAATAGTGAATAGTTGTAAAAGTGGTGTATTTTTTTATTAAAAACTGCTTTCATAATTGGTTTAAAAAATTAGATTTTTCGCTTTCAGAAAAGAAAAAAGTAGCCGTTGCATCAGAACTTTGAATGGTCTAAAATATTGTGATGTCGGATTTTCACTATCTTTTCTAGTTTACGAGATCTAAACGGGACAGACAGGCCACACATTAAGGATGAGTGTAGTGTTTCACATGACTACGTAAACCCAGATGCGACCTGCATATTTTCCCACATCTGACGCAGACGGCTGAGGTTAGAGATAGCGATTGAGACTTTTCCAATTCTGCGTTAAACCATTTGAATTCTTCATATGAAGTTTAAGTCCTGGACCTTTTATTCCCGCCACATCAAAAACTTAACTCCCACCACCTACGCTAAGGAGAATTCATACGCCACAGTAAAATAGTTCCAATTTCGACGTAATCCACATGCCTTCGCAAACCGATTTTGTACGGGGAGCTGTGTTCAGGAATATGCCTTCCCAGGTGATCAATACTAGTTCCATAAAGAAACCCTTAAGAGCTCCTTCAAGGAATGTGATATCGACATTCACTGCAGGAAAGCACTATAGCTCTCGTGGCGTGAAGCTGTGGGTGTCACGAGCTAAGAAGCTCATCCGATTTTGTGCTCGTCTTGTTCACCTATTGAAGTCGAGCACCGCAAGTATAAACATACCCACACAGACAGACGCATGCAATTTTCTAATCATCGTAGATCTAGAGTATTAATTGTATACTCTTAATATCCTGAAATCATTTTAGTGCGTACTGACATGATATCTGGACATATACATTTAAGAACCCCAAATCTCAAAGCAGCGGTTCTCAACCTTTTAAACTCGGCGACCCCTTTTTACAATCCCCCACTCTGCCGCGACGCCCCCCCCCCCCCAAATATATAGCAATAGAAGAATAGGCAATAACAATCCATAGTTTCAATGATCTTAGGCGACCCCTGGCAAATTGTCAATCGACCCCCAATGGGGTCGCGACCCACAGGTTGAGAACCCCTGGCTTATGGCCTTTTCCGGTCCCGAATGCTGCTTAAGAGTATAGGATACCTTAAAATTTTAAAGAAAATCGTTAGAGTCCTTATCGAAAATCTATATATAGGCCTAATAGTGGAACATATTTTAAAACAACAATAAATAAGTAGTTTTTCATATTATCGCATGAACTACAGAATGGTACCACAGCATTGGAACACTGTGGGGAGAATTTTTTTTTCCCTTGAGGCTTTCAATAAGAGATTGACCCTTTACAGAACAATTAGATCAATTAGATAATCATTATATGACATTTGTTAGGCCAGGTTCGCATTTAACTTCACCTTAACTTTCACCTATCCCTTGCTCTGCTGGACCGTTGGGGCACTACACAAGATGTGTCAACCTTCTTTCTCCATTCTTCTACTTTTGATAGAATTTCATTCTGATATTGAAACCTGCCTGGATGGACCACTTCGCTGGCCGATTTTGAGTTTGTGTTTCCACACTAACTGTCTTTGTAACCTTGTTTTATTTTCATAAAGTGTAACTTTATTTATTTTTTTATTTTTTTTGTGTATGACACAATGTGTATTACTGTACTCGTAGTGATACTTCATTTAGAATGACTTAAGTGGTTCAATAAATGTTACACTTTAAAAAACAACTATTTCTGTTTGAATTTTTAAATGTTAATAGGTGTTCTGTATTGTTCTTGGAATAAAGGTATAAATATCAAATCATCATTTTTAAATTTTCATATCACGTGTTTGTATGTTAAAAAATGCTCACTTGTGTATCAATAATAAAAGAAAATATATACATCAAATGCATACTATTTATAGATGTTTAAATTTTTATAGGAGGCGAGGTGGCAAGTGGTAAAGTGCTTGGCCTCGAAATCGGAGGGTCCCAAGTCAATTCCTGCGATTTACAATTTCAAGATCTTTGGGGCGCACCTCTGAGTCCACCTAGCGCTAATGGGTACCTGACATTAGTTGGGGAAAAGAAAAAGCAGTTTGTTGTTGTGCTGGCCATATGACACCCTCGTTAATCAAGGGCTACAGAAATAGAGATGACTTTTACAGCATCTTCCTCATGATTGCAAGGTCTGAAAGGTAAGCTTTACTTTAAATAGGGGGTTAACCGGTATGTTAAGTATCCCTTTCAGACCTTGCGAGTTATGGGGCAGATGAGGTAAAGGTCATTTATTTCTATGGCTGATGGTGTCATCTGGCCAGCACAATGACAAACCGCCTGTACGTTCTGCCATCAAGTATCAGAGACCCATTGGAGTGAGGTAGACTCAGTGATGTCCTGAAATTCCTAATCCCTTTCTTTTCCGAGATTTGACTCCAAGGCCCCTCTGTTTGGAAGCCAATCACTTTATCACTTAGCAACCACACCCCCTTAAAATACCAGTGTAATACGTTTAAGAGTAATCTATAGTCAGTTTTGCACGCCGGTAAGGACAGTATAGAAGGACTTCTTATGGTCCGACATTTAAGCTGGGCAGGGTACATTTCTTGTATAGGGGACGAACGTATGCCAAAAGCAGTCTTTTTTTTTTTTTGTGAGCCAAAAGGTGGTCGACGTAACAGAGATGCCCCACGGTAACGCTTTAAAGACCAGCTTAAGCGCAAACCTGCCTTAGCTGACATAGAAGAGAGCACCTGGTTGCATGCGGCCTCAGAACGAGACAGCTGGAGGTCACTCTAAAGGCCGTGGGATGCACATTTCAGACCAAAAGGTAATCCGCTGCCGAGGACAGAAGCAGACGGCGAAGAGATAATCTTATCGACCAAATCGACCACCGGCGGACAATGGTTATGCTTGTCAAGGATGTTTTTTTTTTTAAAGGTGGATTAATGTTAAAAGATGATTCAGTGATCTCTCTGTTATATACACTCTTCTGGATCTTTGTGGATATTTTTTTTTTTCAAATTTACAGTTTCTATTCTAACTTAGAGTTTCATTACTCAAGTTTCTATTCTAGCTTAGAGTTTCATTACTGAAGTTTCTATTCTAGCTTAGAGTTTCATTACTCATTCTAGCTTAGAATTTCATGACTCAAGTTTCTATTCTAGCTTAGAGTTTCATTACTGAAGTTTCTATTCTAGCTTAGAGTTTCATTACTGAAGTTTCTATTCTAGCTTAGAGTTTCATTACTCATTCTAGCTTAGAATTTCATGACTCAAGTTTCTATTCTAGCTTAGAGTTTCATTACTGAAGTTTCTATTCTAGCTTAGAGTTTCATTACTGAAGTTTCTATTCTAGCTTAGAGTTTCATTACTCATTCTAGCTTAGAATTTCATGACTCAAGTTTCTATTCTAGCTTAGAGTTTCATTACTGAAGTTTCTATTCTAGCTTAGAGTTTCATTACTGAAGTTTCTATTCTAGCTTAGAGTTTCATTACTCATTCTAGCTTAGAATTTCATGACTCAAGTTTCTATTCTAGCGTAGAGTTTCATGACTCAAGTTTCTATTCTAGCATAGAGTTTCATTACTGAAGTTTCTATTCTAGCTTAGAGTTTCATTACTCATTCTAGCTTAGAATTTCATGACTCAAGTTTCTATTCTAGCGTAGAGTTTCATTACTGAAGTTTCTATTCTAGCTTAGAGTTTCATTACTGAAGTTTCTATTCTAGCTTAGAGTTTCATTGTTCAAGTTTCTATTCTAGCTTAGAGTTTCATTGTTCAAGTTTCTATTCTAGCTTAGAGTTTCATTGTTCAAGTTTCTTTGATTTTTAAGTGAAAACTTTAATAGTTTAATTATAATAATAGAAAGAAATCAAACTGGAACATTGGAACATATTGTTACACTTATGTTTTAGAAAAGGGCGAAGTAAATGACATAACACTCAAAAAGAAAATGATGCTCAAGTACAACGTTGTCAGTTTCTCTCAGGTAATAATGCAAAAATAAAATGTAAAATATTTTTTCCCCAGCTTTATATTGTTACGATCTTCTCTATCAGGCCTTCTGTAAACACTGCTAAATAACACAGCACATCTAACACAAGAACTTGACAACAAGAGTTTCAATAAACAATGTGGCGGTTTAATGACTAATACATCAACAGCCAATACAACACAGTTATTGGCTACACTAACTTTAAATGGTTCTGCTAGGTTATCATTGCCGGAAGTGGTAATGGGTGTAAGCACTCCACTACCTATAAAATGCTTCCAAATGACATGCGTCTCGAATAGCCTCTGACAATCAGTCCAACTCCTGGCCTTCACGTGTGGCTCAGATATTGAGTCCGGCGGAACTGTTCTCACTAACAGGAGAAGGAGCAAAGGCGAGTAACTGGCGCCTTAACCAGTAAGCTTCAGGCAGGAGGGGCTCATTGGCCATGGCTGGCTACCCACCTAGGAGAAGGAAAACTCTGAATTCAAACCTCCGTTGCCTTGCGGCTATACCCTGTTCTGTTGTCACAGATTAATAATAAACTACTGTAGACGTTATTAAATAACATATATAACTCACTTTTTATTTCCGTCCTATCCTTTGCTTTCGCACAAAACATAAACAACAAACAATGACGTAATATCATATAATATTAGCACATCCTTCCTTTTGAAGCTATTATCACATACCCAATCATGGGAAAGGCTTCGGGAGTCAACCCTGAGGAAAAATCAGGAGCTGGCGACCCTAAGGCAGTTTATAGCACCCAGTGCTACACCCTGGCAGAACCTGCGACGCCGCTGACCCCAAACTGTATCGGCACTGCCGTTCCTTTGGATACATCAGCTGCGTGGAGAGGGGGGAACTGATGTGTGGGCGACATAGTTCCGACCACAGCTAATGCCCAGGCATTCATTTCTCCGAGATGATCCATAGTCGGTTCGCGACTGAAGGAGGCCATAGAACTTCAAATGCTTTGCTACACAACAGAACTGCCTACCAAACACTACAAGTCTTTTCTCTCTATACCGGTACTTCTAGACTCGCACAGCTACATTCTCGAGGACTCACTTGGTAGCACACTGTTCTTACTGCCTTGCTGAGCCCTGCACATTGTCTCTTGACCGTAAAGGCTTTCGATCACTTGACCATAACACTGGTCATATTTGCGTGCACTAGCAGTAATGTCCCTTGTTCAACAGCCGTTGACCTGTGTGATTGTCTTGAGTCGCGTGTGTCAGTAGGCCGCACACACATTAACCATATCAATCCGACAATGGAGTTACAACAATTTGTATAATCCAAGCTGAACTTTTATTGTAAATGGTCCAAAATGTTAAGCTTTCATTTCATCTACATCTGTTTCTAATTTTGTTTCAATTGTGTAAATTAAACAAGAAAAGTTGCCTCCCGTTGACAATTTAGGGCAAGTAATCAATTCTTACAAATACTGAAGATAACTATGCTGAATTTTAATAAGTTTGGATATTTGTATAGTAGTCAGCATGAGAATCTTAAAAGAGGATTCAGAAATAAATAGCTGGCTAAACTGTTCAACCAACGCAACACAAAATAATTCACACCCATTTTCACAAGATATAATCTAGAAAGTTAGGCCTACTTGTTTACATGAACTGTGGGCCTATAATTTACCAAAGCTAACACTACAGATACACTCACTGGCAATGCCAGCTTCATATAATTGTATAATTTGTGTCAGATGGCCAACGAAAATCTTAATTAACGCCATGGGAAACAACTCATCAAACACAATAGAACTTGAAATCAAATGACGCAGATTGGACACTTTATTTCCTCTTCTTCTAGCCAGCTTTTTGCTGCTGAGCTGTCAGCTCAAGCAGACTGTGTTAAGGAAAAAAAATTGTGCTGTTTTCATCAGTTGTTCAGCACTGGGGGTACAGAGTGTTGGTTATGTTGGGCTGGAATGGTAGTAGGGTCTGCCTAAGGTGGATTAGGAAGGGGCATTGGACACACAATGTGTAGAACTAATTTTAAAAAAATAGTTATCATGGAATCCCGATATGATGGAATTATTTTACAAACTCAAGCAAAACATTGTTGTTGTTTTTTTAAAGATTTTTGTACAAACCAAACAAGAACATAAAACTAAAGTTTGTATAATTTTTTATATATATATATTTTTTTTTTTACATACTTTGACAAATGAAGGGTATTTAATTAATATTGTTACGTTTCTCTATAAACCCTTGACAAAACAATGTGGCTAAGTCAAGAACCAGACAATTTTGTCTCTGATACAACAAGGCACTTTAATGAGTGTAACAAATAATGATGAGAAAACAATCAAATACTTTACAAATGGGCAGAAGTCAATGTCTGAATAAAACAGCTCTACACAACTTGTAAACAATGAATGTTCTTTTTCCTTAACTTTCTTGTTCCTCTCTCAGTCCGCCAGACTTGACCCAACCTTTCTTAGAAACAAACACATAGTTTATAGTCAGATAACCAAAACACACTGTTGACCTACACGGAGAATGTTTACATCAGTCCCTTTTAAGACAATATGAATACGCTGGTTTTTTTTTTTTTTTTATGTTGAAGATGTAGTAAATATCTTTTGACATATTTGACATTGAAATAGCTTTCCACCAGTACGGATATGCTGGTGTGGCTTTAAAGCTGAATGATCAGTTAATCTTTTTTTGGCATACTTGACATTGAAATGTTTTTTCCACTACTATGAATATGCTGGTGTTTTTTTAAATAGGAATTATCAACAAACCTTTTTTGGACATATTTGACATTGAAATGGTTTGTCACCAGAATGAATGCTTTGGTGTCTTTTTGAATGTGAAGGTAGATTAAATCTTTTTTGACATATTTGACATTAAAATGGATAATTGCCATCATGAATAGAATGGTGTCTTTTTAAAGATGAAGAAAATCTTTTGAAACATATTTCACATTTATTAGGTTTCTCACCACAATGAACAAGCTGGTGTCGTTTTAACTGTGGAGAGTAAATGCTTTGAGACATGTCTGACATTTATGTTGTTTTTTTTCACGTTGATGACAAGTTTTACTAAAACAGTTTCTTTTGAATGTTGTCCTTCAATTTGATCTTCTAAGTTAGCAATTAACATGTTTTTTTCTGATACTACTTCCACTTTTTCTTAATGACGTCCATCTGCAATAGAAAAAAAAACAACAACATTTATTATAATAGCCTACTAGTTAAGCCAATTTTTAGGTAACTAGTGCAAATTTTGTCTTTATATCAGGATTTCACTTAAAACAAAGTTTTTGTTTTTTAACAAGTATTACACAGTTATGACCCGTTAACTCAGCGGTTCTCAACCTTTTAAGCTCTGCGACCCCTTTTAACAATCCCCCACTCTGCCGCGACTCCCCCCCCCCCATACACAAATACTGAATTGTAGGGTAGACAATAACAATCCATATTTTCAATGGTCTTAGGCGACCCCTGGCAAATGGTCAATCGACCCCTAAAGGGGTCGCAACCCACAGGTTGAGAACCCCTGCGTTAACTGAATAAGACTGCAAATGAATCTTGTTTATGTTTTTTTTTTAAAGGAAGTCATTTACTTTTTTAAAAACAACATGAAGATTTACATTCTAAAATCCCACTGTGTCTTTGAATCTTGTTAATGAGAATTGTGATAGGCTAAATTTGTCTAATCATATTGTTCCTTTTGTAAGGTTACTCTTTCATGCTTCTTATGCTTAATCACAAAAACAAACTTTGGCTACATTGCCATTAGATTCTGATTCCAGGAGACTAGGTTTAATGTGACAATCTGGCCATGTTCCAAACAGTTTTTGGATTATCTTTACTTTTTGTCATGAAAAAATGGTTGCTGGTCATGCGGTTTGTGCGCTGCACTGTCGCTTGGATTTATTGATGGTCCCGGGTTCAAACCCTGCCTGCACCCATCCCCCGTCGTCTTGCGGGAGGTTTGGACTAGGAAGTAAACTATCTTCAACCCTGAAGGAACATCCGAAACATGTAAAACATTTTACAAACAAACATTTTTAATCTTCTTGCATTGATGTGCCAAGCCAAAAAGTGGGAGTGTCACAATTGTAGCACTGAGTTTATTATGTCATCTCACTTGACTTGGGAAATCTGCCGAGGCTGTTTTCCTTTGAAAATTTCTTGGCAACTCTGATTGACAGGCCTTTGTTAACGCCGGATATTAGGAATTAGGTGGCCAGAAAAGATAACTGCTGTCAATTTTTAGGAGAGGACTAGAGTAAAGCTTATGTCCCAAGACATCGTAAATTGAGAGTGAAGCTGGATAGGATACACCTTACGAAAAGCAGCTACCAATGTTGCAAGCCAGGCACTTGATTGGAATTCACAAGAAAGCTGATGGTACTGGAATGGCATAGGGGGCAGATGAAGAAAGCTGCTCAGAACTGAGTTCGGTGGAGAGGTGTGGTTGCGTCACTATGCTCCCCTGGGAGTGCACAGAATTAAGTCAGTAAGTCAAGTCTAATTGACAGGAGCTCAGGTGTTTAATTTTTTATTTGTCGTGAGTTATGATACATGAGTGTAAAACAAAATGATTTGGTCCATAGAGTCAGTAGAAGATCTGGTCATGGATAGAAGAGGATGCATTGTTTTGATCTCTTTTCTTACTTCCAACTTTCTGGTGGTATATGTTTATTTAGAATGACAAAGACAAACAGACAGCAAACTTCTTTGTTCCCCTGGCAATCAAATTTTTAAATACAATATAACTACCTGATGTAAACGTTTCTAGTGTAACTTTTGAGGGAATCTGGTGTGAATGTTTTTTATTTTCTATAGTTTTGTTTGGTGTAATGCTCAAATTGTAAGACAAACTTCCTTATAGATTAATAAAGATTATTATTATTACTATTATTATACAGAATTTTTCAGCTAGATGGATATAGGCAGATATAACCTACTTAATTAATATTTCTGTACTACAATTTCTATTGCATTGGTTGAACTAAGCTTTGCACATAGTAAAAGCTCATTCTATTCATATGTATGCACTTTCTGAATTACTATAATGTTTACAAATAATTTATCATTACCACCAAAATATAATTTCCCCAGTAGGGAACTCACAAGAGAGAATGGTGAACAGGCCCAAGCAGACCTGGAAGAGATCAGTCCTCAGTCAAGCTGAGATACTGAAATGACATGGAAGCAGATAAAAGCTGCTATGAACTGAGTACAATAGCAGTTGTGGTTGTGGCCCTACGCTTCCATGGTAGTCCATAGGATTAAATCAAGTCACCAAAATATAGATACTCAGTCACTATTTAAAATCATATTCTCACCATTTCCTGGTGAAAGTTAATAAAGTCCAGTGAATAGTAAATTTGATATATGACATGCACTTTTTTTTTTTGGTAGACGAATACCAATATACTGCACTGCAGGCACAAAGGCAGAAGGATATGTATATACTTTTGAGACCAAATAATAAATCTACTATCAAGGACAGATGTGTGACGATCACACTTGCCAGGGATTATATTATCAAACTTGATAACTCAATGAAGTGAAGAAACATCTTTGTGATTTTCTTCAAAACTTCTTTAATATAACTTCTTCAACTTTCACATAAAATTAACTTCTCACTTAACAACAACTTGACTTGATACTTCATAAATAAAACTTAAAGATACATAAAAAATTCACTTAGTATAACTTCAACTAATAAAACTTTAATTAAATGGACCCACTAATATCACAAAACTTAACTAAACCTTTACTAAGAGAGGACTTAAGCCATAACTATGCGAGGACCATAGCTCTACAAGAACTACTACTATGCGAGGACCCCGTCTAACTGACTTTCCCTTAATTTATACCTTTCTTAATCGTACATTCCAGAATCATGGAAACTTCTTCCCTAATTATTTTAGTAACTTTGATCTTCTAGAAGCTGGTGTGCTATTTTTTTCCCTTAACCTCTTTCTTTGATTGGATACCTAAAATTAACTTGTTTACGCTGGACACTTGCACTGGTTTGACCTCGAGCTTCTAGAAACTGGTCGAAATAGGTTACAGACTCAACTCAAGACAGATGTAGATGGTGTAAAGAGAACCTAAACCGATCATAGGCACACAGTGGTTATGCCTGCATTTGATGTGACAAAATATGTAGGTAATAATAATTATAGCTTTTATATAGCACTACTTTCGCTTCCAGCATGCTCAGAGTGCCATGGACCAATGTCATTTGTGGACCAGTGGGAGGAGAGGGTATCTGGGAGAAGGTTTTCCGTGCTGCCTTTAGGCGCTCAGTAAACACAACTCTGCTCGGGTTGGGTGTCAAACCTCGAGCTCCCTTCTAGTTAGCCAAGCCAAGTTCAAGCGTAGTTAGCCTCTCGACTATGCTCACAGCAAGGGCTTCATAACCATGTAAAATACTGCACTCCTCCTTGTCGCAACTATTGAATTAGTTGTATAATTAAATTGGTTCATTTTAATAGCGCCGATTTCATCAATAGGTGATGATGTCATTCGCGCTATTTTACTTTTCTTGTGGACTTAGCTGATCTCCCCTTGTTGCTTCAACATAATTTTTTATGATGTAGACTTTCGTTGTAGTTCGTCTGGTGCATTCATGCCATGTTGCTAGACTGAAGCAGGCTGCATCTTCTCAGCTCTTGATTTCTACTTGTGTCTTCGGTACTGGATAGCCTTATTGTTGGCCTTGGTAGATATTCTTAAAGGATTATCTTGACCCCTATTTAGGGTGAGTTTTATTTTCACATTGTATAGTTATTTTGTATCGATTGTATTCATATTTTGTAATTAGATTAGAAGAATCTGTTCTTTATCTTTCTATAGGGTCTCAGTGCCAATTCTCAGTCTCAGGTTTCAGGAGTGAGATCTCAAGTTTTAGGTTACAGAACTGAGGTTTTCATCTTAGGTTTTTTGTCTGATGTTTTTCAAGTTTGATTTATGAGTCTGAGGTTCAAGATTCCAGACTGCGGGTTGCTATATCCAGACCTGGTGGTGTTTTGTGATGTTGTGAGTTTTGGATGCTACTATAAACTTTTATTTGTGCAGTGAATGTGTCAGGTTTAGGAATTATTTGTGTTGTTAACTAGCTGTACACAATTAAGGTCCCGGGGTTCAACCTGAGAAGAACAGCACTCACACAGTTGTACATAGAGTAACCAACTATGTGAATAGTTTAAATAACAAAAGATAAATGAATTTAATTGTATGAAACTGATATATGTGTATGCACAATGAGGATGATAAATAGACATTATATATATTAGATAGATATATATATATATATATATATATATATATATATATATATATATATATATATATATATAAAGATATTATTCAATAATTAATTTAAGCACCTTTGCTACTGCTATCAACTTGTCACCCTAGTTTCATAGTCCAACAGACTCTGACCGACTGGCGTCACAAAACTGCCAACCTCGGTTATAGTAAAGGTAGACCTCAGATGATCGCCAATTTGACAATGACACTGAAAACTGTAATATATATTTCTGAGACGCAAGTGACGCCCACACTAGCATAGACTCGAGCTCAGTATATACAACTCCAACACTGGCACCCTATAAACGAAATAAACACAAAACTCAATTTCTACTCTAAAACTAGAAATAGTGACAACCTCATACAACATACAATAAGAGATATCACAAACGAATAACTCACCCTATACAGGGGTCCAAAAATCCTACTGAATAATAAGTCCAAGAAACTAGTACAGATTATAGATATAATAACCTTTTACGGACCAACACACCGTCTGTTTCAACCAAATTCAGAGGGTGAACTGCCTCATGACAAAGAATGACCAATAAATGTCACCGGACTTTGTGACGTAGCAAAAATAATTCAAAACAAAAATACAAGGCACTCTCGCCCCGTACAAGTAATACGAGTAGAGGAAAAAAAAAAAAAAAAGACACTACGCGACAAACAGTATCTTTCATCAAATATTATAATACATTATGAAAGCATGAGAGATAAATCCTGACTATGCCCATGAGAATATTACAAATGAAATTTACTTAAAGAATATTTTGCTCTAATCAAATATTTATTTGTACATTTCAGTTAAAAATAATGAAAATCCTAACTGCTTTGACATCTTCAAAAAAAAAAAACATATTTTCTCGAAAAATCTCATTTAAACTTTCTTGTAAATCAATTATTTACCTGACTCAGTGGTACTTTTGAACCATAGGCCTCATCAGCTGATTTCAGATTTGGCATGATGATAGGTACAGGATAAAGACTTTTGTTTGGCTTCTTTGACACAGCCAATAGTCTTGATGACAAAGACTATGATTTATTACTATCTGTAAAATTTGCTATTTCTATCTCTTTCTTCATAGTAATTTCCTGTAACATAAATAAATAAATAAACAACAAAAGAAAAATGTAAACAAGAAAGGTTTACATAACTGTCTTCTCTAATAACATAATTTTATTTTTTTTAAAGGAAGATTCAATCATTCATGTTATTCTGGTATACTTTTGCTCTAAATTGAAAAAAAGATTAGATCTAGTTTATCTATTATAAATAATATATTTGAAAAAAAAACAACATGCATTTAATGTATATTGAAATACCTGATGACCTAGTTTCACATTAGAAGTTTGTGCATATTTTTCTGATGGCTGTGTATACAAGTCTGATTCATCTTCATCTATTTTCTCGATTTTAATTTTTGACACTTTGAAACTTTATGAGTTTGTGCTAACAGATCTGTATCTTCCATTTCCTTCTTTACATTGTTCACTTCAATAGAAGAATCAAGATCTGTGTCAGGCATCATGGAAGCACAAAGGTCCAATTTCAGCTTGTTGAACTATTCTGTAATAAATGCAGAATTTAAGATTTTAAGCAGAATTTAAGATTTAAAAAAAATTAAAAGTTATATTTCATTAACACTTGAAAATAATAAATCTGGATTCTGTTGTGTAAACAGTGATGTGATCTATGACACAAAAACTTTAGAAATTTCTTAACAAGATGTACAGATTGTTAGTTGAGTGCATTGCAGGTTATATTAAAAAATAACACATTTAAAAGGGATCATAGAATTAAGCTTAGTCAAGATCAAATTTTATTTTAGCATCAGTTATTTACAAATAGTTGTAACTAACTAAACAAATATTTGGAACTGAGGATAGAAAACTCTTTGATTCCATTTCTATAAAAGATGCTCATAAACCTGGCACTAATGCGTGGATCAATATTGCCAATATTTAAACAATTTTTTCTCCCAAACTTGTTTCAAATTGCTTAAAACTTTATCTTAAATATCTTATCTTATAGATTACAGATGTTACCTTAAAAAAGAAGATAATTACATCCTACGCATTTCATGTGTCAATCTAGTCATGAATTTCAATCAATGACTTAAACTCTGCTAAGTCGGAATAGTTTCCTTTGTTAAACATCTGGAATTTCAATAATGCGGTATAAGTAGCTTAAGGCAATTATTTTATGTGTTTTTAAATGTGTTAAATATAATAGGTTTACTGAAAATATGAATATTTAATAAAAAAATATATATTTTATTAATTTTGAAACATATTATACTTCCTAGAGCTGGTTAGTCAGTTTTTAATTTTTTAATGGTAGTGACGTGAATAGTTAACTCAAAGTTTTCATTTAATGTGTTTTAAATGTATCAAGTTTGTGATAATATGACAAGGCATGCCTACCCCCAAGACCCAGAATGTGGAACACTCAAGATGAAAATGTGGAGTATTGGACCCCAATGTGAAGCATAAACAAATTTAAGTTCAGGATTGTTTCTTTGACATTAAATGTATAAAATATAATTAAAACTAAGAAAACCTGTAGTTTAAAGAATCATAAATATGTCCTATGCTTGAAATCAATAGTTAGATCTAAACCTATATGATGAGTTCAATTGCCCTAACTCATTGATGCCCAACCTAATTCGACACGGCCATTTTAATTTCCAACACTCATCTGGCTGGCCACATGAACAAAAAGTTACAAAAAAAAAAAAAATTGTTCTGAAACTATTTTGGTAGAAACCTGTGGATTTCATAATTAATTAATAGGTTATTTGACAATGCGTCATAAAATAGCTTTCTTACTCTACTTAAAATATGAGCAACAGTGTAGGTAGCTTTACCAACGACTCATTTTGTGCTCTCTTTTGGTTCATGTACATATGGATCCTCCAACCTCAAGGCGTATTTTCTACAATCTTTTATTTGTGACTCAAAACAAGAATGTCGCCACATTTATTTTATAAAACCATTTTTATGTTGTTCTTTTATTAGACAGCCAGACTTTCTTTATGAAATAAATGTTGGCCTGTTAACATGTTCAACAAAAAGTATTGATATTTTCACTTTTCCTGGTAGAGTCCCATTTCATAAACACACAAATGTTAAAGATAATGATACCAATCCATCAGAGAAAAAAGAGGGCCCCAACGTAGGTAGAGATACATATTTTAAACGTTTTTTTTTTTGTTTGGAAGGGGGATTTCTACACTTTCTGCTGATGTTTCGGCAGGCAGAATGAAACCATGTCTGGCTCGTGGGTCATAATTGGGCATCACTGCCCTAACTAGACTATATAATATAGTCTATAGATCTAATGGTTAAAAACAAATACATACTCACTGTAACATACATACCGTATTTTTTGCCGTATAAGACGCACCCAATTTTAAAAGAGGAAAATCTAGAACAAAAAGATTCTGAACGTACCGTATTTTTCGCCGTATAAGACGCACCAACTTTCCCCCTCCCCCCCCCCCAGTTTTGGAGAAGAAAAAGTGCGTCTTATACGGCGAAAAATACGGTATTACACATATTGAGTCTAATAGTCATTATAGATCTAAGAATTATATTAACAATAATTACAGAAATAGAGCTAGACTTACTAAAACAGTTAAAACAGACCTATTTTGGTATTAGATTTACTACTTTACTTAGGTATTGAACTGCATTCTAAATCAATCTAATGCTACTATGACTACTGCTTGATCTAGATCTACTTGATTGTCTAGGACTCTAGAAGTAGTATTACGTCCTACACGTGATGCATTTAGGTCTTTTTCATAATGATATATCTATAGATCTAATTTAATATAATTTAGCTTTTTATTTTCTTAGAAATAAACCAGTTAGATCTAAATTCTAAATCCAGCTCTAGATGATCACGATGTCTGTATAATAATAATATGATATGATTAATAATCTTAATCATAAATTTCATAATGATTATCAATGATTGTAGATATAAATTAAAATTTTCTAAATCATTATCATAATAAATCTAATCAATTAGATTCTAATAATCTAATAGAAAATAGTTAATACAATAATATACTATATATATAGTATTATATAGTATCATATAGTGATTATAGTCTAATATAGATCTAGATAAAAACCAGTGACTTGGCAGAATTTAAGTCATTGGTTAATAATATATTATAATATAATGTAGCTTTTTGTAGGACGTAAAGGGTCGTAATCATCTTCTTTTTTGAAGTATTTTATTATTATATAAGATCTAGATCTACATTACATTGTCAGCAAAAGAAATAATTTAAATGGAGCGTTAGGATTATTAGCACTTACTAGATTAGATTCTAAGACTAATTTAGATCTAAAATCTAGTTCAAGATCTAACTAAACCTAAAACCATCTTGATGTAGGACATACCGGAAATGTAAACAATAAACACAGACTATGCAATAGACAAATATATAGTAGATCTATATATATATATATGTACGACACAGACCTATATATAATATAGTCCTATAGTTCATAAAAGTCAAGGGAAATCAATCTGCTTGTAACTAACAACTTTCCGTCCGGCTCTAGAATCTAGATCTACATCTATATAATAGAGTACCGGTATAGAGATATGATAGGCTAAATGTTAGATCAAGATGTAGTACTAGTAGATGATAGATCTATTTACTTTTTTTTTATATAGAGTAGTACTATCTGGATAAAAAGATTCTAGAGCTAAGACTACTAAGAGTAGAAGTTACTGAAGTAAGTTTTAGTTTGTAGTACTAGAATCAGACATCTACTTGCTAGCAAATTCCTCTACTCACTAGTAGTGCAGTACTGTCAGTGTCTCTAGACCAGTGGTTCCCAAACTTTTTTGTCTCATAGACCCCTTGCCATGTTTTGTGGTTTTTGGTAGACCCCCTGCTTAACTGCATTTTTGCAATTGTCCATTTTCTTAGTAATTTTTTAACTAGTGAGCCGAAGAGTAAGTACGTAATTTAAATTTACTTTGCAAGTTAGGGAGCTCTTTGTTATTGATACAATTCAAATTTAAACCAATTAAAATAACAATATGTATAACTGGAACCACCAAAAACACTGGAAATGTGTGTTGTTGTTGTTTTTGTGAGTTCATCATCTGTTGCTAGGGATATTATGTTTCATATCGGAATTTGTTTTTTCTATGAAGTAGTTCTTCAATCCATAAATATTAATTATTTAATATTATTATTAATTATGGTTTTTATAAAGCGCTACTTGGCCTTAAGTATCACTGTAAAGTTTTCGTAAAGAGCAGTTTCTTGTGTATTTCTTCATCTTTCACGTCTGACTCAAATATTGGGTCTGCGGAACTGTTTTTTTTGAAACAGGAGAAGGGCAAATTAACTGGCGTCTAAACCAGTAAGCTCATTAGCCTAGGCTTGTAACCCACCTAGCAGGGGGGAAACTGAATTCAAACCTCCGCTGCCTTGCAGATATACCCAAACATGGGAACTGTGTCGTGGGTCAACCCCGAGGAAAATTAAGGAGCCGAGGACCCTTAGGCAGTATGCAGCACACAGCGCTACGCCCTTTCAGAGCTTGCGACGCCGCTTTTGTTATAACTCATACCACTGATGTGCCTACTGTATTGTTGTTTAAAGAAATGTGTTTAAGATAATATCAGATGTACATTTGTGTAAAACAGTTTTTAAATCTACTTTAACAGCTGGTAAAATCAATGTTTTATCTATAGTGTTTTCCGTATTTAGCTTTAAGTTAAGAGATCTTTTAAGATGCTCACATACTATCATCTTCTCTATAGGATGTTGAAGAGAGATTTTATCTTTGAGAGTTTGAAAGTTATTCAAACCGTTTTTCTTTTTATCAGTGTGGCATTGTCTCCAATGATCCTCCAGCGTAATTGGTTTCATATCGTCATAAAAAAAGCACTTAATTGGCAACCGCATGTTTGACAAGGAAGAAATGAATCCCAATTTTAAATACCAATGCTGTATAATCTACATTTCCTTTTGTTTAATGTAGAAAAAAATAAGCAATTTGTTTCTTTTAGACAAAATTAAGCTATTTAAAAAAGTATTGAAATTAAACATAACAATTGTTCATTTGAATAACAGGATAAATATTGAAAGGATCAACTAAGGTACAAATCTAGTGTATGAAATAATTACATTGATGAGATGTTAAAAATTAAAGTCACGACCTGCTTAAATAAAATCCATTTTCTTAGACCCCCATGGACATCTCATAGACCCCCAATTTATTTTTTTACTTTCGTAGACCACTTGGAACTCTTCGTAGACCCCTGGGGGTCTATATAGACCACTTTGGGAATCACTGCTCTAGACTCTAGTGAGTGAATGACTAGTGTAGGCTTTTGTAGGTGGCAAGGGTACCTGGATATTAGCTCTGTTATCAGCAGTAGATGGCTTGATCATGTTCATAGAGAATGCCCTGGCCTGTGAATGTCATTATATGACTGTATAATAGTATATATATATCTAATCTAATATGTGTTTTTTTTGGACAATGGTCAGAAGGTCATCACGGAGCCAGTTTTTTGTTGTGATCTTGTTTCCAATCTCCTCACTTATGATTTGTGAATCAAACAAATTGAAATGTCCAGAAGTTTCCCAAGGGTTTTATTTTAAATCAACATTTTTTTAAAAAGGAAAATGTTTAATTAATAGTCTTATTTAGAGAGAGGTTAGGGATTTTTATTTCCAAGGGCTCAAGTATAGTAGCTACTATTTATGACCAACAGATGTTGAAAAACAAATTATGCTTTATTCTGGAATGTTCATCAGCTAGATCCACAATAGGAGGCGCAGTAGCTGAGTGGTAAAGTGCTTAGCTTTTAAACTGGGGGTCCTGGGTTCAAATCCTGGTGAAGACTGGTATTTTTAATTTCAAGATCTTTAGGGTGCCTCTGAGTCCACTCAACTCTAAATGGATACTTGACATTAGTAGGGGAAAAGTCTTAATTTAAAAAAAAAATAGATATTTTGCTTTGACAACACATTTACCATTTTGTCAAGAAATATTTTTAAAAAATTGAATATGTTATATATATCAGTGATTACAGTCTGCAAGACTGAATCCAGAATTTAAAAAAAAATTTTTTTTACATTTTACTGTATGCTAAAATTTTATGAAATTAAAAACTTTAATTTTTTTTAATTACCGGTATAGGTTTTTACAAATATTTTTTTATTCGTACCACAGAAATATTAGTGCAGCTGACAGTTGGACCAAGTACCCTTCCATGATGCCTCACACAAAGCTTGATTTTTCTCTTGAACTGAACCATGCCTTAAAAAATGTGAAGGAGGAAAAGGAAGAAATAGATTTAATAACACAACCATGTGAAGAACAAAACTTCAAAGTGCCGATCATAAAAAGTGAGAAGATAGATGAAGATGAATCAGACTTGTATACACAGCAATCAGAAAACTTTGCTGACACTTCTAATGGAAAACTTGAACATCAGGTATTCCAATTTTACCATACATCACTACTTTATCAGATATATTTAACCTTATGAAACAAATGTTTAAAGAAAAAAACAACTTCTGTTGTTATGAATAGTTTTAATTAACTAGAAGCCTTTTTTTTTAAGTTCACTTTTAGATAGAGTCAGTATGATAACTCACTAATTAGTTTAAAAAAAAAAAACATAGCACATCTTTTTTAGTCACTTATGAAGTTAACTGATCACCATTTGGATAGATATCTATGTCTTCAATGCAAAACAAACGAGCATGGTGTCATGTGGCCAGCACAACGACCAACCAACCTACTTTACTTTTCCCAACTAACGTCAGGTACCCATTAGAGTTGAGTGGACTAAGGGGCGCTCTAAAAATCCAGAAATTGAAAATCCCAGGACCCCAGATTCGGAACCAAACGATTCAATTTGGCCATCAGAATAGTTTTGATATCAGAATAATAATACTTAATTATTTTTTTCTTTCTTTCTTTTTTTTTAATAGGTGGATGTTATTAAGAAAGAAAAGGAAATGATATCAGAAATAAATGTGCTTACTGATAACATACAAGATGAACTTAATGAAAGCCTTTCAAATGAATGTGTTTTGAAAATAAAGATGAAAACTTCTTGTCATAGCGCTAAAGAAAAACATCAGTGTCCCATTTGTCTCAAAGATTTTGCTAAACATTCCAATTTAAACAAACACCAGCGTATTCATACTGGTGAAAAACCATTTGTATGTGAAATATGTCAAAAAGGATTTACTGAGTATTCATCTTTAAAAAATCACCAGCGTATTCATACTGGTGAAAAACCATTTATATGTCAGATATGTCAAAAAGGTTTTAGTGTATCTTCGCATTTAAAAAGACACAGTCTGATTCATACTGGTGAAAAACCATTTAGTTGTGAAATATGTCAAAAAAGTTTTAATCAATCTTCATCTTTAAAGAATCACCAACATATTCATACTGGTGAAAAACCATTTAAATGTGAAATGTGTCTAAAAGGATTTAGTGAATCTTCACACTTAAAAAGACACAGTCTGATTCATACTGGTGAAAAAACATTTAAATGTCAAATATGTCAGAAAGATTTTACTGAATCATCATCTTTAAAAAGTCACCAACGTATTCATACTGGTGAAAAACCATTTAAATGTGAAATATGTCAGAAAAGATTTACTCAATCTTCACAATTAAAAAGACACAGTCTGATTCATTCTGGTGAAAAACCATTTAAATGTCGAATATGTCAGGAATGGTTTACTGAATTATCTACTTTAAAAAATCACCTACGCATTCATAATGGGGAAAAAGTATTTCAATGTGAAGTATGTCTAAAAGGATTTAATTTATCTTCAAATTTAAAAAAACACAGCTGGATTCATACACATATATTTTGAATACTGTATGTCAAAAAGATATACTGCAGCTTCATCTTTAAAAACACCACCTAATTAATTCATACTTTTGAAAAACCATTCAAATGTATAATATGTATAAAAGGTTTGTCTATTTACCATATATTTGAAACAGCATTTAATTTCATATCAGACCAAAAATAACTTAAAATGTTTGTATTATGCAATTTTCTTATTTTTTTCGTCCTTGAAAATCATCAGCTGATTTACTGAGGAAAAAAACTTTAAAAGTTTTTGAAAAAATTTCACCGTCTGGTTTAAACTGTAAAAGAAAGGCAAGAGTAAACATTATCATGACCTTCAGCTTCTCTGTTTATATTGGGTACTTGAAGCACAGGATTGGATCAAACTGGTGAAAAGCAACATTAAAGGAGATTAATTACAACTCTGTAGCTGAAGATTGAGGCTGCTACTAAGTTTAAATGACTGGAGAATGTTTAAATCATGGGACAATGTTAATATTTTGTTTATAGTCTAATTTGAAATATATTCAAAATGCTATATTATACCTGGTACTGAGTGAATAATGAAGACCTGGTCATCAAATGAGATTTTTACCTATCTATTGAATAGCTAGTGTTCCACTAAATTTAAGAAACTTGTGTTAATATGCAAAGCTTTGTACAGCTTGATTCTGTCTCATCAAGAGCAGGATAAAATTAGGATGTTTTTGACACCAGCATATTTTGGCATTAAATTATGTTTTTCTTGTAGTGACTTATAATTCTTTGAATGGATTTCTAAATCCACTGTAATTGAAAGTTTTTTTTAGCTTATCAAATATATGTTAGTGTCATATATGGAGTCTGTATCACCAGAGTTGAAGTTTTAAAACTGCACGCCACAGAAATACATGAGATGTATTGACAGTTAAACTTCTACAGGGGTGCATGAATTTACCCTTCTTAGGCTAAACTAGTGAATTAACCTTCTTAGGCTGAACTATTGAATTTACCATCTTAGGTTCAACTCTTGAATTTACCTTCTTAGGATCAACTATTGAATTTACCTTCTTAGGTTTAACAATTGAATTTACTTTCTTAGGTTTAACATTTGAATTTACCTTCTTATGTTCAACAATTGAATTTACCTTCTTAGGATCAACAATTGAATTTACCATCTTAGGTTTGACTAAAGCTACCCAAATGTTATTCTACAATGCCTGTTGTTTTTATTTTATAAGCTTCGGACTTGTCATACATTTAGAAAAAAAATCACAGGATTGAAGGATGACAGGCTGGACTGGATTGTTCTTGAGATGACATTCTGAAGTGCATGTCACACAATCAGTCAACTATTAAAGTTGTGGCTAGACTCAAGTCTACTTATAAGCATCTAAAGAAAAAGATGGAAAATAATATCTTTAAATTATGTGTGATGTAATCTATTTAGTGTGAATTCAATACCCTCAAGAATTAGTAGCCTATTATTCGCATGAGCTAGAATTAATGAATGAATAGATTGTTGCTTTCAAGTTAACCTCGAAGTCTTACTGCGAACTTGCTTAATACATCTCTGATGGCAATGATAGTTTTTGATAATACTCTACATGCACCAAGAGCATCGATTGAACATCTCTCGAGTGATATCCGTGTCTCATGAACTCTAGTTTGGAAGTTTTACACCATTTCTCATTAAGCACATTGAAAACTATATTGACTATATATTGGACTTTTAAACAAATCTTCTATTCAGACATGACCAAAAGAGACGTCAAACTTACTCTACAAAGATGTCTGTTAGCAAGACTTAAGCAACAAAGATATCAAACATTGGGGAAAAATTGATCAGCATCAAGAACCATGATGAACAGTTAAGGCCAAAATAAATTATACCTTAAATCAGGTGGAACAATGAAGTCATTTGTCCCAAAAATTAGACAAAACTAAATGTCTTATAAATGTTATGGCTATTTTCTGTTCATGACTTGTTATTTAGTTGGACACAACTTGTTAAACTTATTATTGGTTAGAAATTTAGAATTACTTTACTTATTCAATAAATTTGAAGACTTAGAAAATAATTAAGTTTCGTTGTATTTTAAAAAATGTTAAGTACCTGTACCGGTATGTTAGTTATTATTTTTTAAATCAATTTCCACAACTTTTTAATTAAATCTCATCTTCATTAAGCATTTGATTCATTTTGAAATAATGTGTTTGTATGTTAGTACGGATGGCTTCTTGGTCATGCAGTATGCGCATTGGACTGTCGTTCTGACTTCTTGATGGTCCTGGGTTTAAATTGTGCCCGCTGCCATCCACCATCGTCTTGCTGGAGGTTTGGACTAGGAAGTAAATCATCTTCAGCTCTGAATGAATATCCGAAACATTTAAAGCAAAACATTTTACCAAATAAAAAAATTTCTGAGTAAATAATGTATAGTTCTAAACCTTACAATTGAATAGATGTTCAAAACTAAAAGTAATTAGTGGTCAGTTTTGCAACTAAGCAGTGAGCATGGAAAGTGTTTCATATGGTATACAGTGAGCAAGGAAAGTGTTTCATATGGTATGCAGTGAGCATGGAAAGTGTTTCATATGGTATGCAGTGAGCTTGGAAAGTGTTTCATATGGTATGCAGTAAGCAAGGAAAGTGTTTCATATGGTATGCAGTGAGCAAGGAAAGTGTTTCATATGGTATGCAGTAAGCAAGGAAAGTGTTTCATATGGTACCGGCATATAAAGTTTAAGGAAAGCTACAGACAATTTATTGTGTTACGTTATTGCTATAGGCTATTATTTTTTAAATCGGGAGTTGTATCAATGTTAAAACAGGATTCTGTAATTACTCTTCTGAGAATCATGGATACAAAAAAAAAAAAGTGAAGGTCCCCTTTCTGACCTTGTGATCTATATGGCAGACAATGCAAAGATCATTTGATCCTGTGGCCCACAGTTGATGAGGGTGTCATGTGGCCAGCACAACGACCAACCTCTTACTTTTCCCCAACTAATGTCAGGTGCCCATTAGATCTGGGGGGGGGGGGGGGGAGACCGAGGCGCCAAAAGATCCTGAAATCAGAATCCCAGTCTTCACCATTAATCAAACCCAGGACCTCCAGTCCAGAAGCTAAGCGTTTTACTGTTCGGCCACTGCGCCTCATTCATACATATTTTAAAGATACATAGGGTAGATAGGTCTTGGTGTTATTCTTGAATGCTTTGAAGCATGTGGGTTTAGCAGAACACAATGGGAACCAAAATAAAAGTTCTAAAATTTTGATCTGTGTAGGCCCTATATCTATTTCTATATATCTAACCAGGGCCGCCGCTACCTATTGTGCAATGTGTGCATTGCACGCAGGCGGCCGACTTAAGGGGGCGGCCAAATCATAATTCCAAGGTTACTTTCTTTTAAAAATTTAATTAAGTAGAAAAAAAAACCTTAAATATTTTAAATAAATTCTAATTATTCCACTATCCTTTGAATATATAAACGATATTCGTACATAAGAAATTATTTTGGAAACTAGAACAAATAAAATAGAGCAGCGTGCGAGGGATTTTCACGGGTTTTTTGCATAAGCGCCTGCTCATTTCTGGCCTTGAATTTTCGCGGGTTGTTTGTAATATTTGTTTTTGAATCGAATTGCCGCCCTATAAGTAGATCTTTTAATAGATAGTCAATAAAAAAAAATTCACGGGGGGGGGGGCGCTAGTTTCTCTCCTATGGAGGGAAAGGGCGCAACGTCCTGACAAAAAGGGGTGTTACGGAGTGAAGTGTATGTGTTTCCTAAGCGGCGGTGATAAGAGGTTAAGCGATTGATTGGTGATTATGCATTAACAATGATGAAATCAGCGTACTTAGTGCAAATGTCAGGAGAGTATCTTAAGACATGAAAGAGTAAAGATTTATTTTTGTTGTGAGCTAGATTTTTGTTTAAATATCAGTTTATTTCATTACTATTAGATCTATATCTCATCTCAAATTGAATCGCGAATAACAAAGACGTTTGTTCAAGTTATTCAAAGTATATTTATTAACAAATATAAAACGCCTTCATCGGTTCAGCTGTACTAGCCGTCCAGAGCTACAAGCCAACACTGGACCAACAACGGGGAAGGGGGGAGGCAAAAAAAAATAAACATGGTCCAGACTTGAGCGGAAACCTGGAGCATCTTCAATTCTATCTTCGCTTCTGTCTACGCTTACAAAAGATGTAGGCAATACAATTTAAAAAAAAAAAAAAAAAAAACTCTTTTTCAGTGCACTTTCATGACTCAACTTTGGATTTTATACACAGTGTTAAATTAATATAAATGAAAAAATAAAACCTCAAAATTGTGACTAAGTTTTTTTTTAAATTATATTCTAAAAAAAAATAATTATCGGACATCACTATGGAAGTTTTCATCGCTCCTCTGGGCTCCAGCTTCTAAAGGGGTTTCGAGCGAAAATATTGCTATCTAGGCAGTCGCCACCCAGGAATATGAGAAACACTGCCATACTATGTTTTATTTCAAGTCATTGTTTAAGTGATTTGTACTTTAGATTATTTACTTTGTATTAAACTCAAGAAAAATATTGAGCGCTGAATCGCTTCATTTGGTGGATAAATTTGTAGGCAACTCTGAATGATTGTGTATACAATGCAGATCTCTCTAAAATACAATGGTGATAATTATAATGAAAGTTTACAGAACGTTGAAAATGTTCCAACAACAAAGGCTTTTGTATTTCGAGCTTTTTTTTCGGATTATACTTTAACTTACAATAACAAACAAGTTAACATACCCACGTCCAGACCATATATCACTGTAGAGCAGTCAAAGTTATCGAGAAATTGTATATAGATCATGATCAATGGATCTCATTCACCAATCGTAAACAAACAACATTTAGCCACGTGGTTCTCTATCTCTACTATACAAATTACGTAATACACACAGGCTGTCACGTGACAGTTTTTTCATTGTTTTATCAATATTATCACGTGGCTACATGCTGTTTGTTTACTATAGTGCATGATTCCTAGTTGTACTTGAGGGTTACAACAACTATGCGAATATGAAAGGGAAAAATGGAATGGTCTAAAAAAGATAGATTTAAATTAAAGTGCACTTTTGGAACAGTGTCCAGCTCAATCTTAATGGATTTTGTTCTAGAAAAAAAAAGGGGGCGGCATTCTTTAAATTTCGCACGCAGGCGGCCACAACCCTTGCGACGGCCCTGTATCTAACTATATCTATCTAACCATCTCTATTTATATAGCTATATCTATCTATCTAATTCAGCGGTTCTCAACCTTTTAGGCTCGACAACACCTTTTTACAATTCTCCACTCGGCGACGACCCCCTATCCCACCCCAAACGCATAACTATTTTCATTCATAAGCATATGTAGGCTGTTATAAAATGGAAATTTCCTATAAGTATCTGTTATGCATTGCTAAAACCTAATGTTCAAATCATGAAACAGTTCGAAATGAAGTTCTTATAAATAGATAGGCCTACATCATTATCATTAAATTACAAATCATTGAACCTTTGACCTTGCATACGTGCATCTATTTACTTTTCTATTTCTTATTCTATATAGATTCACCATATTCATGTTACAGACTTAGATGAACAATTGAAAATTGACGGGGCACGGGTAGTAATCACAACAATAGTAAGCTACATAGCTACACTATTGTTGCGACTTTTTGAGTCTGTTTGCTTTTCCCTATTAAGGATTCTCGGGACATAACTACTGTCATTTTCTGCATCAAGTCTTAGACTTCTTTAATAAGACTTCATTACTAAAAATCTGGAAAACAATGCTTCAAAAAAAAAAAAACTTATTTGAAATGGAAAAAAAAATAATCGCGAGACAGACAAATCGGGATATGACTGCAAAACACTTGATCCAGAGTTAAACTGACGTCACATCGCTATTATTGAGCTCAATAAACTCTTTCTACAGAACTTCATCTTTGACTGTGAATGGACTTATGGCTAGTGCAAACGTGATGTCAGGCGGATTCGGAAAGTAGGATGAAATTTTGTGCACATGCATGCGCAAATGTTCTTTCACAGAATATTATCATTGTATCTGTTTGACAGGTTCAATGCTATTTTTCACATAGTCAGCAGATACTGTTGGCAGCATGGGAATATTATTTTATTTAATTTTGTTTTGCCAATTTAAACTTCCGTTCGGAAGAATCGATTGCTTCAGACAAACCTAGCTATGTTAAGTTAATCCATACAGTTACGCTTTTAGTTACTTGACATTCTTTTGGCAGTGTCTTTGTTATTAATATTTGTCGATGAATCACACAGTGAGTTCCGATGACTTTTAATTACTCATTTTTTACAAACTTTGAAAGCCAGACCAGCACACTTTCAAAATTGAAGCACCGTCTTGTTAACACCACTAATATTTTTCAGAAAAGATTTTCTACTTTACCAAAAATCACATACTTTTGTAATCGTTTCCAGTGGCTTGCAAAAACGAAACTCGTCTTTAAAATCACAATCTTTTTAAATATGCTACTTGTCTGAACCTTAAAGTTTGGATGTTAAGCATCAAAAGGATGTTGCATTTATTTCGGCTACATAGATTCGGCGTATAGAATTTCGTTACAAATATAGCACATTTCAATTTCTGCTGGAACTATTTTAGTAAAACCACAAACCGGTATCGAAATATTTTCTTTTCTTCACGTTCCAGTGTGCGAGCACCATTGTCATAGGGTGTTCCATAATGAAAGTATTATCTTCAATATCATATGCCATAAAGGATGGAGTATTATTCACTTAGACGAAATGGCTTTTTAATGTCGTCACGACGTCACCATTGAAATAATATCCACGATTCGACACTAGTGTAATGTGTGGTAGGCCTATGCATTAGTTTACATTAAAACTTTCAAAAATAGTTATGCTGCGACTATTAAAATGTTGGTGAGATGATTCTGTTTCAGTTGTTTAAAACATGTCTCCTAGAATGACCCCCAAAAATTGTGACTTCCAATCGAATGTTATTTTTATAATATAAAGTTTCTTGCGTTATAATAGACAAAAAAACAATCCATGTTTTCGATGGCCTCAGGCGACCCCTGGCAAATCGTCAATCGACCCCCATTGGGGTCGCGATCCACAGGTTGAGAACCCCTGATCTAATCTGTCTGCACCTCCAATGGATACAAAAACTAAGTAGAATATGGCATGTCTGTCGTCAATGTTAGATTTCTCTTTTAGTTGGGGGGGGGCCGGCCATCGACCCTGCCCCTGGATCCGCCACCGCTTGGTGGCAATAAGAAGACAAGCTCGAGACCGTAGAAATTGTTTACTGTATGGCCCTATGCTCCACGAGGAACACAAAGGACATCATGATGAAGTCATTGGTTTTACTTTTACTGGCTGACACAGGCACACCATTATGAATTCGTCATAGTAGTAAGCCATATAAAACTTACATATAGTGTGAACGAAAATATCATGAATGAATATATTCATATTGTGAAAGAAAATAAAATAATAATAATAATCTTTATTGTCCATAAGGAAATTTCTCTTACAATTTGTGCATTACACCATTGTGCAGTGTGTCTTTACTATCTTAGCTTAGCTTAATCCTGTGTACTTTCAGGGGAGCATAAGGCCGCAACCACACCTCTCCACCGAACTCGGTTCTGAGCAGCTTTTTTCATCTGCTCCCATGTCATTACAGTACCCTCAGCTTCACTGATGACTGACCTCTTCCAGGTTTGCTGGGTCTGCCCACTTTCCTCTTTCCTTGTGGGTTTGAAGATTATGGTTCAGTTTTTTATGTATAATTGCTACTTTACTTTTGAGTCTTCTGTCCTGAAGGCTTTCTAAATTTAGTGATTTTACTAATGGTGTTACTCTAGTCAAATGTGAATATTCGTTTGTTATGAATCTCACTGCTCTATTTTGTGTTTGTTTCAGTTTCTTAATGTTTTCTTGAGTTGAGGGATCCCAAACGGTGGATGCATATTCTATTATTGGCCTAACCAAGGTTAAATAACATTTTAGTTTTATGTTCTTATTTGATTTATATAAATTTCTTTTAATAAACCCTAATGCTTTGTTTGATTTTTTTATAGTTTCATCAATATGTGGATTCCATGACAGCTTTTCATTTATTATAACACCTAAATATTTTGCGTTTTTAGTCTGTGTTACTGGTTTGCCATGAATAAGATAAGTGGAATGAATTTGTTATAGTTTTTTTTGTTACTCTTAACAAATGACATTTTTCTGGGTGGAAAGACATGCTCCAATTTGATTCCCATTTCTGTAATTCATCTAATTCTCTTTGTAAAATATCTGTGTCTTGTGTTGTTTTTATTGTTCTATATATTATGCAATCGTCTGCAAATAATCTGACTTTTGTTCCTGAAGTAATGCAATTTGGTAAATCATTTATGTAAATTAAAAATAGTAGACTGTTCCTTGAGGTACACCTGAGTTTACTGTTATTGGTGTTGATTTAGAGCCATTTATTATTACAGTTTGTTCTCTTCCTATCAGAAAATCTTTAATCCACTGATGCAGTGGACCATTAATGCCAAAATATTTTAATTTTTTAAGCAAACTATGGTGGTGAACTTTGTCAAAAGCCTTAGAAAAATCTAGTAAGATAGCATCTATTTGTTCACTATTATCTAAACCTTTAGAAAAATCATCAATTAGTCCTATTAGTTGTGTTTCACATGATCTATATTTCCTAAAGCCATGTTGGTATGGTGTGAGGACATTTTGTTTGTCTAAGTGGTTTATGATGTTGCTACATATTATGTGTTCTAGGATTTTACATGTGATGCTGGTAAGTGATACTGGTCTGTAGTTTCCTGGGTCAGATTTTTCTCCTTTTTTAAATAGGGGGTGACATTAGCTTCTTTCCAGTCCTTTGGTACTCTGCCCTGGTTAAGTGAAGTCTGAAAGAGTATTTTGAACACTGGGGCTAGCTCATTGCTTAGTTCTTTGAGTAATCTAGATGGAATACCATCAGGTCCAGACGCTTTATTCTGTTTGGTGTCGGCTAATAGTTTTTGAATTCCATTTTCTTGTACTACTATATCTTCTATGTTGTCTACTTGGTTCAATTTCAGTAATATGTCTTTGTCTCCTGGGGCTGAGAATGCTGATGCAAAGTATTTGTTTAGGATGTTTGCTTTAGTTTCATTATCATTATGTATTATGTTATGTTCATCTTTTAATGGTGATATGCCTGTTGTTTCCATTTTCTTAGACTTAATGTATGACCATATGTTTTTGTTGTTATCTTTAGATATTACATTGTTTATGTATTCACTCTGCAGCTGTCTGCTTACTTTTTGGGTTAAGTGTTTCATTTTTATATACTTTTTGTAAACTCTTTCTGCCTTAGTTTCTTTAAATTTTCTATATAGGTTTTCCTTCTGTTAACATAGCTTCTTTAATCTATTATTAAACCAGCATTTATTTATTTTGTTTGATGTGTATTTAGTTGGTATATGTCATAACATATAAATGTTAAAGGCCATGGTACCAATCCATTAGAGAAAAAATTAGAGCCCTAACTTAGGTGAAGATAAATTTTTCAACCACTTAATGTTATACACAACGTTTTGGCGTGCCGGAGCAGCACCTTCGACATAGCCGCGGGGGTCACGGCCGGAGGGAACCACGTCACTAGCCGGCCGTATTTTTTGGGCATCACTTATCTAGATATATGAACAGAACACTGTAGGCCTCTAGAGTAAAGTTGATAGCAGTATTGACAAGGGAGATCAATCTGGTTTATTTGTAACTTAACAAAATATCATAGACTTTTTAGATAAAAAAAAAATATTAGAAATGTTATATTATATACAATCTAGATCTATATATCTATTTTTCTGTAAAGCATTTTCATCTTCTTTCATTCTTAGATTCTATTATACATTTTTATAGGTTATATCATATATGAATATATCTAGAAATACCGTTACCATAACTTAAGCCATCATTATCATAAGCCTTTTTAAGGGTCGTAAGGCTAAGTAAGGGCAGTAACTTCAGTAAGGCCCTAATAATTATAATTTATAATTATAATATTAATAGGCTAAGGTAAGTGTCTCATGAAATTTCAAATATTATAAGTTAATATAACATTAACAATAATTTAATAATAATGATATTATTATATTAGTCTGCAGAATCTAGATCTAGTCTAGATCTAGAATTCTGACTAATCTCTATCATAGTATGATAGTTTGATACTGATAGTATTCATAGTCTATCTCATTACCGGCATTTGATTATATATCATTCATATATTTAGCATGTTAACATATATCTGTGTCCTGTGTGCTAAGTTTGAACTTTGTAGCTTGGCGCACTCTTTAGATATTAATTTTCAAAGTTGATGGTTAAAATCTATTTTTAGTAACAACCAACACTGTGATTTACTGGAAATGGTCAAATTCTATCTATCACGTCCTATTTTTAGAAGCACAGATAGGAATTTTTCATTTAGATTAGCTTTTAGAATGTTTAAATGCTAGATTATGGAGAGGGAATGTGTCTTTATTATAATGACTTTGTAATGTGCAAATTTTAAAGTAAAAATAAATATTTTAAAATAATAATATCAATTTTTTTTTTCATATTTTTTTGCTCTGCGAACTATTAATTAATTTTTTTTTTCTGTGTGTTGTTTTTTTCTATTAGTATACATGTAAATTAATAGTTAATAAATGAGTATATTACATTTTTACATGATGAGCTATTACTATCATCTAGCACAAAAAATTAAGTAAAAAATCTTTTAATAACTTCTAAATAAATGGTAAGGTTTCTTTTTTATTTTATTGTCCGATGCAAGAAATTTTTCATTTGCAATCTAATTTTTAAAGCATTTAAATTCAGGCATTTAAAAATGATTAATTGCCAGTGCTCTACAAAAAGGTTTAAACTGTTTCTTATGAAGTTTTTTAAACTTATAGTCATTATATTTTAGCAAATATTTTTCTGCGCAGTGCTATTTTCATTTTTAATTTATAAAAATTATCTATCTGATGCATATAAATTGCTATTTAAATACAGTAGAATTATAATTAAACAAAATAAAACACACTACAGATCTCTGATTTGTTTTATTTGTGATTTTTGGGCTCATATGATGACAAAATCACATATATTTTTATTTTTTGTCGAAGGCTTTTTTTATATATTAATTCACTTTTTTTCAAAGATTTTATTGCTTGGTCTTATTTTTTAAATTTGTTTAACAGAATACAGGTTAATGAAAAAGACTGTGAAGTTTCAACCCCATATCTTAAAGACTTTTTATAATACAGTTAATTAACGTTCAACTGTCAGTTGTTTCGGTCACAGATTTTTTTTGTTTTACAAAGGCTAAAGAAGGCTAATTTTTGGCCACTAAAAATTTGATAACTTCCCTCACAATTAACTCAGCAATATAAAATTGGTATCATTGAAAAGCATTTCTCAAGCTCTATCTAACCAAATAGGTTTCATTGCATTGTGATCATTATGAAATTTTTATCGAAGTACCTAATATCATATGATAATATTATATTAGATATGATTATGATATATTAGATGAAGATGATATAGATATCGATAGAAATTGACAGATTAATATAGATCTAGAATTTTTAAAATCTAGATTGTAGTTCTAGCGTTAATAACTCAGTGACAGCAAACAAACACCAGTCATCTTATCTTATATAATACAGTGATTACAGACTTTACTTTAATACTTCAGTCAAAAAAAAAAAAACAAGATAATTACGTCCTACGCATCATGCATTCAGTCATGCATATTAACCAATGACTTAAATTCCTCTTCTACTCCCACCAACAAATGACTAACTAAATAAACTCTCATACAAGGACAACTAAAATTAAAAGCATTACAATAACAATCATGTGTACTGGTACTGTTCACATTCATCTTGGGAATATAAAAAATGAATAAAATAAACACCTATCACTCTTAGTATTAATAGCCGGAGATGTAGAAACTCAGGACCTAGATCTAAAGATAGATTATCATAGATGCAACATCTGTAAAAAAGTATGCACCATGAAACAGAAAGCCTTTCAATGTGACACCTGTGATAAATGGTACCATGCATCATGTCTCAATAAAAATACATCAGTGTAATATGCATTAGGCAAAAAAGATCCATCATGGCACTGTGTACCGTGTGGGTTACCTCAGTTTACAGTTTACATCAAGACTGATGACTCCTTTGATGCAGACACTTGTAACCCATACAACATCCTAAACAGCATCCCTAACCAAACTCACCAACCACTAGCCAGATCCACTCCTGTTAAAACTGCTAAAACTTATAAAGCACTCATTAAAGAAACCTACTTATGCAGTAATATCAAAGTACCAGTACCTTAAAACCTTAGTGATAAATTTTCAAAACTTAGAAATCTTATTAGAATGTGAGAAACCAGACATAATTGCAGGAACAAATACTTGGCTACATCCTGAAATTTATAATGCTGAAATTTTCAATACCGGTAGTGATTATGAAATATTTAGAAAAGATAGGACAGATAGTCATGGAGGAGTTCTTTTAGCGATAAAAAAACCCCCACTCTTATAATAGAAGAAATTACCTTACCTAACTCAAAAAATAGACAATCAACATATTGTAAAATTAACACCACCTCAGCATCCCTTATAATAGGCAGTATCTACAGACCACCAAATTTCAGTGTAGAGGACACACGAGAACTATGCAATCAGTTAACTACACTTACAGAAGAAAAAAAACAACAGTATTTTGGATAATGGGTGACTTAAACCTACCTGATATAAATTGGAAAACACTAACCAAAGAGAAACACCAAAACTTTAAGAACATAAATGAGCTTTTCATAGAAATGTTACACTACTCAGGTATATCAAATCATTAAAAAAAACAACTAGATTAAACAACACAATAGATCTCTTCTTAACCTATAGACCTGGATTAGTGGTAGAATATGACATTTTCCCTGGTCTATCAGACCATGATATCATTAAAATACACAGTCAGATAAAAGCAGTAGCCCATATAAAACCCAAAAGAAAAATCTTATTCTGGAACAAATGCAACCTAACACAACTACACCAAGCTGCATTAAACTTTCAACAAACATTCTTATCAGAAAAAAAGATTAACCAACCAGTCGATGGCTTTTGGAATTTCATTGAAAACTATCTAAAACACATTATAGAAAATCATATACCAACTAAATACACATCAAACAAAATAAATAAATGCTGGTTTAATAATAGATTAAAGAAGCTCTGTTAACAGAAGGAAAACCTATAACGAAAATTTAAAGAAACTAAGGCAGACAGAGTTTATAAATAGTACCAGGTATATTAAATTAAACAACTAACCAAAAAGTAAGCAGACAGCTGCAGAGTAATACATAAACAATGTAATATCTAAGGATAACAACAAAAACCTATGGTCATACATTAAGTCTAAGAAAATGGAAACAACAGGCATAGCATCATTAAAAGGAGAAGATACCTTAACACATAATGATAATGAAACTAAAACTAACATCCTAAATAAATACTTTGCGTCAGCTTTCTCAGCCCTAGGAGACAAAGACATATTACTTATTTGAACCAAGTAGACAACATAGGAGATATATAAGTACATGAAAAGGGGATCCAAAAACTATTAGCAAACATTTAACAGAATCTGGACCTGATGGTATTCCATCTAGATTACTCAAAGAACTAAGCAATGAGCAAGCACCAGTGTTCAAAATACTTTTTCAGGCATCTCTTAACTAGGGCAGAATACCAAGGGACTGGAAAGAAGCTAATGTCACCCTCCCATTTAAAAAAGGAGAAAAATCTGACCCAGGAAACTACAAACCAGTATCACTAACCAGCATCACATGTAAAATTCTAGAACACATAATATGAAGACCTAGACAAACATAATGTTTTTACTCGATACCAACATGGCTCTAGGAAATATAGATCATGTGAAACACAACTAATAGGACTAATTGATGATTTTTAAAAAGTTTAGATTATAGTGAGCAAATAGATGCTATCTTATTAGATTTTTCCAAGGCTTTTGACTAGTTCACCACCATAGTTTGCTTAAAAAATTAAAATATTTTGGCATTGAAATGATTGATGGTCCATTACATCTGTGTATTAAGGATTTTCTGATAGGGAGAGAACAAACTGTAATAATAAATGGCTCTAAATCAACACCAATAACAGTAAACTCAGGTGCACCACAAGGAACAGTCTTAGGTCCACTACTATTTTTAATTTACATAAATGATTTATCAAATTGCATTAGTTCAGGAACAAAAGTCAGATTATTCGCAGACGATTGCATAATATATAGAACAATAAAAACAACACAAGATACAGAAATGTTACAAAGAGATTTAGATGAATTACAGAAATGGAATCAAATTGGAGCATGTCTTTCCTCCCAGAAAAAATGTCAGTTTTTAAGAGTAACAAAAAAACTAAAACAAATTAATTCCACTTATCTTATTCATGGTAAACCAGTAACACTGACTAAAAACGCAAAATACTTATGTGTTATAATAAATGAAAAACTTTCATGGAATCCCCATATTGATGAAACTATAAGAAAAATCAAAAAAAGCATTAGGGTTTATTAAAAGAAATTTCTATAAATCAAACAAGAACATAAAATTAAATTGTTATTTAACCTTGGTTAGGCCAATAATGAAATATGTATCCTCTGTTTGGGACCCCTCAACTCAAGAAAACATTAAGAAACTGGAACAGACACAAAATAGAGCAGTGAGACTCATAGTGATGGGCAAAAGTTAGAAACTATTAACTAAAAAAAATTAATTAAGGCCATTGTTTAACTAGAAAAAAAAAGTTTAGTCAAAATCGTAATTTAATTAATTTTTTTTTAGTTACTAACTAAATTGTTTAATTAAAATTTTTAAAACCTTTTAACATGGTCAGGGTTGAAACGCACATCCCTGTTTTCAGGTCATGTGATATCAATAACTTTGATTATCAAACAGTGATGCAATTTACAACTATTTAGTCAGTCTGCATTTAAAGAGGGTAAAGTAAGATGCTGGTAGAAGTTATGGGAGTAAATATTTGCAATTGAAGTAGCAGTATTTTAAAATGTTATATATTTTTTGCCAAAGCTTCTATGCAATACTAGGAATGGGGGGTTGTGAGCCACGTGGTGGTGTAATTTCTGTTTATAGTTGGAATCTGATTAGTGAGTTAGGTCAATATTTACTGGTTTTGATCAATTCATTTGCGGCAAACAATAATTGTTTTAACTGCAGGAACATTTAAGTACACCCTTTTTATAGTCTTAAGACTTATTATTGAGATCTAATTCTAAATCAACATCTAGACCTATATAGATCTAAAAGCATTAGGATAACCAACTCTAGAAAAACAAATCTTAATCCACACCCTCTCTGACCATAAAGTAAATAGACTGTGTCCAACTTATTTTAACAACCTGGTCAGCTAGACATACACATGTAGGCCTAGTGTACTGTATGACGTACATATGTAGTCGATGATACAACAAGACTACCCTGCATTTTTTCATTATGCGTTATGCAATAGTGTTTGCTTAATGTGGAGTGGTCAGACAAGAAAATAACACACTGGCGTGGCTAGTCAAGCATGTTTGTAGATATATCTTTACACTAAAATAGTTACACACCCTCCCTGCCCAGAAAGTAAATATACAGTGTGTCCGACTGATTTTAACAACCTGGCCTATATAGTGAATAGTGTACTGAGTGTGCAGTCCATAATGACAAGACCACCCTGTTTTTTTTCCCTTGTGCGTTTAACGGTTATGCAATAGTGTTAGTTGTATTTTTAGGTGGTCAGACAAGAAAATAGCACATCTGCATGGTTAGTCAAGCATGCATTTTACACTATAAAATAGTTCTACAGGTCAAATGTTTTTAAAACTCCAAATATTTCGTTTCTATTTCTTTGGTATCTAATTGAAATTCTAAATCTATGTTATTTATTGAGATTTTAAACTTTACCAGTATAAGTAAGATTTTCTGTTATATAATAAGTTAATATAATTGTTTTAAAAAAGGGTACCATTCTTTTCTAAAGGTTTTAATTTAAAGCAAAAAAATACAAGCACACATATTTATTTAGACATTTTTTTTATTTTATTGTGCATTAACATTTATGTAAGAAACATTCTTTATTACTGACTTTATTATGGATAAATATTACTAGAATGTTAAAAGAATAAGATCGAACCGCACCGTAGGCATACAGTCAGATGATTATATCTATATATAGGTCTAGGTCAACCCCACCTCCCCCTCCCCCCCAAAAAAGTTATGAAAAGTTTGTTATAATTTAATTAATTTTCTTTAGTTTAGTTTAACTATATTTGAAATTCATGAACTAATAGCTTAACTACTTCATTTTAGTCGAAAACTAGTTTTAGTTAAATTTTAAAAGTTAGTTTAGTTCCCATCACTAGAGACTCATAACAAATGAATATTCACATTTGACTAAAGAAACACCTTTAGTAAAATCACTAAATTTAGAAAGCCTTCAGGATAGAAGACTCAAAAGTAAAGTAGCAATTATACATAAAACACTGAAACAAAATCTAATAAAATACTCAGAAAGACACAAAGTTAAAGGCACATTCCTTGTTCCATAGGCTAGAACAAATGTGTACAAATGCTCCTTCTTCCCTAGTGCTATTAGAGCGTGGAATGGGTTGCCTGAGCTAGACAAAAAAAACAGTGACTTGGCAGAATTTAGGTAATTGTTTAATATGCATGACCCCTAGGACGTAATCATCTTCTTTTTTTAAGTAACGTCTGTATCATATCAAGAATATATAAAACTCTTTCATACCTAAATAGCAACACAGAAAGAACACATTCACTCTTGCCATACCTGCCCCTGACAGCTACATTCTACTTATTCAACAAAATGTAGATTTAACCAAAAAAATTATAATGTTTATATTACACATTCCTTTAAATTATTTTTTGGGATGTCAGCGGGCAAGTTTCGATTATGAAAGTGGCACATGGGTCAAAAACGTTTGTGAACCACTCGTTCAATCTGTCTTATCTCTGCCTGCGGTATCGTCTGGGGCATTGGCTATCATCCAACTTCTAAGCATCTTGGTTTTGTGTAGGTCTCCCCAACTGTCCCCCACATCATGGCTATTTGTTTGGCATCTGCAAAAAATTTCATTGCCATGTATTTCTGGGCTGTCCCCCATTTTCTTGATGGTACTAGGGGATAGCTTGTCAAGTATTGTTGGATTCAGACTTGCAAAGGGTGTGGCCTGTCCATCTCTAGTATCTCTGAAGGATAATAATACTACTACTATTTATAGAGCTGTTAACAAACATGAGCTAGGCTCAATAAATTTAAATTTTTCTTTTCTTTTCTTGACAACAGGAATATTAAATGTAGCTGAAATTCAGACCTTTATAATATTACAAGATGACTGACACAGAGCTCGATTCTTTTAATCTAAACAATTTATTAAAACATGTGAAGGAAGAAGTGGACGAAACAGTTACTGTAACACAAACCTGTGAAAATGAAGATTTCAAAGCATCTGTAATAAAAATGGAGAAAAAAGAATTGGAAGGAGACGTGTATACACATCATTCAGAAAATTGTTATTCTGAAAAATCTTGTAGTGTAAATCTTGGGCATGAGGTATTTCCATAATGATATCAATGTATTGTGACATATAAACATCTTTTTGCTAATGTTATACATAGTTTAAAATTGTTTTGTTTTTCAAATTGAGAGAGAGCTAAAAAAAAAAATCTTGCACAATAACCTTTGTCACTTGTGAAGGCTTAGTGGCTGAGTGGTAAAGCACTTAGCATTTGAACTGAAAGGTTCTGGGTTAAAACCCTGGTGAGGACTGGGATTTTTTATTTTGGGATCTTAAGAGTACATCTGAGTTCACCCAGCACTTAACATTAGTAGGGGAAAAGTTAAGTTGGTAGGTTGTTGTGTTGGCCACATGACACCCTTGTTTACCATGGGCCACAGAATATCAACAAATGACCTTTACATCATCTGCAAAGTAGACTGTATGGTCTTAAATGGGAATTATTTGTCACTTGTATATCAACTGGTGACCACTTTGATAGATCTGTTTTGTTAGTTTTACATGTTTGGGATGTTTCTTCAGAATTGAAGATTATTACATTCTAACCCAAACTTCCCAGCATGGCGATGAATGATGGCAGACTGAGTTGGAACCTGGTATCATCATTCTATGTCTCAGATGCAAAAAAAAAAAATTTGTTCAGGGTTTAAAATAAAATGTTAGTATAAAACTTAGCTTTGTTAGGTTAACTAAATCTTGAGATCTAGTCTTTAGAAAAATTCTATCTTCAAAAAAAAAAAAAAAAAAAAAGAACAAGATTAACCTAACTTGTTAACTTGTTTATTGTGTAAAATATATGTAGTATTGTTTATTTATTTTTTTCTGAGCTACCTGTCAATGTATTTTTTTTCTCACAGGATGATTCTATAAAGCAAGAGATGACCAATGGCACAGACAGTAATAAACCTTGGTGCTTGGCTTCAGGATTATTGGCTGTGTCAATGAAGACAAACAACAGTCTTTATCCTGTACCTATTGTTATGCCAAATTCCACTCTACCTGGTCACACATATGGTTCAGAAGTTTCTGTGAGTCAGGTAAATGATTATTGACTTAACCGAAAGTTTAGCAGAAATTTCAGTTTGCAAGTTGCATAGTTGGTATGAAAATTGGCCATTAAAAGGAACTAATAGGATTTTTTCATTTTTATTACTAAAAGAGCTCTCTGCTTTATGTTAGTGAAACATGGTCATCCTAATCGTGGCAGAAAAAAACTGAATATCTTCCACCTCCGGATTTTTTAAAATTAGGTGGCAAGATAAAATAACCAATGAGGAAGTGCTGCAAAAAAAAGCAGGACATCCAATCTGTCATCAGCAGTAGACACCTTGGCCAGCTTGGTCACGCTCATAGAATGCCACAAGCTCGACTTCCACAAGACCATCTGTATGGAGATCTAATAGATGGCAGGAGAGCCACTTGTCACTTTTAGATATATTGATGTATGTAAATGTGAGAGTAGACACCTTGGCCAGCTTGATCACGCTCATAGAATGCCACAAGCTTGACTTCCACAAGACCATCTGTATGGAGATCTAATAGATGGCAGGAGAGCCACTGGTCACTTTTAGATATACTGATGTATGTAAATGTGAGAGTAGACACCTTGGCCAGCTTGGTCACGCTCATAGAATGCCACAAGCTTGACTTCCACAAGACCATCTGTATGGAGATCTAATAGATGGCAGGAGAGCCACTGGTCACTTTTAGATATACTGATGTATGTAAATGCGAGAGTAGACACCTTGGCCAGCTTGGTCACGCTCATAGAATGCCACAAACTTGACTTCCACAAGACCATCTGTATGGAGATCTAATAGATGGCAGGAGAGTCACTGGTCACTTTTAGATATACTGATGTATGTAAATGTGAGAGTAGACACCTTGGCCAGCTTGGTCACGTTTATAGAATGCCACAAACTTGATTTCCACAAGACCATCTGTATGGAGATCTAATAGATGGCAGGAGAGCCACTGGTCACTTTTAGATATACTGATGTATGTAAATGTGAGAGTAGACACCTTGGCCAGCTTGGTCACGTTTATAGAATGCCACAAACTTGATTTCCACAAGACCATCTGTATGGAGATCTAAGAGATGGCAGGAGAGCCACTGGTCACTTTTAGATATACTGATGTATGTAAATGCGAGAGTAGACACCTTGGCCAGCTTGGTCACGCTCATAGAATGCCTCAAGCTCGACTTCCACAAGACCGTCTGTATGGAGATCTAATAGGTGTCAGGAGAGCCACTGGTCACTTTTAGATATACTGATGTATGTAAATGCGACATGAAACTCTTCAAAATTGACACAAACAGTTGGAAAAAAGAATCACTGGATAGATCCATAGTGTTATCAAGCATAAAGAGAAAGAAGGGAGAAAGTACAACATGGCCTGGTGATTACACATGATAATCAAATGTTTAATTTCTACACTTCCTTTGTCCCATTCATAAGGTCCACACTATTTCTTTGTTTTTCCCCCTTCTCTTCCAAGTAGCTTACTAGGTGGTCAGCAGAATAAAAGTCACTTTTTAAATTTTCATTTGTAGAAAAAAAAATTTGCTTTTGAAAGGAAAAATATAAATTAAGAAACAAAAGATAATCAGTTTAGAAATTGAAAAATCTGAGACAAAAGATTTTTATTAGCAACTACCCCTTGCTCTATAAATTCCTAGATACTATTTCTACATAAAAACAATTTTTATAGATATTTTATTTTTTATTCATATATATATATATATCATGTTATGTTTTTTTTAACAGGACTTTAAGAAAGAAAAGGAAATGACTTCAGAAGTAAATATACTCACTGAAAACATACAAGATCAAATTGAAGGAAGTCATTCTAAAGAAATACAAACATCTTGTCATCATCAAGCTAAAAAAAAACACAAATGCCAGATATGTCTTAATGAATTTGCTAAACTTTCTTATTTAAAAATACACCAGCAAATTCATACTGGAGAAAAGCCGTTCAAATGTCAAATATGTCTAAAAGAATTTTCTCAATCTGCTAATTTAAAAACCCACCAAGTGATTCATACTGGGGAAAAACGGTTTAAATGTCAAATATGTCTAAAAGAATTTTCTCAATCTGCGAATTTAAAAACCCACCAAGTGATTCATACTGGGCAAAAACGGTTTAAATGTCAAATATGTCTAAAAGAATTTTCTCTATCTGCAAATTTAAAAACCCACCTAGTTACTCATACTGGGGAAAAACGGTTTAAATGTGAAATATGCCAAAAAGTTTTTAGCCATTCTGCATCTTTGAAAACTCACCAAGTGATTCATAGTGGAGAAAAGTCGTTCAAATGTCAAATATGTCTAAAAGAATTTTCTCAATCTGAAATTTTAAAAACCCACCAAGCGATTCATACTGGTGAAAAACGGTTTAAATGTGAAATATGTCTAAAAGAATTTTCTCAATCTGCAAATTTAAAAAGCCACCAAAGGATTCATACTGGGGAAAAACGATTTAAATGTGAAATATGCCTAAAAGTATTTAGCCATTCTGCATCTTTGAAATATCACCAAGTGATTCATAGTGGAGAAAAGCCATTCAAGTGTGAAATATGTCTAAAAGAATTTTCTCAATCTGCAAATTTAAAAACCCACCAAGTGATTCATACTGGGGAAAAACGGTTTAAATGTGAAATATGTCTAAAAGAATTTTCTCAATCTGCAAATTTAAAAACCCACCAAGTGATTCATACTGGGGAAAAACTGTTTAAATGTGAAATATGCCTAAAAGTATTTAGCCGTTCTGCATCTTTGAAATATCACCAAGTGATTCATACTGGGGAAAAACGGTTTAAATGTGAAATATGTTTTAAACAATTTTCATATTCCTCAACTTTGAAAAATCACCAGCTGATTCATACTAGCGAAAAAAACATTTAAATGTGAAATATGTCTAAAAGAATTTTTTCTATCATTACACTTAAAAAATCACCAGCTGATTTATACTGGCGAAAAAACATTTAAATGCCAAATATGTCAAAAGCTATTTACTAAACCTTCAGGGTTAAAGCAGCACATTCTGGTTCATACTTGTGAAAAACCATTCAAATGTCAACTATGTCAAAAAGGATTTACTACTTCTAGAGATTTGAAACTTCACCAAGTTATACATACTGGGGAAAAACCATTCAAATGGCAACTATGTTTAAATGGATTTACTACTTCTAAAGATTTAAAAATTCACCAAGTAATCCATAATGGTGAAAAAACATTTGAAATGTCAAATACTGATATTGCGGGGAAGAAGAGGAAACCGTGCCTCATATTCTGTTTGACTGCCCCAGACTTGCTGATCTCCGTCTCGACAGGTCTGGAAAACCCAAAATTTTCGACCTGTATGGTGACATTTATGCACTATGCAAGACAGCAGGGTTTCTGTCCTGGGCTTTTGCAAGAGAGGATTTGAGCCTCTCAAGCCCTCACTCTAATGGAGTTTGATGATGATGATATGTCAAAAGGGATTCACTAGATCTTTAAACTGTTGAAAAAAAAAAAGCACAAAATTTTTAAAAAGGAAGGATTCTTACTACTTTACTACTCTATGCTTGAATAAGCACTTCAGGAAGTGGACTGTCATTTTTAGTATCACAACTACCTTAAGCATATGAACAGGAGACTCAGACATATCATGGAAACATGATCCTAGTCATTTGTCACGGATGACCGGAAGTGTGTTTTTTGTTGTTAGAGAGAGACCAGCGTGTGTGATATGCAGTAAAGCTGATTAAAGTTTATGTGTTTGATCTAGTGGTTTAATTGTTGAACTGAACCAGGGACACCTAGACGTATCGAGACCTAAGGTAGATTCTATCGAGTTATAAGTAGATAGAGTTATATAATAGGAAAGCTGTGACATATTTAGGGGCTCGTCCGGGATGTTAAAACCATCTGTACCTGAGAATGGCTTGCATACTTTACCCTAATGAATGACAGATGAAAAGTAAAACGAAACTTGATAATTATACCAGTTTTCCTAAAGATTTTCTATTGAAATCTGAGAGGACAAACATTGAGGAAAGTAACATAATTAAGACTAATGATAGAAAAACCTACAAGTGAATTCAAAGATTTTAAAACAAGAGCTTAGATAAAGCCGTTACTATTTAGTACGAGAGATGAGGACACTGAAACTGCCAACTATTAGAACTACCAAAACAAAAATAGTTGTAGACCTATGGTTACAGAACTTGTTGTGCCAGTCAAGATAACCAGGAGTGGACAAGCTGTCAATGCCCTAAGTAGCCATCAACCTTAAGAGCTATAAAAAGGAAGAATCTAAAAAGATCTTAGAAAGGAAAGTTGGGATAATTTGTATATTACATTATTTCTTATTGATGTATTGTGAAAACTACTACTAGGTATTAAAATAGTGACTTTTAATGTCTTTTCTTACCAAAGAGGAAGTCTCTATTAATTCATTCTTGGGGTTACTAGACTACATTTAACAAGTTGATTGGCCAGGATAAGGCAGCAGGTTGGAAGTGACCAGTTGATCAATATATATATATATACACACAAAATAAGTATCAACACCAAAAATCAATTAATGTCTTTAATGCATACCAATATGGCTTTAGGAAATTTAGGTCATGTGAAACTCAATAGCTCTAATTGATAACTTTCCAAAGGGCTTAGATTTTATTAGACGCATTTTGGCAAAGTTCACCACAATAGCTTCACTTAAAAAAGTCAAATATTGTGGCATAACTGGTTTATTACACCAATGGATTCAACTGATAGGTAGAGAACAAACTACACCAATAATGGTAAAGTCAGGAACTATTTGCGTTGACAGCAGAATTTATAAAACAAATATAAAAAAAAACAGCAACAACGTACAAGACAAGCTCCAATTTGATTCCCTGATTCTAATTTCTGTACTGCTTAGGGTTAGGGTTAGTTACAAAGAGAATCTGAAGCAGTACAGAAATTAGAATCAGGGAATCAAATTGGAGCATGTCTTTCCAATTATCAAAATGTGTAATATAAGAGTAACAAAAAACTAAACAAGGTTACAATGATAGTTTGTATAGAAACATACTCTAAATCGGCCCCTGATTTGGTGCACTCAAGCAGGTAAAAATGCAGGTTTCAATATTTTCAACTTGAATTTAGGAGCCATGAGCTACAAACTATTACCAATACAAGCCTATCTCCGTCTAAAAAAAAAAGTGGAACTTGGATTATTGTAATGTTAGGCCGACTGACGACATGATATCACAAAGTATGGAAATATTTTGACGTAATTTTTATTATTATTACATTGTTAATATTATAAATAAAATGTATTAAATAATAATATAATCCAAATAACCTTATAATGTAATGTATTAACTAACCAAAGTGTCTACAATAATTGTACTTCTACACAATAGGCCCTATAACTCCACTGTTTTGTGTGCTAAAAAGACCTCGGATACTCCGCGGTGTTTCTGAATTCAAAAAAAAAAAAAATTCAATCATGAATCGGTAGAAAAAATGTATTGTAAATTAAATGTAAATAATATTGACCTGCATAAAGTCTGGGATTATACAAAATCATATGGATTTAAAGGGGTATGTAAAACTTTAAGATGGCAGGCCCAAAAAATGTAAAAAAAAATAAATTAAATTAGACCTATCGTTATTTTAAATTGTCACTTCTATCAATTCATTTTTTAAATGTCCTGGTTAAGCCATGAACTAATCATACCTATAGGCCTAAAAACTATTTCAAAGTGAGCTTGTTCATCTTCTGAGATCTACATAGAAAATCAACTAATATGTGGCACAAAATGAAAAAAATAAAGGAACTTTATTTGAATATTTTGGCCTCGTTCAAGTCAGCCAATGTGTCGTCTAAAGCAGCAAGATTAATAGAATTCCCTTAGTAAAACTTTATTCAGGGCTTGTGGATCTATGCAAATCCTATTTTTTCCATTAGCTTTTTTCACTATCGCCATCTGACTCACCCGTTCTGTAGGCTCTTTCACTGGTTCTAAGATTCCTCTCTGCACTAGGGTCTTTATCTCCTCCATAACTCTTTCTTGTAAAGCAATTGGGATCTTTCTACATGGCAGAACCTTAGGCTTAATGCTGCTATCAATCTTTAAAGACACTTCTCCTAAGTCACCCAAATCACCAGTAAACTTTGGACTACAGTCTTCTTCTTGGTTATTCACTAGGCCTACTGATGCTGTGAACCTATCTTTATTGACGTTGATTAATTTCATTCTTGTTAAAGTTTCATGACCTAGAAGGCATGCTAGATTGTTTGGTACAACTATATATTCTATCTTAAATGTTTCGTTAGTTTTCGTATTTCTCGTCGTTAGAGTGGCTTTCCCTATGGGGTTTATTTCAGTCTTATTCCACATTAGTAATCTTTGCGTTGCCCTTTCTGATTCTTATTGACGTATGTCTCCTGTATGGTATTTACATCAGCTCCACTATCCATTTGAAACCTTACACGGTGACCATTCACTGTCCTAACTGCTGTCATCCTTTTCGTTTTGCGGTTCTCTAAGACATCCACCATTTATTTTCTACCATCATGACATCATCTCTTGTGTCCGATTGCAGCTGTCTTTCAGCGTTAGACATATCCGCTGACACCCGCTGAATTTTCGTTTTGCACATAACGGCAAAATGTTGTCTCCCCTTGCACGCTATGTACTTTTTATACCCCATGCAAGGCACTTTTCCTTAATGTATTCGTGACTCCTTCAACAATACCTGCATTTACTTTTCCGAACGATTGTTCTTGAGGGTGTTGCTACTTTCTCAATGATTGGAGGGTCGGTTTGTATCTGTCTCAACTGTTTGTTGGCTGTCTCGTAGGCTCTGCAAATGTCTCTGCACCTTTCCAGTGTGAGATTACTATCTTGTAACAATTTCATTTTGAGACATTCATGCCTAACACCAAGAACTACTCTGTCTCTAATTAAGCTATCTTCCAGGCGTTCAAACCTACAAGTTTTTGCTAGTCTTCTCAGATTTGTAATGTACTTTTCAATGTCATAGCCTTCTTGCTGTTCCCGAGTATTGAAAACATAGCGCTCATAAGTTTCATTCGTTTTTCCAATGCAAAACTTTCAAATTTTTTCACTATTTCTTCCATCTTTCTTTCTTTTCCCTTCTCAATTTCAAGACCTTCATATATGTGCATCGCTTTTGTCCCTATAATGGTTAGAAAGGTGGCCACTCTGACCTCCTCTGATTCCTCCTACAATTTAATGGCTAGCTCATAGTTTCGCCAGCTTCGGTGAAACTTTTGCCAATTAGCGGCCATGTTACCTTCTACCTCGAGTGGCTCGGGTACAGGATGGAAATTCCTAGCCGCCATTCTAAGGCGTAGCCCTGTAATTGTTGTCTATTTATTATTGTAAACAATAAACCTTAATCTACCGATTAATGATTACCTCTGATCATTAATACACCGCTGCCACCATGTTGATTAAGATCTAGGTTTTAAGTCAGCAACAAGCAAACAACTACCATTAGTGTCATGGCGGAAAAAAACACTTTATCATATTGAACGCTTGCACCTTTGCGCAACATATCAACACCACCTATGTTATTTCTTATCGAGAGCAAATGTCGAAAGTCTTCAGCTATGTAGATATTGCTTTTACCAAAAGAATGTTTTAATCAAGGAATCGTTTTTGGAACTTATTGAATAACTGGTTACGTTAATTTCGTTAATTAAGATGTATCCTCAATTTCCTCTATTTCAGTGAGGGCAAAATGGCGCCTGAGTTGATCCTTATAGTGATTACAGGGGTATCTCTGAGTGGTTAATATGCATGACTAAATGCATGACGCGTAGGACGTAATCATCTTCTTTTTTGAAGTAACGTCTGTATTATATAAGATAAGATAAGATATAAAAATAATTTCCGGTCAAAATGGCATTGTCTTCGTTTCAGTAGATAATTTATAGATAATTTATGGGTGCAATGTTTCACGTTGTCGCGCAGACCCAGTTGCGACCTCCTTATTTTTCTGCAACCGATGCAGACAAAGCCGTTGTCCGCTAGGCGTCTATTTAATTTTTCTTTAAGTCCTCTGTACATGTCTTCTTTCTTCTGAACCTCAAATGTGCCAGCTACTTTCCTCTATTTCAGTGAGGGCAAAATGGCGCCTGAGTTGATCCTTATAGTGATTACAGGGGTATCTCTGTTACGCCTAAAGAGTGGTTTTGGTCTGCACAATTCACATTCCACTATGACAATACGTAGCCAGACAGATGTCTAACAGTATTTCATAAAACCTACGTCATTTCCTATCATATTTCACTAATAAACTGTAACTCACACTAGTATGGTGAAACTGCCCTGATGATAGATTATATACGACTACCTGCGTTCATTAAAGAATTATTGGGAAAAAAGCGTTGTTTGTAATTAGTGCACAATTAATGTTAAAACTTAGTAGGGAGTAAAAAAAAGTATAGTAAAGTTCCCCTTTTTAGACATTGCGATCTATAGGGTAGATGATGTAAAGGTCATATGTTTCTGTGGTTGGTCGTTGTGCTGGCCACATGACACCCTCGTTAACCGTGGGCCACAGGAGTTACTGTAGCTAAATAAGATCCAATCGTTGCCACATTTTTTTTTTAATAATTGAAAACACATCACTTTTTCTCACGTTCAATATCAAGTTTGATATATTTTCCAGTAAAAAGAGCACAGTCCTAAAATAATGTTTCTCATAAATTTTAATAGTGGCTTCACTCCGAAATTCATTATGTTTTGGTCTAGAGCACACATTAGGCCCTACTCTTAGAGAGAAAAGCGCGTCAAAGTCAAAGTAAAGATTGGGACAGGTTGATACTGAATTGTGAGATATATTCTAGGCATCTGGGCATGTACGTTGTAAAGGGCTTGATCGAAAGACCATGCTCGTGTTCAGAAAGATGTCTTGTGGTGTGCTTAATTGTTTGATTAAAAAGTGTCCACTGAACGATGGTTGTCACTTGGAAGAAATTTGGTGTCACGTGACAAAGTACTGGCTAGAATCTTCTTTGATGACTTGATGTTTGTAAAATGTTTGTAAAAAGTTTTACGTAATTCGGATGTTCCTTCAGAGTTGAAGATAGTTTACTTCCTAGTCCAAACCTCCCGCAGGACGACGGGGGATGGGAGCGGGCAGGGTTTGAACCCTCGACAGTCGATAAATCCGAACGACAGTCCAACGCGCAAACCGCACGACCAGGCAGCCAGTTGATCTTCTCACAAAAGCGGTATGAAAGGCCCTAATTAGTAGACTTCACCTAATGTAATAATTTCTTTTTTAAGCATTGATAATAATATCATTTTTACTTAACGAGTAATCAAATCCGGATTATCACCAAAAAAAAAATAATAATAAAACCAACTTCGCGCCCATTTGTCAGCACCCAAGTGGGGGGGGGGGGGCGCACCACAGTTTGAGAAACGCTGGCATCAGAATTTGAACAGCTCACAAAAAAAAATAGGAGACCTTACATTATTCTAAACTGAAATAAAAATTAGTGGCTTTGAATTAATCGTTTACATATGTACATATATGTTGGAGAGAACCTGGAGGCTTATTGGGAGCTACCAATTTAAAATTACGATCTGAATTCAGATGTTTGGTTATATCCACTTGTGCGACAGAATACTGTGATCGACATTTCTAGCACTGCACTCCACTGTAATTGATGAAAAAAATCTAGTCATCTTATCTTATCTTATATAATACAGACGTTACTTCAAAAAAGAAGATGATTACGTCCTACGCGTCATGCATTTAGTCATGCATATTAACCAATGACTTAAATTCTGCCAAGTCACTGGTTTTTCTGGCTAGCTCAGGCAACCCGTTCCATGCATGTTATCTCTCCTATTATAGTAGATCTAGACCAAGTCTTTAGATCTATGTAGATTTTGAAAATCTCATCATAGAGTAAGGCTAGGGGTATCACTGTACCACGTAGGCGCCTATTTTACTATTTCCTTAGAGATAGATTATCCTTTGCAGTTCAGCGCATCTCTCTCTCATGTCAACATCTGACTTAGTCTTGTCACTACAAGTGCGAACCATCTTTCTGCACTAGCCTTGATTGCGGTGCGCATGGCAGAGTTATAACAATATGAACTTCGAAGTTTTGTGTACGACATCCATCACCCTGTCATCGACAGGAAGGAAAGCCAAACCAAGGAATACTGTCTGCTGGAATTGATAAACAAAATGAGCGAGCATCATGCGGAACGACAACACTCCAAGAGTCGACAGAAAACGTGCTGATGTCAGTTTCTGAGTAAAGGGCAGTTTACTGTAAAGTAAAAGCACTACTGATGCCTCTAACACAGGAGCTTGCTTTGCAGTGAATATGAAATAAGGATCAAGTAGAAATTGCTGAAAAGAGGTAACTTTAGATATTAACTAGATTTTGAAAGATTTTAAAATAAAGGTTGATATTGGTCTTTTTTTTTAAGCGGGACACTGGCGGTCCCGCCCGGACATTTTATGAAAAGCGTGAAAGACGATCCAAAACGGGACTGTCACGCCCAATTCAGGACGTCTGGTCACCTTATATGAACATTACACGTAAATATCACCCCTGATAATGTCATGTGTCGAACGCCTTAGGGAACCAGATGCTGGGACAGAGTGCGTAAAAGAGGCCGCCGAGTTTTCAGCACATGTGAAAATATCACATTATCTTGAAGAACTTGTTGTAAAGTTATTGAGTTTGTTGTGTTGAGTAGCCTAGTGATAGGAAAGATCGTAACAATACTAAATGAATTATTTCTCTTTTAGAACAAAATTGAACACTTCGTTAAAATGTTAGTAGCTTGTAAGCCTATTATAGAAAACACTTAAAAATACTTCTTACATTAATGGTAAACCAGTTACACTGTCTAAAAAAACCCCCTCAAAACCATCCTCTGTTCGGGTCCTCTCATCTCAAGAAAACATTTTTAATTACATAGAACAGACGCAAAATACAACCGTCAGATTTATAAATTAATATTCATCTTAAACTCAAGCTGCGATTCTCAACCTTTTTAGTTCTGCGACTTCTTTAATTATTTTTCCGTATGTGGCGACCCGCAATTGTAAAATTACTTTCATTCAGTAACCTAAGTAGCTTATGTTAAATCTTAGGAAACAAAATGTTATTACAAATTAATAGCATTATATCTTTATAAGTTGTGTTTACTTGGCTAACTTTTTTTTTATTGCGTACTCACCATTTTTCATGTTGCTTGAAATTTGAGACATTACTGAAGAAACTAACAAATTAATGTACAGAATGATATGGAATGTAAAACTGCGTTCTGCGATAGCTTTCAAAATTCAAGCCTGTGGTGTTTGCTCTGCATATTTGTCCAAATCGAATCCTCATGAGAAACAGCTCAATACCATGTGGTTGTTTTTTTTTTCTGCCAGCAGTCTTATCTTATCTTATCTTATCTTATATAATACAGACGTTACTTCAAAAAAGAAGATGATTACGTCCTACGCGTCATTCTTGCACGTGTTCCTTAGCATGGGCATTATGGTTTTTAAATGTGTCAATGAAACTGCTGTTTTGCTATTGAGCACTAACTATGGACAGACTGCAACATCTGGGCAACTGATTCAAAAACAAATGAATTATTGGCAACAATGAAATGACAAATCTGAAATGTAGGCCTACATGAGGAGCAGGCACTGAGTAACATGTGCAGTTTGTCTGCTTTCAACAGCAGTCGTCATTTCAAGATTGCTCCAAACAGTCAAAGATCTCAAAAGTTTAGACTGATAACGCAAATTGATTTGTATTTCTCAAGTCCATTGTGTTTCATACAAGAAATAAATGTAGTACAACCCTCTCGTCGCTTGAGACTGTCTAGGAAGAAATAGATATTATAATCTTAAATCTTGATGTTACCAACAATAACATACAGGCCCTACACATTCAGGTCATTGACAAGGTCCGAACAAAGGCTGCTTTTAGATATTTTTCGAAAATTTTTACCGTAACACCATTTTGAATGTTAGCCATCATGGAACAGCCATGTCTAGACTCTAGACCATACCTTGTCCTTTTGCTGACAGCAACAAAACCAATGAAGCCTTCTCGAAAAAAAATATCCCTAATCAACCAACTGAACACTCAAAAGATATTCGCTTAGTACCTGCAAGGTATCTCAGTATCTGCAATTTCATCAGTCAAAATATTAACTTCAAGAGCACCAAACAATACAACAAACACTGGACAAACAATTAATAGGCCTATCCTTTCAAATCATACTCTTGCATTCTGCAAACAGCTCATTTTGGACAAGGGGAAGCTTCTCCTGCTGCTATTTCACTGCTCATCATATGCGCTGAACTGCAAAGGATAATCTATCTCTAAGGAAATAGTAAAATAGGCGCCTACGTGGTACAGTGATACCCCTAGCCTTACTCTATGATGAGATTTTCAAAATCTACATAGATCTAAAGACTTGGTCTAGATCTACTATAATAGGAGAGATAACACCCTACTAATAAAGCGCGTGCAGGTGAGGTAATGTTAGTATACATGTGAATAAACAGCACCTTATTGGCATGGAAGCTGTGGTCCCCCCTTCTATAATCATTCGACGCTTGGGTACCGTTCGCAAAATGATACTGATACGCAAGTGGCAGCGCGCAGTCTATCCTTACGGTTACTGTGTCATACGTTTATCTACCGGTATGGTGACGTGACAACTAGATTTATAGAACTAAAGTTTAGTGACTAGGGATTTAGGGTCCATATAGATTCTAGTAATAGTTTTAAATATCTAGATCTATCAATATTAATTAGAACAGGATGTCTGCCTGGTCGTGCGGTTTGCGTGCTGGACTGTCGTTCGGATTTATCGACGGTCGAGGGTTCAAACCCTGCCCGCTCCCATCCCCCGTCGTCCTGCGGGAGGTTTGGACTAGGAAGTAAACTATCTTCAACTCTGAAGGAACATCCGAAATATGTAAAACATTTTACAAACAGATCTAGATATAAAGGTTAAAACTTTTACATCGCAGACCCCTGACCCTGGCTTATCAATCAGGTCAATAAGCTGACAACTATGGAGATTTGGAGTATGAGACTCTAGTCTACTCTAGATCTAGATTCTAAATGAATGTATGCTGCCGTACTGACATGTCCTCACCTGAATAGTAGATAGATACTAGATCTAATAATATATATACAAAATACAAATCTAGACTCTACTTAGTGACCTAGATCTAGATGTGTAGATAGATCTATAAAGTTTAATTTAATCTAGAAATGGAAAGGTAAGTGTCACATAATCATAATGACATGGTCATGTCATGATTGACATGATGATGATGGCTGGGGCTGGGGTAAAGTAAGTGGGGATTAATTAAGATTATGATTATCTTATGATAATCATTATAAATTTAATAAATGACTATGACACAATCATCAATGTGAATGTTGAAGTCATTGACATATAAAAATATATCATATTACGGTACATATATATTATATATAATATATATTATTATTAATAATTAATGACATTATCATTTATATGAATAATATATTTTTGAGTGTAGACAGTGTAGATGTAGTTTACTGTGTGTGTAGACTGTAGTGTTTTGCCTTATATACTATAATTAGCCTTATTATACTTGAAGTACTTGATATGATAGTAGATCTATATTAACTAGACCTATATTGAATTGATACTTGGCCTGACTCTCACTCTGTTACTGTTACTTTGTGGTACTATGGGTGGGCCATACCATAGCCATATAGATCTATATATAAAATATATTAATAATTAATATATATTTCATAATGATTTAATGATAATCATAGAATGATAGATCATAATCATTAATTAGGATGATTAGAGGCTATTTTACTAATAATAGATCTAAGACATTTTTAAAAGCAAACAAAAAAAAACATTGTTAGATTTAGATCTAGTCTAGACATCAAACAGGCGGCTCAGGCTAGGCAATACTGGGCCATAGCCATTCATAGTGCCATTTAATAATGATAATGTAGATTGTAGTGAGTATAGCTGAGGTAAATCTAGTGAACAAGAATGCATTCTCTCTCCAACTCTTTTTTACATATTTCTGGAGCATGTTTGTTAAGATTTATTTTTATATTATGAATATGATGGACTAGATCTAGATGCCTAGGCCTAGAAGGATTTACTGGTAGCTTGACCATTTAAATGGGCAGCCTATTTCCAATCTCATGTTTGCAGATGATATAGACCTCATTAATTGGATAAAATGTAGACCAGGTACAGGATCTTACTTCAAAACTGGATGCTAAAGCTAGAGCAATTGGCATGGGAAAAAAGCAAAGAAAAATATAGGCTTTTTTAAAGTACAGTAGAACGTCGTTTATCCGAACGTTTATTATCCGGAGCGTCAAATATCCGGACCAGTTTTTTTTTTTTTTATCAACCACATGTACTGTAATGCACATATACTGTATGAATACGTTTTCGAACAGGCAATGCTCAACAGTTGTTTCGCGCGAGGCGAAAAGTGACGGAAAAACCCAAGGTGAGGTAAAATTGCGACATTTGTCACCTATTTTGCTCGTTCTTCACGCACGTGTCCCGCATGTGATGATTTTCAATATTCGTATAGTGTCCGGTTGCATATACTGCATGGATCGCTTCGGTTTTTGGTTATCTGAACGGTGTCCAGTCCCAATTGAGTCGGATAAACGACGCTCTACTGTATAGTATTGCCTCTCTAATCATTGGGACTTTGCTTTTTCTCGTGGTCCAGTTGTTTGCTGGTTCAAGGCAGTATAGATGTTGGATGCTTCCACTGTGTTGTCTGTCCAGATCCCTCAGCGTGAACCAGCTAAAAAATGCTGGAGGTTCTGGGAATGCTTGTTCTGTCGATAGGTATGGTGCTTGTCTTACCTGAAACAGACAGGCTTAATGACGTCTGCTGTACTTGCAGATCCAAGCTTTGAATAAAAAGCCAGGCTGAAAATACAATGGTTCAAAGCCTGAATGTTATGGACCAGTGGGAGGGGGTATCTGGGAGAAGGTTTTTCGTGCTGCCTGTATGCGCTCAGTTACCACAACTCTGCTCCAGTCGTTTGTCGAACCTCGAGCCACTTTTATAGGTAGCCAAGACAACATGAACTTAGCCTCTTGACCTTCACCCTGTGTGAATATGTTGTAGTGGTGTATGGTGCAAGTATAGGAAGTTAAGGTGTCTACTGGTCTAGTCAGAGTAAATGTGCTTACAAAGGGAGACAAAAACTGACACCTTTGCCATTCATTCTCTTTCAGTCACAAACACCAGACTGCAGCATTATTTTCTCAGAAGTATTTGAATAATTATATTTATAAATGTCTCTCACTACATAATCACACATGACATGCAGATTCATTTAATTCTACGCTGATGTGACTCAGTGTTGAGTTCATTGGAGTTTAATGATAATCCATTCAAAATCATACTACAAAAAAAAGACTTTAAACACTATCTGAATGTACATTTATTTTTTTTTTCTTACATTTTGCATTGACACAACACATCTGCCTCTGTAAATCTTGTTTTTAAATGTTTGCAAGTTGTAAGTGTATCAATATTCACTGTCTGTATAAAAGATTTCCAAGTCTTATAATTTACTTGTGCTAAATTTTTGTAAAAGTAAAAACATTGTTTCATTTTTCATTCACAAACTTTGACTTTTTTATTAATCTTTTTTTTTTCAACAGGAATTTTAGATGAACAAGTTTAAATACAGGCCTGCCAGACTTTGATGATGTCTGACACAAAGCTTGATTTTTCTCTTGAACTGAACAATGCCTTAAAGCATGTGAAGAAGGAAGTGGTAGAACCAGATTTAGCAACACAACCATGTGAAGATCAAGACTTCCTAGTGCCGATGATAAAAAGTGAGAGGATAGATGAAGATGAATCAGACTTGAATGCGCAACCAACAGGAAACTGTTACTCTGAAACAGACTTGACACAACCGTGTGAAGAACAAAACGTTGAAGTCTCAGTGATAAAAAATGAGAAGTTAGAAGAAGAGAAATCAGACTTGTGCACAAAGCAATCAGAAAACTGTGTCTCTGAAAACTCTTCTAATGTCAACCTTGGGCATGAGGTATTCCATTGTTTACTGACATACATGACATCAAACACATTTTAAATATAAGCATATGTATCAGTCAAATATTAAAAATTGCCATCTTTTTTTAAAATATATTTTATGAATATTTACAAATAGACACAGGACTATATTTCTCCCCTTTTATATGAAGCTAAAATAATATAGTTCATTATTTTGTATGTACATATTTATTTATTTAGTAGCATTACCAACTTGCAACACCTGTTGATTTGTTCTCATATATTGTTTTTACTTCTGCCCCTCCCCTTCCATTCTTATCTTTTCCACTTTCAACAATTGAGAAGAACCGCCTTTTTATTGCATCATTCTGCTGCTCTTCCACACATACATAGATTTCTTGCAGAAAACTCCTTCCACCTTTTTATTGCATCATTCTGCTGCTCTTCCACACATACATAGATTTCTTGCAGAAAACTCCTTCCACCTTTTTATTGCATCATTCTGCTGCTCTTCCACACATACATAGATTTCTTGCAGAAAACTCCTTCCACCTTTTTATTGCATCATTCTGCTGCTCTTCCACACATACATAGATTTCTTGCAGAAAACTCCTTCCACCTTTTTATTGCATCATTCTGCTGCTCTTCCACACATACATAGATTTCTTGCAGAAAACTCCTTCCACCTTTTTATTGCATCATTCTGCTGCTCTTCCACACATACATAGATTTCTTGCAGAAAACTCCTTCCACCTTTTTATTGCATCATTCTGCTGCTCTTCCACACATACATAGATTTCTTGCAGAAAACTCCCTCCACCTTTTTATTGCATCATTCTGCTGCTCTTCCACATACATAGATTTCTTGCAGAAAACTCCCTCCACCTTTTTATTGCATCATTCTGCTGCTCTTCCACATACATAGATTTCTTGCAGAAAACTCCCTCCACCTTTTTATTGCATCATTCTGCTGCTCTTCCACATACATAGATTTCTTGCAGAAAACTCCCTCCACCTTTTTATTGCATCATTCTGCTGCTCTTCCACATACATAGATTTCTTGCAGAAAACTCCCTCCACCTTTTTATTGCATCATTCTGCTGCTCTTCCACATACATAGATTTCTTGCAGAAAACTCCCTCCACCTTTTTATTGCATCATTCTGCTGCTCTTCCACATACATAGATTTCTTGCAGAAAACTCCCTCCACCTTTTTATTGCATCATTCTGCTGCTCTTCCACATACATAGATTTCTTGCAGAAAACTCCTTCCACCTTTTTTTTCCATAACCAATGTCCACATGTTCTCCCTTCCCTTAAACTCTAGTATCTGTGACATCAAATTGGAATGGTCCAGTTTATTAACACCCCCCCCCCTTCCTCAATCATGCACACACCTATTTTGTTGGTACTAGGAAAAAATATTTAGACTTGATCTAGATTTACATGTAGAATTAAAAAATGAGACCTATAGCTAGGAGTGAATAGGAAGTAGAATCTTTTTAGCTAACAAAAATAGCACACATTTTGGCAATGTAGCTTTACACATTATAATGGGTCGAAATCACTTTTGATAACTATAACAGCTTTGGTTTCAGTTGTGAAAATGGTTTAGTGTTGATAGGTTAAGGTGTATCTTTTTGTCTACCTGAAGTGGTAGAATTGTTGATAAATGAGTGGTAGTGAATGAATGATGTCAGGGTATTTGTGTATATATATATCAGATGAAGTTTTAATTCTTATATTATTTCTTAAATTATTTATTTTTATTTGGTTTTACAGGAGAGTAATATAAAGCAAGAGATAGAAAGGACCAATTTTAAAGAAAGCAAAAAACCTTGGTCCCTGGTGGTGAAACTGAAGACAAACAACAGTCTGGTAAATACTATCTGAAAATAAAGTTTAGCAGAGTTGTAAGCGGCAATTTTTGTACAAAAATGACTATATAGTCATTGTTTATTACTTAAATGTATACTTTTTTTTTTTTTTTGGTTTATTAGGAAACAAAATTTCTTTAAGTCTTTTTTTTTCTTTGCCAACTGTTTTAATTTTACACCTCAAGTGTCCCATAACTTCATGTTTTCTTTTTCTTCTTTGCAATTACTAGGTAGTTAATTTTTTTGTTACCTTTACATTACCCTTTCAGTTTTTCCATGCTCTGCTTTACTGTCATTCTTAGATTTGACTTTACACTTGGGCAGCGTCTCTTTTTGATTGATTTGACTTGTGCAATGAGTTCATTTCTCCTCGTAATATACTTTTTACTCTCTGAGTTAGTAACGTGTTACATTATCACTAATGATTTAGATTACAGCTACAGAAGTTCAAAATATCATTCAATTTTATTGACATACTTGGACGAATAATAGAAGACTGTTACAGCACTATAAGAACAAAACATGTCAACACTCTGAATATTAGAACGAGGGAGACAACACACAAAATAATGAAAACACTTCTTTCTCAACCTGGAGTTAAATATTCACATAAATGTGACATCCTCCAGTGTTTAAGGTCAGTCATATTCATAGACACTAGTTCTTGTGGATTTGACCACTTGGCCTGACCTAGTTGTATATGTTGGTGCTTTCATATCAGTAGGCCGTGGGATTCTTCGCATGTAAATTAGATTTACTCCTAATTAGATAAACTCCTCCACCTGATTTATTTTCGTATGATCATAGTTCTTATATCTTCACTGCTAATTCTACTTCACCATTTAATCTGTGGTAATGTGATATCTTCACTGTTGATTCTACTTCACCATTTAATCTGTGGTAATGTGATATCTTCACTGTTGATTCTACTTCACCATTTTATCTGTGGTAATGTGATATCTTCACTGCTGATTCTACTTCACCATTTTATCTGTGGTAATGTGATATCTTCACTGCTGATTCTACTTCACCATTTTATCTGTGGTAATGTGGACAGCTCATCAGGTGATTGAAACTCCAATTCTTGGTGAATTTTTTGAAGCTCTCCAATGAGAATTGAGGCACATTATACCTGACCACTGTAGATGGGATGCCATATCTAGAAAATGAGCTTTTAGTTCCCTTATAAATGTTACTGCCCTCGTATTTCTAAGTGATCAACTTTGCAATAGTTACTGTAGTAGTCCACACAGACAAGATAGTCTTCAGTGTCCAGTTTGAAAAGATCAACCTTTTCCAATGGAACTTAATGATTCATTAAAGTCTCTTTCTGTTGGTTAATTGAAAAGCTTGACATATTTCACACGTTGAAATGTAATGCCTTATGTCACCAGCCATTCCTGGCCAGAATAAACTCTCACTTTTCAGACATCCTTCAATGCTTGTATTCCATTGCTGATGGTAGCGACTTTAAGCACAAGTCCCTCCTGAGTCAACATTCATCTCTGAAAATTATAGTAAGGCATTAGTTTATAGGGTAGAAGTTGCTTGCCAACAAGCCAATCCTGATTAATTGTAGTTTGAAGTTTGTAAAGTGTTTTTCAAAGTTTTCTCTTGTAGTCTCCAGTCTTTCTTCCCCAAATTGATAGGAAACTGGCCATAATAAGTTGTAATTCTCCTTGATTGTTTAATGATGACCTTATGTAAAATCTTGAAAGTCTTAAGTTTATTAGCTCTACTTCCACTTTCCATTTTTAAACTTTTAACAGGAAAAGTCCAAAAATATTATTTAAAAAAAAACAACAAAGCTTATATTAAGTGTATCAATTAGTTTAGATCAGTCATGTAATTAAATTTGTAATAGATCTAGACTAACAACGACCAACCTCCTTTACTTTTCCCTAACTAATGTCAGGCTGGGTCGACTCAGAGGCACCCAAAGATCCAGAAATAAAAAATCTTACTCTTTACCAGGATTTGAACCCAGGACCCCGGTTCGGAAGTCAAGTGCTTTACTGCTCCACCCTTTTACCACAGATGTTCAAATATTTGTGTGTAATTTGATTATCACTTTTCAAAGCTTGCATTTAGAATGAGAGGAAATCTTTAGATGAAAGCTCTAATAAAAGAAATTTAAAAAAAAATTCACATTCAGAAGGAAAGTTTTGCACTTTTATAAGAAAAATAAAAAGTATTAATGTATAATGAGTAAGGGTTAGGATTTGGTTTAAAATTTTCTGAAACAGAAGATTTTTATTATCATCCTAGCTAAGAACTAGCTTTAAGTAACCCCCAAAAATGTGCATGCATTATTCTTAATAAAAAAAACAACATGACAACCTAACTGTATATAGTTGTCTTAAGTGCTATCAAGTAATAGATAATAAAACATAAAACACTGAACCATAATCTACAAGTACAAAACCAAAACTGAATAAAATACTCAGACACAAAGATAAAGGCACATTTCTTATTTCACATGCTAGGACAAATTTGTACAAGTGCTCCTTCTTCCCTAATTCTACTAGTGCATGAAATGGGTTGCCTGAATCTGCCAGGAAACAAAATAATTTAGATGAGTTTTGTCACTGATTAACATGCATGACTAGAGTGATACATGAATATGCATAGTGCATAATTATCTCTTTTGGAGTAATGTCTGTAATTAATGAGATAAGATATAGTTCAGTGAAGTTTGATTTTTTTTTTTTAAGCGAGGTCGAGAGGCCAAGTGCGCTTGAACTTGGCTTGACTTGGCTACCTAGATGGGGGCTCGAGGTTCGATACCCGACTCGGGCAGAGTTGTGTTTACTGAGCCTAAAGGCAGCCTGGAAAACCAACTCCTAGATTCCCCTTCCCCCCCACTGGTCCACAAATGAGATTGGACCAAAAGCGCTCTGAGTATGCTATAAGCATGAAAGTAGCGCTATATAAAAGCTATAATAAAAAAAAAAAATTATGGTATGCTTCTATTACAGCAATGGTAAAATGTGTGAAAGCTAATTAGTTTTTTTTTCTAATGCTAATCACTCAAAAACTCATTTTTGTAAATGATTTGAATGAAAATGAAGACTTAAACTTGCCCATAATATTTACATATATTATTTGTAGGCATAGTGTGTGTCTAAGGACTTGATCAGCCTACGGTGGATGCAACTACTTTTTTTTTTTTAAATGCTGGAAATAATGCTTGGAGCCAGGGCAGCTGAGAAACCAGACCTCCTAGCTTGAAAGGGCAGGGGTGTCTACTGTCTTTCCACTAACTCCAGGAAGAACCTATTCTAGAGTACAAAAAATATCAGAAAGAATGAATGGTTGGAATTTTATTAAATTATGTACGCACGCACACACATACATGTATATATAATTGTAACAATTCTCACTAAACAGGCTGTCTGCAAACTGCTCCACACAACACTACCTAATTAAAGAACTTAACAACTCAGGGCTCCAAAATAAGGTAACAGTTTGCAACAGCCAATACTGTACTTTTGGCAACATGTTGCACTGAAAGTATAACAAATGTTTCACCCTTAACAATCGTACTGCTGTATCAAACTCTACTGGCCTCTCTGCCTCGTCTCTGGCACTGGGTTCAGCTGTTCAGGACTGACTTCACACACTGGGCTTATTTAGTCGGACTTGATCACAGATCAAGATCAAGACGTCATCTCGTACTCACGAGGTGTCTTGACTCTACTCCGCACCAAACCATGGTAGTGTGCCGTACAGAACCACACCGCCAAACCACACCAAACCAAGTCAAGCATGTAGTGAACCATCTTGAATGCGACACTTCCTATCTTTCTATAGGGTTTCCGCCAACCTTCCAGAAACCAATAGAACATTGCTCGATCATTCGGGTTGATCATGTGGCTACATCTAACATGGCTGGTATGAGTGGTGTTCACTTTAGGTGTTTCTTGAAACTTTGCCAGTCACCAAGGAAGACTGTTGCCATCATCATGGTTTACCACTAGTGCTACCATCTAGTGCTGACCTTGGGTAATTTGCGTCTGCTGACTACACACACACACACTACTACCCGTATCCAAACTAACACCAAATTTACAATAATATATATATATATATATGGGAGAGGGGAGGGGGAGAACAAGATGCCCCCAATCACCCCCTTTCCACGGAAAAAGATCCTTGCTATGCCCATACTTCTTTGATATCTAGAATCATGCAGATTTTCAATATCAATTTCTATAATAGGTTTACAAAATCAACAATTGACTGTTTAAATAATTGTAATAGGGATGTTTCCTTGCTTAAAATTGCTTTATTTCTTTTTCTATTTATCTCAAAATAAATATATATTTTTATAAATGATAAAAGACCTGTACTTACTATAACCTTAAAGGAGATGCTATTATTATTATTAAATTATTAATGTAATAATGAAAAAAATCTTTTTGTTACAGGAGATTAAGAGAGAAAAGGAAACAACTTTGGAAACAAATGTACCCACTGATAACATAGAAGATCCAGTTGCTGGAAACCATTCTAAAGAAACAGTTTCTGGTAAAGAGATACCAAATTCTTGTGATCAGGTGGAAAAAAAACTGCAATGTCAGGCATGTCTCAAAGAGTTCACTAAACCTGCACTATTAAAAAAACATCAGCGGAGTCATGCTGAAAAGATATTTCAATGCCACATTTGTCATAAAAAATTTACCACCACTTCACTTTTAAAAAGACATCTGGTCATTCACACCGGGGAAAAACCATATAAATGCCAAATCTGTCACAAAAAATTTGCTTATTCTTCGCATATGAAAAGTCACCAAAAGTTACATTGCGGTGAAAAGCCATTTAAATGTCAAATATGCCTCAAAGAATTTGTTTATCCTGCGCATTTAAAAGCACATAAAATGATTCACTCTGGTGAAAATCCATTTAAATGTAAGATATGCCTGAAACAATTTTTGTACCCTTCACATTTGAAAATACATGAAAGGATTCATTCTGGGGAAAAACCGTTTCAGTGTCAAATATGCCTCAAAGGATTTTCTAGAGCTTCCCATTTGAAAAGTCATAAAGTGGTTCATACAGGGGAAAAACTATTTCAATGTCAAATATGTTTAAAAGAATTTTATCTATCTTCACATTTAAAAACCCACCAGCTGATTCACACTAGTGCAAGACCATTCAAATGTCGCATTTGTCATAAAGAATTTCTGTATCCTTCATCTTTGAAAGCACACGAAATGGTTCATTCTGGTGAAAAACCATTTAAATGTCAAATATGTCACAAAGGATTTTCTAGAGCTACAAATTTGAGAGGTCACCAAGTGGTTCATTCTGGCGAAAAACCATTTAAATGTCAAGTATGCCTAAAAGAATATTCATATCCTTCACATTTGAAAACACATGAATTGACTCATTTTGGGGAAAATCCAAATAAATGTGAAATATGCCTGAAAGAATTTTCTTATCCTTCACATTTAAAAGCACACGAAAAGATTCATTCTGGTAAAAAAACATTGAAATGTCAAATATGCCTCAAACAATTTCATTCATCTTCAAAATTGAAAACTCACAAAGTTGTTCATGCTGGTAAAAATCCATTTAAATGTGAAATATGCCTCAAAGAGTTTTTGTATCCTTCACATTTAAAAGCACACGAAAAGATTCATTCTGGTAAAAATCCATTTAAATGTCAAATATGCCTGAAAGAATTTCATTCATCTTCAAAATTGAAAACTCATCAAGTGATTCATACTGGTGAAAAACGATTTAAATGTCAAATATGTCTTAAAGGATTTTCTCGCGCTTCAACTTTAAAAAAGCACCAAACGCTTCATGCTGATGTAACCATTAAGCAGGAAATTTGTCCCTAAAAAGTTTTTGCCCTCTTCAATGTGAAAATTGGCTAAGTGATTCATTCTGGTCAAAAATACAATATTTAAATGTGATATATACCAGAAATAATTTCCACAATCTGCACATTGGATAAAACACCAATCAGTTCATACTGGTTAAAAAACATTTCAATGTCAAAAGAAATGTACTATAACTTTAGATTTGATATGGCACATTCAAGCTCAAACTGTCAATGTTAAATATGTCTTGAACATTTGTCTTAATCTTCACATTTGAAAACTCTTCAACTGATTCATGCAGATGTGATGCAAGTGTTGTTTTTTTTTATTGATTTTCTGAACTCACTTTATGATTCACTTGTTCCAAGTCCAAGTGTTGGAATATTTTCTGCCATTTCAACAACAACATTTGCTGTATTAGAATGTTCTTTATTTCTTTTCCCCAGTTTAAATTAAATAGTTTATTGTTTGGGAACATACTTTAGAGTCTAGATTTGATTTATATATATATATATATATATATATATATATATATATATATATATTTCAGATTTGAAATTTCCATTGGCAGGTTTATAATTAAAAAAAAAACAACTTAGAATGTCAAAGATAAAAAAAATTAATGAATTAATATATGTACTTTTTAAAATTTGTTAACTTATTAGATATTGTACACTTATGTACTTCAATGCCTAGCCAAACAATATGGGATTTAAATGTGTTTGATTATGATCATTTATAGTTTTAAAAAAGGTTTACACATTGTCACTTATATTGTTTGTTGTTGTGTGCTCACATGGTTCTAAAGAAATTGAATATTTGTGCTGTATGCATGAGTTTTTCTGTTGTTTATTTTTTATTTTAACCCTAGATTCATCTGGTTTAAACTTTACTATTATCTTGGCTAGATATGGTTTGAAGTATTTACAGAAAGCTGTGGTTGATTTGATTTTAAACATCTAATGTGTATCAAGCATACTTACCAATGAAATGTATGTACATGTCTCTGAGAGAATATCAAAAAAATGATAGCAAGCAGAAGTTTATTAGCCATAAGTGAACATTTCAATTTATGTAGTGATTCTTTAGATTGTCATGATAGACAATTGTTTGATCGGTTGTTACAGTCAAGTATTGAAATATTTTTGGCAGAAATAAAAACTTTTTTTTTTTTAAATTGAACTTGTGTCATCTTTTTTGTTTTAAATATATATGCTTTGAATTGATATTTGTTTTAAAACCTGCCACCAATGGCATTTATTTAAAAAAATGTGTATTTTTAGCGGCCCCCGAAAAGACGCTATTAGTTTTGTATGAAATGTCTGTCTGTCCGTCCAGTTTAGATCTTGTAAACTAGAAAAGATATTGAAAATCGGACATCACAATATTTTAGACCATTCAAAGTTCTGATGCAACGGCTACTTTTTTTTTTCTGAAAGCGAAAAATCGAATTTTTAAAATCAGTTATGCAAGTATTTTTTTAAAGTGAAAAAGCTAATTAGTATGCATTATAAGTTAGACCTAATTTAAAATGAATAGTAATTTTATAAACTTCATTTTCCTGAACTTTTTTTTATTGTGGAAATTATTTTTTTTTTAAGGATTCGAAAAAGAGATTGATTTTTTTCAAAAAATTAGATCAATTATAAGACAATTATAAGACATCAGTTAGGCCAGGGGAGGTGCGGTGGCTGAGCGGTAAAGCGTTTGGCTTCCGAACCGGGGGTCCCAGGTTCGAATCCTGGTGAAGACTGGGATTTTTAACTTTGGAATCATTGGGCGCCTCTGAGTCCACTCAGTAATGGGTACCTGACATTAGTTGGGGAAAAGTAAAGGCGGTTGTGCTGGCTACATGACACCCTCGTTAACCGTAGGCCACAAAAACAGATGAACTTTACATCATCTGCCCTTTAGACCATAAGGTCTGAAAGGGGAACTAGTTAGGCCAGGTTTACATCTAAATTTACATTCACTTTCACCTATCCTTTGATCTGCTGGACCGTTGGGGCACTACACAAGATCTGTTAACCTGCTTTCTCCATTCTTATCTCTCATTTGTCTTTCATATAATTTCATTCGGATGTTCTTTCTGAAAATATTAAGCCTGCCTGGGTGGAGCACTTCGGAGGCCGATCTTGAGTTTGTGTTTCCACACAAACTGTCTTTTGTAACCTTGTTTTTTTACATTTTATATTTTTTCATTAATATGTTAAAAAGGCAATATCTTAAAAAGATATATTTTGTCATCAATTTAAACTAATTGTGATATTATGCTACATATTTGTGCTGTTATACTTTGTGTTATCAATAACTGATATAATGTGTGTGGGGGCCCGGTGGCTGTGGTTAAGTGCTTGGCTTCTGAACCTGGGGTCCTGGTTTCGAATTTTGGTGTAGACTGGGATTTTAAATTTCTGGATTTTTAGGGTGCCCGGCCTAGTAATAGTGTTCCATATCTTGGTCTTTAGCCCTGACGCATTGAGCCACTTTGCGCTAATTTTGCTACCAGGTTACGCCACTGACTATGATGCCCTTTTATGAGAAGATATGGGTGGCGCAGTGGCTGAGTGGATAAGCGCTTGGCCTGGGTTTAAATTTAGATGAAGACTGTGATTTTGAACTTTGGAATTTTTAGGGTGCCCCAGAGTCCACTCAACTCTAATGGGCACCTGGCTTATGTTGGGGAAAGCAAAGGCGGTTGGTCGTTGTGCTGGCCACATAACACCCTCGTTAACCATGGGCCACAGAAACAGATGACCTTTCTATAGTAAACTATGTTACGTATCTAGGCATTGTTTTTTTTTTCTTTGACCTGTTGCGGTCGAGAGACGGGGAGGTTGTCTGCCCCTTGTGTAATAAGTTTTTTTTTTATTTTATTCGTCAAGCCACACAGACAGTGACCGGTCCTTGACCTGTGTGTGTACCTCTGGTTGAAAGGAGGGTGTTTTTTTTTTTCTATCTCTTTGAAGAGCGTTCTAGATCTGGGTGTTGATGACTTTCTAGAAATTACGAGAGATCGACGCGCGGTAGATTATATAAGACCGCTCGCGTAACGTTGACAGACAGACATACGGAGACAGCCGTGGGACAGAATAGCGGAGACATTGCGCGACCCGTGCGTGGTATACCATTTATCGTGTAAGTTAATATTTTTTTATGTAAGGCCTTGCTTGCTTGTATTTGTAATTACATTTTCAAACTCTTGTATTGTAATAATTTTTACATGTCATTTTTGTAAAAGGGTTTTGGTCAACACATCAATTCTGTATTAGTGTATTGAGTAAATGTTTATTTTTCTTTCTTGTAACTTTATATTTGATTAAACATTAAGTTGATAGTTTACCTTCCGATTTCTTGTGTCATTTTTTTTGTTATTCATTGTAAGTCTTTGATTAAATTCAGACTTAAGATAAGTGACACAACTCCTTTTCTATTGTCACGTTCCCCTAGGCAAGCCATTTAAAAGTAGAATTCAATTCGTAATACGTGACAAAAGAAGTTTGAGGGCTTTCGTCCCGGATATTTTTCTGAACCTATTTTCGTCTTACTTGAGTAATTTTGTAAAGGCGAAGTTGACTTTAACAAAATTTTTTTTTTGTGTCAAAGAGTCGGAAGTAAAGTATCAATAGTATTGACCAAACTCTCTTAAGGTTTTTTGTTGTACTGATTTTGTACTGTATATTTACATTGTATACATTTTTTGCTTGTAATAGTTGTTAGTTAGTCATGGATATTCAGGTTTTTCTTGCAAATCCCTCTGTGGAAGAGCTTGATGCTTTTACTAGGAAGGAACTGGTCCTTATTTCTAAACATTTAGGGTTAAAAATAAAATCAAATGCCCTTAAACAAGAAATCAGAGATAACATTGTAGTCCATTATGTAGACGAGGAAGTGTTTTCTGAAGACCTTTTAGAAACCCTTAGACCCGATGAGGGTAAATCAGATGTAGAACTTCAGATAAAATTAAAACAAATGGAAATAGAAGCCCAGTTAGCTTTAAAAGAGAAGGAAATTATCTTGGGGAAACAAAAAGAATTAGAGCTTGCAGCGGCTAGAGAGCAAGAAATTAAACAAAAAGAATTAGAGCTTGCAGCGGCTAGAGAGCAGAAAGAAATGGAAATAGAAGCCCAGAAGGAAATTAAACAAAAAGAATTAGAGCAGAAAGAAATGGAAATGAAATTACAAATAGAGTTAAAAAAATTAGAGTTAGCTGCTAATGTAAGACCAGATTCTTCCCCTGCCAGTCATACTGCTGAAGCAATAAAGTTTTTGAAAATAATTCCACGCTTTAATGAAGCCACAATTGACAATTATTTTCCACAATTTGAACTTGCTGTGAAAAATTTTAATGTACCTGAAACTTTGTGGCCCACTTTGCTGCAAACAGTTTTGACTGGTAGAGCTGCAGAGGTATTTTGTTCTTTGACCATTGAACAACAAAAAGATTATAATGTTGTTAAGGCCTTAATTCTTAAGGCATATGAACTTGTTCCGGAAGCTTACCGAAAGCAGTTCAGGGATTGTCGCAAATCGGATGGCCAAACCCATGTAGAATTCCTGCGGGAAAAGGAGCGACGCTTTGAGAAATGGCTCACTTCCAAGGAAATCGGCACCGACTTTGCCAAATTCAAGAACCTAATGCTGATGGAAGAGTTCAAGAGTTGTGTGCGGCTGGACGTCCGTACGCATATAGCTGATCGTGGCGAGGAAGATGTGCACAAGGCTGCAGTGTTGGCAGACGATTATATAATATCACATCAATTTGCCAAGTATACGACGGATGTCAAGCCAAAACAAGTCAAACAGCCTGAGTCCACTGCTAGCAACTCCATCAAGAACAGCAGTACAAATGACAGAAAACCTACTACAAGTAAAGCTACTTGTTCCTACTGCAAACGAGAAGGCCATAAAGTTGACGATTGTTGGAAACTGAGGAAGAGAAACGAAAAAGCTCCTTCAAAAGTCAGCGCTTGCACAGTACAGTGGTCGTCGAGGTTTACTCCCTCATCATCAAGCCATATCAAGAATACCTCGACACCACCTGTTTCAAATGTATTGACTGTACAAGACTCTCCAAAAATGTCTCCACGGTGTTCAAATGACTCAACAGTGAGTTCTTCAAATTCATCTTTACGATGTTCCAATGACTCAAACAAGAGTTTTTCAAATACATCAAGCCGATGTTCCAATGACTCAAACAAGAGTTTTTCAAATACATCACCCCGATGTTCCAATGACTCTATCCAGAGTTCCCATAATACATCACCCCGATGTTCCAATGACTCTATCCAGAGTTCCCATAATACATCATCCCGATGTTCCCATGACTCTATCAAGAGTTCCCATAAGACATCACCCCGATGTTCCAATGACTCTATCCAGAGTTCCCATAAGACATCACCCCGATGTTCCAATGACTCTATCCAGAGTTCCCATAATACATCATCCCGATGTTCCCATGACTCTATCAAGAGTTCCCATAAGACATCACCCCGATGTTCCAATGACTCCATCAAGAGTTCTCCAAATACATCCAAAAGATGTTCTACTGACTCAAGAAAGAGTTTCTCCACTGCGTCTCCTAGAGATGTCAATGACTCCAGCGAGAGTTCGACCCAAGTCCAGTCTGCATCAACCAAAATTGATGTTTTATTAGAGGATTTTAAGCCTTTCATTTCGGAAGGATTCGTATCACTACCCGGTGATTCTACAAGTCTACGACCTATCACCATTTTGAGAGACACAGGTGCCTCACAATCGTTACTTTTAGAGGGTATCTTGCCCTTGTCTAAATCATCATCGACTGGGAAGAGCATCCTGTTACGAGGCGTAGAGCTTGGATGTATAGATGTGCCTCTACATCTAATCGACATAAAGTCAAATCTCATTACTGGACCGGTTGTTGTAGGTGTCCGACCAACATTACCATTGGAAGGCATCTCATTGCTGTTAGGCAATGACTTAGCAGGTGGAAAGGTGATAGCCGAACCCATCGTCACTCAAACACCCGACTTATCTGCCACACCCGAGGAAGACCTAGAGTTATATCCAGCGTGTGCAGTAACAAGGGCAATGAGGTTGAAAGCATCTCAAGAAGAGAACGTCGTCAAAGCCAACAGTAACCACGATGATGTGGACTTGAGCACCACATTCTTTGCTTCTCTTGAAGAAGAACCAACGCCAAATTCTGAAAAGCCGGCATCAACTCGAAAACAGTTGATTGAGGACCAAAAGAAGGATCCAGAGCTCGCCAAACTCCGAGAAACCGCAATGACATCACAAGAGGCAGAGCTAGCATCAACGTGCTACTACATCCAAGATGATATGCTCTTCAGGAAATGGAAACCTCCAGACGCATCCAACGAAGAAGAATGGAGAATATGCCATCAAATCGTGTTACCAGAAAGATACCGAGCGTACATCATGAATCTGGCTCATGACACACCAATGTCAGGTCATCTCGGCATCCACAAGACATACCACAAGATTATGTCACACTTCTTCTGGCCACGTTTGAAGAAAGATGTCATCCAGTACTGCCGATCCTGTCATGCCTGTCAGATGGTTGGCAAGCCAAATCAAAAGATCCCTGTTGCTCCTCTGAAGCCGATTCCAGCCTTTGAAGAACCTTTCAGCAGAGTACTTATTGACTGTGTTGGTCCTCTCCCAAGGACAAAAGCTGGCAACCAATACCTGTTGACCATTATGTGTGCTTCAACTCGTTTTCCTGAGGCTATTCCTCTAAGGAACATAAAAGCATCAAACATTGTGAAGGCCTTAATCAAGTTCTTTACTCTATTTGGTCTACCAAAGTCCATCCAATCGGACCAAGGAACGAATTTTACGGCCAATCTTTTCAAGCAAGTCATGACTCAGTTGGGCATCAAACACTGCATGTCGAGTGCGTATCATGCCGAGTCGCAAGGCGCTCTTGAGCGATTCCATCAGACTCTCAAGAACATGATCCGAACCTATTGCTTTGAGCACGAAAAAGACTGGGACGAAGGAATCCACATGCTACTGTTTGCAACCCGTGAATCCGTCCAGGAATCGTTGGGATTCAGCCCTTTTGACTTAGTCTTTGGCCATTCGGTGCGCGGTCCCTTGAAATGTATAAAAGAGACTTTGTTGTCACCAACAGCCACTGAAGGACTTTTAGACTATGTAATTAAGTTTAAAACTAGACTTTATGATGCTTGTGTTCTGGCCAAAAATAACTTACAAAACACCCAATCCAGCATGAAACGCTGGTATGATAGAAAGGCCCGTGTTAGAGAATTTTCTCCCGGGGATAAGGTGCTTGTATTTTTGCCCATACCAGGTCAACCCTTGCAAACCAGATATTTTGGTCCCTATGAAATTGAGACCAAAATTAGTGACCTCAATTACACAATCAAGACCCCTGACCGTAGGAAAAAGACTCAGCTATGTCATATAAACATGCTGAAGCCTTATGTATCTCGGCCAGATCACTCAGATAAGAGTAATTGTGTTTTAAATACAGTCAAAAGTTGTTCAAATAGCCATGTTTCTCCTATTGATGATGATATTGTAAAGGAGAAATTTGGACAATACAAAATCCCTAATTCTTTTGTATTACAGAATTTGGATGTAAAACTGTCTCATCTGTCTTCGACAGAAAGGCCAGTTATCCTGAAGCTCATTAATGAATTTAATGACATTTTTTCTGATGTACCAAAACAGACTAATGTTATAATGCATGATGTAGATGTTGGCGAGGCTACTCCAGTCAAGCAGCATCCTTACAGGGTTAACCCTGAAAAACTTGCCATACTTAGGTCAGAAATCAAGTATATGCTTGAAAATGACCTCATTGAACCAAGTTCCAGTAGCTGGAGCTCCCCATGTGTCTTGATACCTAAACAGGACAAGACTTATCGTTTTTGTACAGACTACCGTAAGGTAAATGCTGTCACAAAGACCGATTCGTTTCCTATCCCTAGGATAGACGATCTCATAGATCGTATTGGTGACGCTAAGTACATCACCAAAATAGACCTACTTTCAGGTTATTGGCAGGTTCCCCTGACTGATAGGGCAAAGGAAATCTCCGCCTTTGTCACCCCTGATGGTCTGTACCAATACAAAGTGATGCCATTTGGCATGAAGAATGCTCCTGCCACTTTCCAGAGAATGATAAATGCCCTGCTTGCTGACATGGAGAATTGCCACGCATACATAGACGATGTAGTAATTTTTAGCCAAGATTTTTCTAGCCATTGTAAACAACTGCATTGTCTTTTTACTAAACTGTTACATGCAAAAAATTACTGTAAACCTGAGTAAGAGTGATTTTTGCCAGGCTTCAATCCAATACTTAGGCCATATTGTAGGACAAGGCCAGGTGAAACCTGTAATGGCCAAAGTAGAAGCTATCCAAGCTTTCCCTATCCCTGCTGATCGGAAACAACTCCGAAGATTTTTGGGAATGTCTGGATATTATAGAAAATTTTGCGAAAATTTTTCTGTCATTGCCAGTCCTTTAACAAACCTCCTGAGAAAGAACGTCCGATTTACTTGGACGGATGAATGTCAGAAAGCCTTTAACCAGATCAAGCAGATATTATCTAGCTCTCCCATTTTGATGGCTCCTGACTTCGGAAAACCTTTTAGGTTAGCTATTGACGCCAGTGACACAGGTGTTGGGTCAGTCCTTTACCAAGAAGATAATTTCCAAGTAGAGCACCCTATTTGTTTCTTTTCCAAGAAATTTAATAGACATCAAAGAAATTATTCTACTGTGGAAAAAGAATGTCTTGGGTTGATTCTTTCTATACAACACTTTGATTTTTATATCAGTGGGTCCAGATGGCCACTGGTTGTATTTACTGACCACAATCCCCTTACATTTATCCACAAAATGTCTGGCAAGAACCAACGACTTCTCAGGTGGAGTTTATTTTTACAAGAGTACAACCTAGAACTTAAACACATAAAAGGCAGCGAAAATGTTATCGCCGATGCCTTATCTAGAGTGTAAAAAGTATTTTGATGTATATTTTTTTTATATATATATCATGATAAATACATTCTGTAATGTAAATATTCTTTGTAATTCTAAAAAGATTTCCATTTCGTGTAAATGTAAACTTTTTATTTTTAGGAGGGAGGTGTTACGTATCTAGGCATTGTTTTTTTTTTCTTTGACCTGTTGCGGTCGAGAGACGGGGAGGTTGTCTGCCCCTTGTGTAATAAGTTTTTTTTTTATTTTATTCGTCAAGCCACACAGACAGTGACCGGTCCTTGACCTGTGTGTGTACCTCTGGTTGAAAGGAGGGTGTTTTTTTTTTTCTATCTCTTTGAAGAGCGTTCTAGATCTGGGTGTTGATGACTTTCTAGAAATTACGAGAGATCGACGCGCGGTAGATTATATAAGACCGCTCGCGTAACGTTGACAGACAGACATACGGAGACAGCCGTGGGACAGAATAGCGGAGACATTGCGCGACCCGTGCGTGGTATACCATTTATCGTGTAAGTTAATATTTTTTTATGTAAGGCCTTGCTTGCTTGTATTTGTAATTACATTTTCAAACTCTTGTATTGTAATAATTTTTACATGTCATTTTTGTAAAAGGGTTTTGGTCAACACATCAATTCTGTATTAGTGTATTGAGTAAATGTTTATTTTTCTTTCTTGTAACTTTATATTTGATTAAACATTAAGTTGATAGTTTACCTTCCGATTTCTTGTGTCATTTTTTTTGTTATTCATTGTAAGTCTTTGATTAAATTCAGACTTAAGATAAGTGACACAACTCCTTTTCTATTGTCACGTTCCCCTAGGCAAGCCATTTAAAAGTAGAATTCAATTCGTAATACGTGACAACTACAACAAAAAACTTCATTTTTTTAAAGAGTTAATTAAAAATACAACTCTAGATTTCAAGATATTGTAGAAACACGTAGGGCCTTAACTGTCTTTTTGTTCTACCCCCTCCCGCTATTTCCTGCAATGAAAAGCCCCTCCCCGCAAAGAGTTTGAAGGGGGATAATTAGTAAGTTATAGTTTTGTGTTAGTATTTTTACAAATAAAGCAAAACTACCGTCACCAAATTCCTTGAGTGAAGTCAAACCAGTTACACATCATGGTAATAGCCTAAAAGGTTTTGATGTAACCTCCACCCTCCTTTTCTTTTTTTTTTTTTTTAATCCCATAAAACAAATTCTATATATCACCTTCAATAAAACTGAGTAGGCATAGAAAATCGATACTGCCGTAACCAAAACTTCATTTCAATAATAAAATAATAATTTCGCTGCCAACTCTATACGGTTATAGCTTATCTCCTCAGGAGGGATGGAGACAGTGGACTACAGAGCATATACAAACTGTAAGATACAAGTTTTAAAAATTTTGTTCACAACTCCACGCCTCCCTCATTCAACAAATCTTCCTTAGAAAATACGATTCTCTGGCAACCTCTCTGAAACTGAAGAAAAACAAAAAAACAACTGATGTTAATAGATGACACCAATGGGGGAAAAAAAAGCATTCTGCTGAAAATTGGCGTGGCTCGAAGCAGGCCATCTCTACCCTAAAACAGAAGGCTTTGTCACAGCAATACAGAACCAAATTATTAGGAAATTATGAAAAGAATGTCCAAAAAAAAAAAAAAAATTAAATAATCGACGTTGTTAACAAACGCCAAAAGTGTGGAAACACGAATGGCAGGGTGTCACAGCAATACAGGACCAAGTTATTGGGATAAAAAAAAAATATATGAAAAGCAAAATCTAAAACTCGATGTTGTTGGCACGTACCGAAATTACGGAAACACAGTTGAGTCAATTGTATACGTTATCAGAATCTGCCTTCCTATGTCGTCATAAGGAAGTCGTGAAATTAATACATCAACACCTGGCTTTGACACATTCTAATTAAGAAAGGTACGCCTGTTTACTACAAATTCGCCACCGGAGGTTCTCAAGTCATTTTGACTGATGACACGATGGATTTTAATTGCCCATATTTACTGTTTATCGGCAAAAAAACAACAAAAATCAGCAACTATAATTGACATCGCCGTACCACTTTTCCGTAATATAAGAAAAACGGAAATTGAAAAATGAAGAACATATAAAAAACTAAGCATAGATTAAACGACTATAGAAGGTATCTAAAAGAACAAGACACCATGTTGTTATAGCAACCGAGAGGGTAATGAAAACTTCTTTCACAGACACATTCGAAGCCCTAAGCATTCTAAAGAGAATCCTTATACCCTGTCAGAGGGTGGTACTGCTGCAGATCTGGCTAATCACCAGAAAATGTATCAGTTGATACTGTTAAAGGAACTACAATGATTTTGTTTATCTCTGACGAAGCTTGACACTGGCAGTGCCAGAGAAAGACTATTAGTTTGTTTCTAACATACTAATAAAATATTAGAAACAAAAAAAAAAACTACCCCCTCACTCATCTTTTTAAAAAAATCAATCAAAACAACAAGTGCTAATTCATGAACATTGGCGGTGGTTTTGAGTTCCCTTCCTGGTGTTGTCGGTCGTTGACTGATAGTGTTAAACTGCTGGTAGACAACTCAACCGATGTAGGCGTATTATATCTTAACTTACAAATTTGAAATAACTTGAATACATTCTTTGTGAACAAAACTAAATCCAACTGGAGATGAAATGAAATAAATGTAATATACTTTAGTAATAATATAAAATGGTATTTTAAACCAAATCTAAAAAAAAAAAGTTCTCTTTTCAGACCTTGCTATCTATAGTTCAGATGAAGTTAAAGTTATTTGTTTCTTTTGGCCAACGGTTAACGAGCAGGATGACCAACCGCCTTTACTTTCCCCAACTAAATTCAGGCACCCATTAGAGTTGGGTGGCCTCAGATGCGCCCTAAAAATCCCGAAATTCAAAATCCCAGTCTTCACCGAGATTCGAACCCAGGACACCAGGTTTTAAAAGCTACAGCGTGCCCAAACAAAATCTAACTTCTACACAAAAAAACAACAACACATCTTTACACCCTGGCATCCTTTTCCGGTATACACAAAACAGCTTACGACAGTAAGCTTATGCTGCATTATTAATCATTGCCACCATCCAATCGCAAAATTCTTCTCACCGACATCATAGAAACACACACACACTCCATAACGCTCCCACAAAAAATAAAATCTAAAGCAAAACAACAATACCGAATCGTAACGAGGGGTAGTATAGTAAAACTATGACAAATTCCATCAATTTAACTGTCTGTTTAAAAAAAATCTAAGCCTTTTCCTGTCACCAGATTCCAATAAAAGGTAAGGCTCACCCATCCTCGCTAAAAACAAATAAGCAATTGTAATCACATATTCTAGCCATGGGGGAGGGGGGTATATTCAATCTCCCAGTAACTGAACTCCATTAATGAAGTAAATATACGAGAATTTAATCCACAACTTAAAAACTAAAGGCAAACTACATCAATTTAAAAAAAAAATAAAAAAATTTCAAAGCAAACCTTACATTGGATTAATTAAACATTACACTCATTGACCTGTTTTTCTACAAGTCTCTACTCCGTTTATAAAGTGCATATTATTGCATTAGGTAATTTAATATTTGACCTATTTCTATTAGAGGAATAGAAGGATATTGTAGGCCCTTGTAGGCTTTTTTTTTTTTTATAGTTCCCATTACAGGAAATAATGCTTGTCTCCGCCCCATACCCGGCTGGGGGAAATCACGGCGCTACCCCAGACCACCTTTCTGTTAAACTGGATGGTATGTACCAGTGTTTCCCAAACCTTTTTCCTTAACGGAACACTTCACGCATTCTGAGTGTTTAACGGAAGACTTTGCTTATTTTTTAAAGAGATAAATTCACGTGGCAGCTTACTAGTTAATCATTCCAGTAGTTCGTGGAACACCTATTCAGCCCTGTCGGAGCACAGTATGGTAAATAATGGTTTACAGGCCCTACTATCATTCCACTACCTCCAGAAACAACCTGTTCTATGATACAAAATGACATTGAAGAAAATAAAGGACTAGCTATAATGAACATGCGTCATGCATTTAGTCATGCATATTAACCAGTGACTTAAATTCTGCCAAGTCACTGGTTTTCCTGGCTAGCTCATTTGAATGTGTGTGGGCAAAAAAAAAAGAAACTGAAAAAAAATGCTGCCCCCTCCACAAAACCTTATCCGAAAATAGATCCTGGTTACGCCCACGAATCATGTATAATAATAATAATAATAATAATAATAGTTTATAACTTATCTAAAACACCTTAGTTGATACAAGTCGAGCTCTCACGAAGAAAAAGTAAATGAAAGGTCCTTAAAAAACAAGGGAGTGAATCGACTTTAATTTATTTTAATAAATTTGTAACATCAACAACATGGCATCTCATCACGCATGATGCACTTAAGTACCCTAGATCTTTTTATAGAGTAGATCTAGATTTGTAGATCAGTATGCATAATATAGATGTAATTATCTAGAACTTATTTCTATTATCAAATACTAATTAAATAACTAGTCTAATTCTAATAGATCTAGTACAGATAATCAAATATCATTAAATATGATAATCATAATAATGTCAACAATGAAGTTTCCATAATTATATGATGAAGATTATTTCATAATCAATGATGATAATCATTTATCATAATCATATGATAATGGTCAACATAAAAAAGTAAAATCATAATCATCTAGACTAGATTTAGATTCAAGATCTACTGATCTAGTCCTGGATTCTAGATCTAGATCTAGATTAGTCATCTAAAAATAAATTTCTAGATGTAGCATTGTAGGTCCCTAGATTTTGTCATCTCATATTATTATTATTATTTTATAATATATATTTAGAGGACTAGAAAAGTCACTAGATTGACAAGATTCTTACTTACTGTATTATATATAGATCATCATCATCATCATTGGCCTCCTTCAGTCGTGGGACGACTATGGTTCATCTCAGAGCACACTTCCTCATGTGGCTGTGGAGCCCTATTTTGGAGAGACACTCCCGTCCACAGATAGCACAAGTTAGGGTCCCCTTGGCTTTTGCTTCGGTGGTAGAGGAGCTGGCCGTTTTTTGGTTTGTGCATTTTTCTTCCTGGGCTGAGACCCATGTACTTTCACTGTCCATAGCTTTCTTTGTCACTGTCTCTCTCCGCCTGTTGCGGTCTAGAGCTATGTCTTCCCAATTGTCAGTATTGATGTTCACTGATTTGAGATCGCGTTTTATTACATCTATGTAACGGAGATGGGGGCGACCAGTTTTTCTTGTGCCAGTCGCGAGTTGACCATAGAGGATGACTTTCGGGATGCGCTTGTCCTCCATCCGGCGAACATGTCCAAGCCAGTGCAAACGGCGTTGTCTGAGGGCTGTAAAAATGCTGGGAATACCAGATCGCGCAAGGATCTCAGTATTGCACACTTTTTCTTTCCATGTGACGTTCAAGATCCTACGGAGACATCTCAAATGGAATGAGTTTAGTTTTCTCTCTTGCTTTGCGTAGGTGGTCCATGATTCACTGCCATATAGCAGTGTACTCATAACGCATGCCTTGTAGACTTCCATTTTGGTCACCGTGGTTAGCTTATGGTTTTCCCAAACTCTTAGTCTGAGTCTAGCGAATGTCGAGGAAGCCTTCCCTATGCGTTTTTTCATCTCCTCTTCTAGGGACAGGTCATCTGTAATTGTGGATCCCAGATAGCAGAATTCGTTTACGGCGTCCAGCTTGTTATCGTCAATGAGGATGGAGGGTGGTGCTGTAGTAGGTGGTCCCATAATATTTGTTTTCTTCGTGCTAATAGTCAAGCCATATTCTTTACAGGCCTGAGAGAAGCAGGACATTAGTGACTGAAGTTCCTCTTGTGTGTGTGCCACTACCACTGCGTCATCCGCGAATAGCATATCTCTTACGAGGGTGGCTCTGATTTTAGTTTTGGCCCTCAGTCTGGCAATATTTAGGAGTTTGCCATCAAATCTGGAATGGAGATAGATGCCTTCAGTGGATTTGTCAAACGCGTTGTGGATTAGCAGTGAAAATAGTATTCCAAAGAGGGTTGGGGCCAGGACACATCCTTGTTTAACTCCGCTGTTTATACTGAAACTTTCAGAGCTGGCACCGTTGAATTGCACTGTGCCCATCATATTTTGGTGGAAAGATATGATTACATTTAGTAGCTTGGGTGGGCAGCCTATTAACTGTAAAATTTTAAAGAGGCCATCTCTGCTAACTAAATCGAAGGCCTTTGTCAGGTCAATAAACGCAATGTATAAAGGCATCCTTTGTTCTCTGCACTTTTCCTGGAGTTGGCGGATGGAGAAAATCATGTCAATCGTGGATCTCCCTGAGCGGAATCCGCATTGTGATTCTAGGTAGACCCGATCAGCGAGTTTTTTTAGCCTGGGAAGTATCACTCGAGCAAAGACTTTGCCTACAATACTTAAGAGGGAGATTCCCCTGTAATTGTTGCAGTCGCTTCTGTCACCTTTGTTCTTATACAGTGTAATGATTTTAGCATCCCGCAGGTCTTGTGGCACAGCACCCTCCTGCCAACATTTACAAAGCAGTTCGTGTAGAGGTTGGATTAGAGTAGTTTTGCATTGTTTTAGAAGATCTGGGGGGATACCATCGCATCCGGGTGCTTTGCGGGCAGCAATGTTGTCTATGGCTTTGTTGAGCTCTGAAAGGGTGGGTGTTTCATCTAGCTCGTTCATTGTGGGTAGTTGTATGATGGCTTTAAGGGCTGAGTCAGAGACTGAGCTTGTTATGGCGTAGAGCTCTGAGTAATGTTCCACCCATCTGTGCATTTGTTGGCACTTGTCTGTGATAATTTCCCCAGTGGTTGATTTCAGAGGTGCTGTCTTGTTTTGGGAGGGTCCGAGAGCCTTGTTGATTCCTTCGTACATCCCTCTTATGTTGCCCACTTGGGCTGCGAGCTGGATACTCTCACTGAGCTCTACCCAGTTTTCATTGGCACAGATCCTTGCTGTCCTCTGTGCATTGGCTCTAGCTTCTTTCAGGTTTAGCAGGTTGTGTTGGGTAGGTTTTGCCTTGTAAGTAGCGAGTGCATCTCTCTTTGCTCTGATGACAGGTGCTAAAATAACTGCTTTAGAGTCGAACCAATCATTTTGTTTTGTAATTTTTCTTCCAAAGATTTCCAGGGAAGTCTTTTGTATGGTGGACTTGAGGTGTTCCCATTTTTCAGTTGCTGTATTCTCAGAGATATTTTTATACTCGCGTTCAAAAGATTCCGCAAACTGTATCTGGAGATCAGGTTGACACATCTTGCTTACATCCGATTGGGGTCTTCCAATCTGCTTGGTATGGTGGATTTTTTTGGGGAGGAAATTGATCTTACAACATACCAAGGAGTGATCTGTGTCGCAGTCTGCACTGTGGTAGGACCTGGTAAGCTTGACAAATTTTAAGCACTTTTGTCTTACCATGATTAGGTCTAGTTGGTGCCAGTGTTTGGAGCGAGGGTGCCGCCAAGATACTCTGTGCTGCGGTTTAGTCTTGAAATAGGTATTAGTGACGCAGAGGGAGTGTAGTGAGCAAACCTCGAGGAGCCTTTGTCCGTTTTCATTTACTTTTCCGACACCAAAACGCCCAATACAACTGTCCCATGCAGAGTTGTCAGATCCAACGCATGCATTGAGGTCGCCGAGGATGATAACCTGTTCCGTGGTTGGGATCTCGCTAATAGCAGACGAAAGGTTGTCATAAAACATATTTTTGGCCTCTGGTGTGGAACTCAGAGTAGGAGCATAGGCACATATCAAAGTCACATGTCCAATAGATGTGTTAAGGCGTAGTGATAGGAGTCTTTCTGAACCGTTGCACTTCAGCTCTACTGTGTTCAGCAGTGTGTTCTTAACTGCAAAACCAACGCCATGTTCCCTTACTTCACTTTCGGCTTTGCCTTGCCAGAAGAAGGAGTAGTCTTTTTCTTTGATTGATCCAGAGTCAGCTAAACGAGTTTCCTGAAGGGCGGCAATGTCTACTTTGAGCCTGGACAGTTCATCGTTTATTATTGCAGATTTTCTGACATCTTCTATGTCTGGTAGGTTTTCATTAAGTCCAGTTTGTAGAGTACGCACATTCCATGTGCCTAGTTTAAGAGTGGAGCTCCTCTTTTTTTTCTTCATGTCGACTGGTACATTGGCTTTGTGCCTGCTTTTCAGATTTTGTCCTATCCTCGTGTACCCAAATGAGGAAGACAGGCATGACGGGACAGCACCTTATTGGCTGGGGGCTGCCCAGCTTGAGGCGGGCGGTAGCTGTCCATTGGAATCCTAGGATCCCTCCCACCGACGAAAGTGGCCCCTGGCGCCCTGCTCTACGTCAATTGAGCATTTGAGCTTATAACCGGTGACTGCCACTTCCCGTGTTTGGCCGACGCCTAAGGCGAAGCTGGAGTGTCCTCTCCAGTTTTTTAGGGTAGGGCTTTGAATAAGTGAGATGAAAGCCTGGGCATTGATTATGGTCGGAACAATGTCGCCCACACAGCAGTTCCCCCCTCTCCGCGCAGCTGATGTGACCAAAGGAACGGAGTATCCAGTACAGTTTGGGATCAGTAGCGCCGCAGGATCTGCCAGGCTGTAGAACTTTTGTTACCTTGGCTCCATCATATCCAACAACACTCTACTGGATAAAGACATAAACAACAGGATAGCCAAGGCAATGGCCACCATGTCACGGCTGCAGAAAAGAGTCTGGGACAACATATTGCTGACTAACAGTACTAAAGCCCTAGTCTACCGGACCTGTGTGTTGAGCACCTTGCTGTACGGAAGTGAAACATGGTCAACCTACTCATGGCAGGAAAAAAAGCTGAATGTTTTCCACCTCCGATGCCTAAGGCGGATCTTTAAAATAAGGTGGCAAGATAAGATAACCAATGAGGAAGTGCTACAAAGAGCAGGGTGCCAGGACATCCGCTCTGTTATCAGCAGCAGACGCCTTGGCTGGCTTGGCCACGTTCGTAGAATGCCAGAAGGTCGACTTCCACAGGACATCCTGTATGGCGATCTGATAGAAGGCAGGAGAGCCGCTGGTCGCATTCTTTTACGTTATACGGATGTATGCAAACGCGACATGAAGCTCTTCAAAATCGACACTGGCAACTGGGAAGAGGTGGCACTGGACAGATCCTCATGGAGAGAGAGCATAAAGGAAGGGTCAAAGATTGCAGATGCCATACACAACAGAAGCAGAAAGAAGGGTGAAAATGCAACGGCGCCTGGTGATTATATATGCCCATCCTGCGATCACAGCTGTGTATCAAGGATTGGCCTCTTTAGTCACACAAGAAGTTGCAAAGGGAAAAGATCGTCTCTCGAGACGTAAAATGCGGTGTGCCACAGTCTGCCTAAGGGTCACCAGCTCCTGATTTTTCCTCAGGGTTGTCTCCCGAAGCCTTTCCCATGTTTGGGTATAGCCGCAGGGCAGCGGAGGTTTGGATTCAGAGTTTTCCTTCTCCTAGATGGGTAGCCAACCAAGGCTAACGAGCCCCTTCTGCCCGAAGCTTACTGGTTTAGGCGCCAGTTGCTCGCCTTTGCCCCTTCTCCTGTCTGTGGTAACAGTTCCGCCAGGCTCAGTAACTGAGCCACACGTGAAGGCCAGGAGTTGGACTGGTTGTCAGAGGCTATTTGAGACGCATGCCATTGGAAGCACTTTGTAGGTAATGATGGGCTTAAGACCATTACCACTTCCGGCGTTAACAACCTTGCGGAATATATAGATACTATTAATTAAATTATATAGTCATTGTATAGATATTCTATGATCTAGAATAATCTAGACTAGATTTTTTATGATCTCTAGAGATGGGTGAACTCAGAGACGGCTTAAGTTCCCAAAATGAAAAATCTTCCCTAGGATGTAAACCCTGGACTTCTCAGTTCAAGAGGCAAGCGCTTTACCACTCAGCCACCCTACCCCCTATTTTTTTAATCAAAGAGGTATTGATAAAATACTTACCTCCACACTCTCGGTATTTGTCAACAACATCCAGTTTTAGGATATATGCTTTTCATACTTACAATTCTTAGAATTTCTCTCGCTAATATGAAAAGAATTTATTTTTTTTTACTAGAAATCAAAGGGATTTTCAAAAAGCTCACTGCCTCAGATTTTTCACCAGGATTGGCTCCTAGAGTCTGTTCTGTGTTTGGGTAGAACCACAATGCAGCAGAGGTTTGAATTCAAAGTTTTCCTTCTCCTGAATGGGCAGGCATGGTGGCTGAATGGTTCAGCGCTTAGTTTTCAAACCTGGGTTTGAATCTTAGTGAAGACTGCGATTTTGAACTTCAGGATTTTAGGGTGCACCTGAGAACACCCAACTCTAATGGGTACCCAACTTTAGTTGGGGGAAGTAAAGGCAGTTGGTCATTGTGCTGGCCATATAACAACATCGTTAACCGTTGGCCAAAGAAACAGATGACCATAACAACATCTACCCTATAGACGGCATGGTCTTTAAGTGGGTAGCCAGCCAAGGCTGATGAACCCCTCCTGCCCAAAATTTAGTGGTTTAGGCACCAATTGCTCACATTTGCTCTTTTATGTAGTTTGATAGGCCTCCACACCGAGACCGATCGTTATTGTAGGCCTCCCCACTGACCTGTGATATCCCAACCTAAAGCTCCACAGTTTGCAACACTGCAGGTCAGTGTTCAGGCACACTATAATGATTTGTCTTGTCCATAGTCACATGAAAAAGTGTTCTTGAGATGAACCATAGTCCTTCTACAGCTGAAGGAGGCTCAGACCTGCCTACCGTTACGCAAAATGACTAGATCTAATCAATGTAGAAAGAAGTGCAATGACTAGATCTAAGTCTAGATCTATCTAGATCTACTTGTCTTTTTCTGGTATCTACTCGATTTCTAGATCTAGATTCTAGACCAGATCTCCATTACTAGACTCTAAGCATTATAGAAACTAAACTGTTTAGTATGAGAAATTAATGTTGTATTAGTTACTTAGTAGTTAGGTAGATCTAGACTCTAGCTAGAGGTAGGCCTACTAAATAGAGCAACTACTAGATCATTATTTAGATTAAATTTACTAGTGACAGTTTAACACAGATTTGATTTAAATTATAGATCTATGTCTGTCTTTATATCTATACTATTGGCATATATATATATATATATATATATATATGTATATATATATATATATATATATATATATATATATATATATATATATATATATATATATATATATATATATATCCGGTATTACATTTGACATAATGGTCGATAGCACAAGTGTTACACATTCTGGTGCCAAAATACACATTTTGACCATCAATGTTACAAATTTGGACTTTTTTAGGTAGGCAGGTCTGGCAGGCTAAAAAGTTCACCTTTGTCTTTCATGTCCTTTTTTTTTTCCTTATATTTTGCAATGACATAATGCTAAGACATTTATCCATTTGTACAACCTGTTAAGAAAGTTTTTATTGAATGTGTTATCAATGTTCAATCTCTCTAAACAAATTTCAGAATTTAACAAATATGTTGGGGTTTTTTTTTTGTACTTGTGAAAGTTTTTTTTGGTTAAAGTACATTATTTTGATTTTTTTTACTACAGGAATATTAGTAGACTAAAACAGAGACCTATGAAACCTTTATGATGACTCAGACAAAGCTTGATTTTACTGGTGAATTGAACAATCTTTTAACACATGTGAAAGAGGAAATAGAAGAAATAGAGGAAACAGATTTGTTAGCACAATCATGTGACGATCAAGACTTTGTAATCTCAAGGGTAAAAAATGAGATGATAGAAGATAATTCAGACTTGTATACACAGCAATTAGAAAACTTTTACATTGAAAAATCTTCTAAATTAAATCTTGGGCATGAGGTAAGCCAATGTTTCCTTAAATACATGACAACAAACACATTAAAATAGAATCATTTATCAAACTTTTGCAAATTTCTTCCGGATTAATAAGAGCTTTAGTATATACTAGTTTTAATTTATACACCTCCATTTCTTTTTTGTCTTTTTAACCATTAGCACCACACATAATGTCAACATCCTTCTTTCATTCCCCTATGTCTTTTGCCCTGAATAAAATCTTTCTCTTATGGTGTCTAACCATCACTTTCTCTGTCTCTTCTTCTTTTTCCTGGTACTGTTCCCTGAAGGAAGGTCATTGCGAGCCCTGCATCTTTTAGAAATATTATATTTGAAGAGCATACCGGTATATAACTTACTTTTTGTTTAAAATTATTAAAAATATTGACACAGTTTCAAGGAGCAGCTAATACCTTATAGGAATATGGAGAGTTTCCTAATGGGCTCAGCCCTTGACCTTCGCATAGGGGGAGGAGCCTATGATGATAGCTTAAAGAGTCGTGTCTCATGAAAAAGGGGTGTTAAGAAATGATCACTTTGTTGTTGGGGGCCTCCTGTCAAGGAGGTTGGTGAAGAGTTAACTTGCAATCCTGGCCACTGGATAAAAAGCCTTTCCAAGGATTTATCTCAAACCTTTTCGGACACTTCCAAGAGTACCTTACAGATATATATTTATTTCTGATTATATTATTATTAATGTGATTATATTATTTCCCTAAGTGGTTACTGATTTAATTTTTTTTTGTCTTACAGGAAAATACAAAAGAGACAGAAGTAACACATTTTACAGATAGATCTAAACCATGCTGCTTAGTTTCAAGACTCTTGGCTATGTCAATGAAAATAAACAACAATCTACCTATCATTATGCCAAATTTCATTCCATCTAGTCACACCCTTACTTCAGAAGTCTCAGTGAGTCAGGTAAATAGATATCATAATCTTACAAGAAAGTTTAACATAGACTCTAAGTATCTTTTGTATTAAAATGACTATGAGGAAGATTTGCTAGTAGTAGGATTTGTCATTTATTTATGACTCAAATGAAGTTAGAACTCACTAGTTCTTAAGGCCAATTTTTTGTTTATAGATATTTTGATTTTAAACCTATTTGTCTTATCTCTCAATTTGTTAAGTTCACACTTTATTTAACGGAACACTTCGCACATTCTGAGTATTTAGTGGAACATTTCAATTCATGGTGTGGTTAGGGCTATAATCGGGGCCATTCCAATGAAATGGCCATAAAAAAAAGGATGGGGGATTCTGCTTCATTTCACCTATCCCTTAGTCTGTTGAACCGCTGGGACACCACACAAGATCTGTCAACCGTCTTTCTCCATTCCTCTCTGTCCTTTGCTTTGGATAGAATTTCATTCAATGACAGGCCCGTCCATTCTGTCTTCCCATCACTTCCTCTGTCTTCCTCTTCTTTCTTTTTTTCTGAGTTCTGTTCCCTGAAGAAAGATCTTTGTGATTCGGCTTAGAAAGATTTCAAAAACAATATATTACCATAAACTTGTTCAAACAAGTATGAATATCATGAATACTAGAATTAACAGGCCAAAAAGATGTTTAGTAAGTGCTACAATGTAGGCAATAATATGCAACATATTTAAAACTAGCAAAATAAACAAGAAAAAAAAAGATTAATGTTTATAAGAATAAACAATAGAATAAAAAGCCCAAAAACTAATTCTAAATATTATTCTTAAATGAAAATAAACCCTAACCCTATAGAGTTATTGAATATGCTCAGTGAAAGAAAAAAAGTTCCCCTTTCAGAGCAGATGATTTTAAGGTCATCAGTTTCTTTGATCGACAGTTAATGAGCAGGGTGTCATATTGCCAGCACTAGGACCACACACTTTACTTTTCCCAATCTAAAATCATGGAACCCATACCAAAACTTCAGTAATATATATATTTTTTTTTGATTTTCTATAGTCAGGTGCAGAGAGAGTTACCCTATGAAGACCAAATATGAGATGCTTGTACTACAGTAAAGATACAATTTGTAAAAGCTAATTATTTTTGTTTTTTGACAAAATATTGCTAAGAACTCTAAAATTCTTACTGCTTTGAAATTCTTTAACTTAATTAAAATCACAGTAACCAATCTCTGCCACCATTTTTCTTTATAATGGCAGTCATGTTTTTTATATTGTTTTCTACAAAAGCATTGTGTTTTGTTTTTTATACCTAAATGGTGCAGATTTCTAATATCAGTTTCTGCATTAGGTGTGCTGAATCATCAAATTACTGTTGTAAAACAATGTGGTAAAAACTTTTTTCTGTTCCTAAAAATTCCTAAATTTCTTTTTCTATTTCATTTACTATTAATATTTTTTAAAAGTACATTCAATAATCTAAATGATGGTGTTCATTTTATTATTAAATTTGTCAATTATAATGCTCATAATCAGACCAAAAGGCCTGATAGGATTAATGTACCTTTTTTTTTTTTTTGACAGCTGGAGGCCATTGAGAAAGAAAAGGAAATTACTTCAGAACTAAATGTGCTCATTGATATCATACAAGATCAAATAGTTGGCAACCATTCTAATGAAACTGTCTTAGGTAAAGAGATTCTTTAATCAAGTTGAAAAAAATACTATAATGTAAGGATTTACTAAACCCAGACCTGCCTACCATACGCATTAGTCGTTATGTAAAATCATCATATAGCTGAGAAATATTAAATGTGCATAAAAGAATTTTCTTTTATTTCATATCTCATAATTCATGAAAAAAAGAAAAAAAAATGTACAACATTTCAATGTCTCTTATGTCAAAAGTCAATACTCTTTAATATTGTTTTGTATACAGCTTCTTCCAATATTTTAATGAGCAAAGTACAATGAAAAAAAAATATCTCAAAGGCTGAAAAAAAGTTTAACATCTTCTCCTAGACATAGTAGATTTGCTTCTTATTCATGTACCATCAAGCTAATGGGCAAAGAATCTGTGTAATTAAAACTAGAGATTTTAGTAAAATGGAGGTAAATCCTTAAAATACTGTTTTTTTGGTGTACAATATATGGATGTATAGATTTAGTATACATTTTTTAAAACAACTATTTTAGCACTTCACTGTTAAATGATGGTTCAAATCCTGTTGAAGACTTTGATTTTTTATTTCAAGATCTTTGGGTGCCTGACTCCACCCACCTATAATGGGTACCTGACAAGTTGGGTATAGCGAAGGCTGTTGGTTGTTGTGCTGGCCACAAGACACCCTCTTTAACATTGGCCACAGAAACAGATGACCTTTTTCATCATCTGTCCTATAGATCACAAGGTCTGAAAGGGGAACTTTACTTTACTTAAATGAGAAATCAAAATACAATACACTTAACAACTTTTAGTATGAAAATTTACAATAAGTGTAGGCTAACTAAAAATTTGTTAGATTTGTTTCTTTGTTATTTGAGCTCACTAGTGTGTAGCACCTCTCTTCCTTTCGTAGTAGTGATCATCTGTGATGTGCATGTCTTATGTGTGAAGATAATGACCAAATGTGCACAAGATTTTGGCATTATTTTAGTACAGTGCTCTGTCCTACAATTTAAAAGATAGATGACTCTTGCACTGATTCTGAAATTGATAAAATAGCATTATTTTTATAGACATTTATTCATGATAACATTTTCTCTATTGTTCTATAGATTCAGAAATACCTTCTGAACATGAATTTGATATGATGTTACGGTACGAAAACAAACTCAGCCACAGTGGTCATGTCAATAAAAAACAAAAAGCTGAAATTGTATCAAGATATGGATCAATGTCAAAGAAACAAAACCTGGACTCAGAGTTTATAAAAAATATCATCAGCATTATGCATGATTATGCCTTGAAGCTGTCTTCTCGAAAGCAGGCTATTACAGCCTGCAGTGCCGAGTCCTTAAAACCATATGTTGGTGAAAACACACTTTCGTCTCCAAACTCTGGCACAAAAACACACCCTGAATCTCCTCAACCTTCATCAATAGCTTTTTCCACGTCATCAGAATCATCTTTTGTATCTCATTCTTCAGAAAGCAACTCATTCTTTACAGAGTCCGCCATCTCTACATCAACAGAACATGATTTTAACATACTTCCTGCATCTTTAACTAGTACAATTCTTCAGATAGGACATTCCCCAACAACTGTCAAAAAAAGAGGTCGGCCACGAAAGTCCGCCACCTCTACATCAGCAGAACAGGATTCTATTAAACTTCCTGCATCTGTCACCAGTACCATTCCTAAGAGGGGATGTACTCCAACACTTGTCAACAATAGAGGTAATTCACAAAAGTCCGCCACCTCTACATCAGCAGAGCAAGATTCTAAGAAACATCCTGCATCTGTCACCAGTACCATTCTTCAGAGGGGATGTACTCCAACAACTGTCAACAAAAGAGGTAATTCACGAAAGTCTGCCATCTCTACATCAGCAGAGCAAGATTCTAAGAAACATCCTGCATCTGTCACCAGTACCATTCTTCAGAGGGGATGTACTCCAACAACTGTCAACAAAAGAGGTAATTCACGAAAGTCTGCCATCTCTACATCAGCAGAGCAAGATTCTAAGAAACATCCTGCATCTGTCACCAGTACCATTCTTCAGAGGGGATGTACTCCAACAACTGTCAACAAAAGAGGTAGACCACAAAAGTATGCCATCTCGGCCTCAGCAGAACAGGATTCTAAGAAACATCCTACACCTATTACCAATACAATTGTTCAAAAAAGATTGACCCCTTTATTTGTCAACAAAAGAGGTAGACCACGAAAGTATGCTGCCACAGAAAGTGTTACCAAAGTTCCTACTACGTCAAATAACTTTTTTACAATGGCTGATCTACCTCTTGTTTCTGAAACCGACAATGGCACCAATGAAATTTATCCTCCGTTAAGGTACTCGGTAAAACAATATTGGCTGAATGAAATGGAGAGACAAAGGCGAAAAGAATTGAGCAGTCTTTATGCCATGTTGAAAAGTCAAGTTCCAAGCATTGCGAACGATAATTATGCCCCTAGGCAGCGAATCCTGGACAGAGCTACTGACTACATTTCAGTGTTGAAGAATCTTGACATTAGACAAGTGGATGAAATACAATCATTGATAAAGCAGAACCAAAGGCTAAACAAAATAAAGCTTGAATTAGGGTAAGAACTCTTGACATGATTCAAAATCAGTTTGTATCTATTGAATAGGATATGCCGGTAGCTCAATTATAATTTATTGTGTGTAGCTCCTGCTGCCCCGAGCTGTAGATCTGTTTACCATATATATGCATTTCGAGAGACAATCTTTTTCTTTTGCAACTACTCATGTAACTAAGTAGGCCAATCCCTGAGATAACCAATTCACAGATATAGTAGGCTTCTACAAAGTTACAAGCCTTATCTACAATCTTGGAGACCTTTTGTTCCTATATAAATAAGTACATATGTTTCTTTCTTTCTTTTGGTTTATCTTTTTTTTTTTTGTTCAGTTGAATGAAAGTTAAAATATATAATGATAATAAAGTAACGAAAAAAAAAAAGAAATTAACACAAGGAGAGAATAAATTCTGGTTGCCTACATGTAAATAAGGATAGTGTGACGCCAGTTAAATATAGTAACAAGTTTTGAGCCTGGGTGACTAAAGCTGTTGGTGAAATAAAACAAAGAAATATGAGGATTTAAAAAGTTGATATATCAATAATCCTTAACATTATTCATACATTAGTCTAAAAGTGCTGACTGAATCCCTATTGGTCAAACTTCTGGTGTGCTAAGAATAGTCATTTAGGGATGTCTGGCTTAATAGCTCAATGCCATGCCTACTCAGCTGGAGAAATTAATAATAGAAAGACATAAGGTACATATGGCAATGCAGGGAATACCCTCCTATTGTGGTATCAGAGGGAACTAATAAAAGAGTCAACCGTTTGGCACAGCTAGTAAAGCTGCAAAACATTGAATAGAATCCATTTAGCCAATACAAACATTTCACTTGTTACTTTTGAGTGAAACTAGTGTGAATGTAATTGTATATTTTGTTTCTATCGTTATAATGTTTTTTTTTTAATGCGCAAATTGTAAGACAAATTTCCTTATGGATAATTAAGATCATTATTATTATTATCATCTAAGCAATATCTGTGAGTGGTATAGGTTTAAAAGTCCTCATGTACCTCAAAATCCCAAAATAGATGTGACGAGTGGTGGCAGCTTGTAACTTTACCAATAGTGCATTCTTCAACCCAGAATGAAGTCAAGTGTTCAGCTAAATTTTCAAAATGTGAAAATAAATATGGGACCCAGATTCAATTTTTCATTTATTATAACACCTAAATATTTGGGTCGCAACTGGTTAACCATGAATTAGATATTTGTTTCCTTTAAAGATATAGAGTATTATAGAGCATGCATACAGTTATCGATACGTCATATAAAAACATAATGATTTTGAGAACAGATAAGCATATAATCGGAGACCCATCATAAGATATACAATTTACGAAATGTACTGTTTAGAAATGCCTGGGCCGATTTTGACATCCAGTCCGCCCCTGTACATAACCACACCACTGAACCACACCTGAACTGTGCTGTGGTCGACTGGGCTGGTAGTGAACCGTCTTGACTGTGACACCTCCCCCGCTCTTCATATAGGATCCCTAATGGCTTTCTAGAACCGGACAGAACGTCGCTCGACCATTCCGGTTGATCACATGACTACATCCCTCGTGACGCTCCTGAGCTCTATTCACAACACTGATCTTTCCCGAACTGTCTTGGCTGAACCGTTGTAGCTCTTCACGGGTCTAGCGCTGGCCTGGGGCGATTTGCGTTGGCTTTCTACGCACACCACTGCTCCCATCTGTGCCACCACCAGGTTTATAACAGTATCAAACCTTAATGTAGAAAATGTCATGCATAGTGTAGACTACTGCACGTTATAGACTCTATAACCATAACTACAATCGTGCGAATAATAAATTGGGAAAAATCCCTTTTTCGGTGAAATAAGTAGGCCTATATAATGTTTCAACCTAGTCATGCATCATCAACAGTTTAATACATTTTATATATGGCTTCGAAGGAGCAATGGCTGAGCTGTAAAGCGCTTATTCGATTTTTTGTTCGAATCCTGGGGGTTTTTAATTTCGGGATCTTTGGGCGCCTCTGAGTCCACCTAACTGTAAGGGTACCTAACATTACTTGGGGAAAAGTAAAGGTGGATGATCTTTGTGCTGGCCACATGACACCATCGTTAACAGTGGGCCATAGAAGCAGATGATGGGCAAGGTTTGAAATGGGATTTTTTTGTTTTTTTACTTCGCTTCGTATGGAGTTACCACTCTCCCCCCTTTTCCTCCTTTCTGTGTTTTTGTATGTCGATCCAAAAGAAACATTTTTTTTAATAGACTTAGGACTATGCAGAGGCGTAGTGATTGAGGCTGGCATAACAGTCACCCCACTGTTCTAAACTTTAGTTGCACCCCCACCACACAAACACACACACGTTTTCAGAAACAACACTCGGATGTAGTCTAATTTAAAGAATTCTAAAATTTTTTTTTTAAAATTCTTACTGATTAGTAAAGAGTGTTTTACAAGATTCTAAGCTTAGTAGGCTTTCTTTAGAAATTGTATTGAGACTTATGGCAAAATAAAATTTAACAAATGAAAAAAAACTCCATTTCCTTATTTAAGAGACATGTAGCTCTAAAAATAAGATCATTTTTATTTATCCAATCTAATGAAAATTCAGTTTGACTACAATTGACAACCTCAGCGTAACTACTGTACAGTAACAATGTAGATGCAAATTTTCAGTAACGATTGTTTCACATTTGGTTCTTGCAAATGTGTATTTTGGGTCAAACATTTTTTTTAGCAAAAAAGTGCAGTCCATTGCTTGAAAATTATATGAAAGGCAAAAGTAGCTTTAGGGGCTGAAAATGAACTATTAAACAAATATTTAGACATTGTAGAAATACTTTAATGGGGGCTTACTAGGACCTTCTAATTGAAAATTACGACCTTTCATTGACTTGAACAGAAGGGAAAGCAAAGGAATGCCGGTAATATATGCTGGAATTGATTAACAGAATAAGCGAGAAATATGCAAAACACATCAGAAGTCGAAAGAAAAGTAGAACATATTTTTTTAGCTAAAAAGGTGCTAGTCCGTTGTTTGAAAATTATATGAAAAGCAAAAGTAGCTTAAGCGGCTTAAAATGAACAAATAAACAATTATTTAGATATTGCAGAAATACTTTAATGGGGGCTTACTATGACCTTTAATTCTAATCGAAAATTACAATCTTTTACCCTGTCATCGACTTGAACAGAAGGTAAAGGAATGTAGAGGAAGGTAACGGAATGCCGGAACTAGATGCTGGAATTGATTAACAGAATAAGCGAGAAACATGCAAAACACACCAGAAGTCGAAAGAAGAGTGCTGACGTCGGTTTCAGAGAAGGTAGAATGCTGCAAAATAAAAGCACTGTTCATGCCTCTAACACAGGTGTCTGACTGCAAAGCATTGAACATGAAATAAGGATCAAGAAGGAAATGCTGCAAGGTGGTAGCCTACTTTTTAGTTTTTAGTCCAAAGACTAAGAAAGATTTTAAATCAAAAGCATGACGTTTAGGCCTATTGTTCGACTTTTTGTATGAAAGTTAGATATTTTATGACAAGCTTGACAAAAGGTCCAAAGCGGGACTGTCCCGCCTTAGTCGGACCATTAGCAAAACTCAAGTTTGGCCTATATAATTTTTTAAAGTGAAAAAAATAATTGAATTAATATTTGGCTAGAGAACGAGAAAATATCTAATTATTATTGAACAACAAACATCTAATCAAAGTAACAAACTCGTATCGCTTTCTTTAATTATCAATCTGCAGCGCTTTATTCCCTACTACGTTTCTTTCTTACAAATACACTGACAGGATCAGACGTTCAACTGTGATTCTGCCTTCCTGACATTACTTCCGCTAGGCTGACCCATTCAACCCCTTGATCAGGTAGAGAATATGGACGTAACTTAATAAGGGTGACAAGCATATTCCATAAGTCGGACCCAGAAAAGTCAAGGGGCCACCCTATCTGTAATAATAATAACTTAAATTTATAAAACGCGTTAACAAATATAATGTAGGCTGCAGGTGCTGTTGTACATAAACAATAGTCAAAATGACAAAATACACAATACTTGAGGGAGCGCTGGAGAGGTTCGGCAGCAGTTCGCTAGCGTACCTTACTGATAGACAAAAGAGTTGCCAACTTGTTGACCTCAAAAACAGGGTCGCATCCGTCGAAAAACAAAATTTCATTTTGTTGTTATCTGGAGATTTTGTTGGGTGACATTTACTTTAGTTCCTAGAGATCTAGATCTATAGTTTTTTGGCTGCCTGGTCGTGCGGTTTGCGTGCTGGACTGTCGTTCGGATTTATCGACGGTCGAGGGTTCAAACCCTGCCCGCTCCCATCCCCCGTCGTCCTGCGGGAGGTTTGGACTAGGAAGTAAACTTAAAACTATCTTCAACTCTGAAGGAACATCCGAATTATGTAAAACATTTTACAAACAAACATCTAATATACAGATTTATATATATAACCATAATCTTCATTGTCTTCAAATCCAAATTTAATAAAATTTAAATACTCCGAAAGATACAAGACAAAGATAAACTAAAACAATAAAGTAGTGATAAAGTATGACTAAGTATCATACTATCACTATGACTATGAGTATGAATATCAATATGATAAAGCCAAAGGCACATTCCTCCTCATCCTATGATATGAAAGGACACATTTTTATAAATAGTGAAATACTCCTTCTTCCCTAGTGCTATTAGAGCATGGAATGGGTTGCCTGAGCTATCCAGGAAAACCAGTGACTTGGGCCTTGGCAGAATTTAAGTCATTGGTTAATAAATTATAATTAAATAATATCAGGACTTATTGACTGAATCATACTGAATGCATGACGTGTAGGATGTAATCATCTTCTTTTTTGAAGTAATGTCTGTATAATATAAGATAAGATATATAGAGATAATCAGATTATTATTATAATACTAATACTACGTAACGTAACCAACCGTTTGCCTCTTGTCTCCGATCCAGTTATTTCGATATTTAATTTCTGTGCCATGGTCTTACTAAGTTACTGAGTCTTACGGTTACGGTAACCCTCTCTGGCCTAGGCCTAGGCTAGGCAAGTTTGAAATATAATTATTATAATATACATCTAGAATCTTGACTCTAAATGGCTAAGCCTATAGATTTTCAGATTATTAGATCTATACTTATACTAGTCTAGATCTAGATCTGATTATAATATTTAATATATGATTATTATTAAATCATTATAGATCTCTATAGTCTATTATAGGCTTAGATCTAGAAATTAAATTAGATCCTCTTTCTTTGGGCTCCCAGCTGATGGCTTGTCATGTGAAGTTGAATGCAGGTTTGCGAAGAGTGTTGCCACCCAACTCCAGCGACCCAGTGTGTCTGAAGGATATATATTTATATATATATATATATCTTTCGTGTTCCTAGAGTTTTAATTATTTGACTCGACTCTAGCCTAGGCCAGAGAGGGCTACCGTAACTCTAAGACTCAGTTACAAAGACGAGACATCTGGTTTCTGATCATTTAAATAAAACAGTTACACAAACCTGGCATCAATAATTTATCATGCTATTAATAGATTTTTATACATCATCGCATTGTTTGTGTGTGCACATAGCGTGTGGTATAACATACATAGATGTTGACTGGTCTAGTCCGAGTGTGCTCTATGAAGGAAAAAAAAACATATTTTTTTATAATCTTAAAGGTTGCAAAACTAAATTTTCAGTCAATAGTTTTTCTTTTTCTTCTTTTTTTTTCATAGTTTCCCTTTTAATTACAAGCTTTGAATTTTTTTTTAACAACAGTAATATTTGATAAATTCTTTGAAATATAGGCCTATTAACCTCTGTTGATGATGGAAACAGAGGGAGATCCAACTCATGAAATGAACACCTTAAAATATGTGAAGAAGGAAATAGTAGAAACAGATTTGTTGACACAACCATGTGAAGAACAAGGCTTTAAAGTGTCAATGATAAAAATTGAGAAGATAGATGAAGATGAATCAGACTTGAATACACAACAAACAGAAAACTATTACTCTGAAAAATCTTCCACTGTAAACCCTGGGCATCAGGTATTACAATGTTCACTAAAATATATCACACCAAACACTTCTAATAGCATCATTTATGTATTTATTATTTTTATTTTAGTTATTAGATTTATTATTGTTAGTCTACATGTATTACAAATTTAATTACATGACTGATCCAAACTAATTGATACACTTTATCTAAGTTTTTTTTTTTTTAAAGTGTTTTTTAGTATTTTACTTGCTAATGATAAATTTTTTTATTTCCTCTGCTATTTGTAAATTTGTTAATGTTTTACAGGAAAATACTATAAAGAAAGAGATAGAAATGACTAATGTCACAGATAGTAATAGAGTACAGTCCTTGCCTTCAGGACAACTAGCTGTGTCAGTGAAGGTAAACACCAGTCTTTCTCCTGTACCTAACATTATGTCGAATTTCAAATCCCCATATAAGACCTAAAGTTCAGAAGTGTCAGTAAGTCTGGTAAATAGATATTGTTGTCTTAAAAAAGGGAGAGAGAGTAGCAAACATTTAAGTATGCCAGCGACATGTTTAGTACAAAAATGTCTATATTAGGGGTGCACCGGATAGTACTTTTTGATATCCGGCCGGAGCCGGATATAACCGGATAGTAAAATTAGATATTCGGCCGGAGCCGGAGCCGAATACCTACATGACTCAAACAGCTCGTTTTACTGAAGTTTTGCAAATCTTCTATATAACATACCTATATTCATATTATTTTGTTATTACTTTCTTACTTTAAACTCTATCACTGATTGATAAATTAAAATCAACAGCATTTTTTTTTACAGATATGCTTATCATAAACTAATCTTTGTAACATGAGATTGTGTGTGCGTATGTATGAGGCCGCTAATTGTAAAGTAGAATGTGGGATAACTCATGCAGAATATATAAACTTATATGTAACTAATGTAAATCTTTCAAAGGTAAAGTTCAATCTTGGTTTTATAGCGTAAATCTCTCTTAATTACAATCTAAGTTGTATAGTGGGTAGATGTTTGTGTTCGTGTATTTTACACCATCAACTTGTCATTAGGCTCGTGTGTTAAAGACCACAAACCGCTTCTGGTTTGTACCTTATACGGATAGTGGCTTAGTAAATATCTTAAGTAATTCCAGTAATAACGAGGAGTTACTTGACACTCTTAAATTTTATTAAGAATATTGTGATTCAATCAAGACACACACATAACACAAGAGTAAGATTTAAAGTTAACAAGTTAGAAAAAGTAATTCAACAGTAGATGACTAATCATATTGCTGGTTGAGAAGTCTTTAGGTTTGCCTAGTTTACCACGTGACAGAACTATTTTACAAGCATTGCAAACTGCTTTAGAGTAGTCCATTGTTTTGACATTAAAGTAACGCCATATAAGTGATGACTTTTTATCAGCCATTATTATTACTTTTCAATTTACTAAATGCCCTTGCAAGCCACTTTTATACCCGTGGCTTGTGTAACAAAATACTTGTAGGGGTGTGACCTGTAGTTCAGTGCTCTAATTGACATTTCTCTCCAAGTAAACAAACTTAGTGTCATCATCTAGTGACCTCTAGACAGTGTCAATATGTCTTAACAATTAGCGTAAATCCATTCTGGCTTAAGAATGGTCAATGTCTATATTCTCTATCAATACATTGTCATGGATTAAACAAATAAGAAGTTGGAAGTGTTGAGTCTCTTGAGCCCTCCCTTTAAAGATACCCTTGGTCAGTGTCTGTTTGGCTTGTAGTCCTGACTCATAATTGAGACTTAACTCAAAGTAAACAAACTTATTACCCGTCCAATAGTATAAAAGGTGTGGTTTGTGGTCCAGACCCTTGATTGACAACCTATCTCATAATAAACAAACTCATACCAAATTAACCTTATAGAGATTTGGCTTGTAGTCCCGCCCCTAATAAAAATTCTACTCCAAGTAAACAAACTCAGTTCCCTCATAAGATGCATGACGCGTAGGACGTAATCATCTTCTTTTTTGAAGTAACGTCTGTATTATATAAGATAAGATGTGACCTCTAGACAAAGTCAACGCGTTGACATCTGGCTTAATGTGGTCAGCTGCCTATCTGTGACCTCAATGTTATGGACTAAACAAACAAAAGGAGGTGGGGGTAGCTCATCTCTACCTCTTGAGATATACCCGCACATCTAGACAGATTATCAGCGTGACGTAGTTAAGGAATATGACATGTTTACTAGACCACTCAAAGGTCAAGACAAGCCAGTGTGCCAGACATCGCTGCTACGTATGTTACACGAATTTATAATGTAAAGTCTAGTCCCCCCCCCCCCCCCCCAATAACAAACCTAGTTCCCTCTTGTGACCTCTAGAGAGTGCTTACGTCCATCGTATCTGACTTGGGGTCATCTGTCAATCAATGAACTCAATGTGTTCGGCTAAACAAATAAAAGGGGGAGGGAGTTGTTCATCTAGAAATATACCTGGTTACCTTAGAGGTATGGCTCTTGTAGTCCAGCTGACATTAAACCTACGTCCATCGTATTTAACTTGTGGTTACATGCCTATAAAAAACTCAATGTGATGGACTAAACAAATAAAAGGGGGTGGGAGTTGTTCATCTCTACCTCTGGAGATATACCCGCACAGCTAGACAGACGTCTGGTCAGCATGACGTAGTCAAGGAATGTAACATTTTAACATGTTAACTAACTTACTCAACAGAAAAAATTGAATTTGAAATTGAAAAAAGTGCCAGCCATTGCATCTCTGTATGTAAAGCGTATTTATGTTGTAAAGTTTCATCTCTATTTATATTAAGTTATTAACATGCCTTATCTTTATAATAAACGATGTTTGGTGCATATTTATAATGGCTCTATTTTTAAGCACATTATTTTGTTTTCATATAAACATTAATACATTCTATAACAGACAGTAACGGAACGAGGTCCACTTTATGCATATTAAATAGGTGTATTTTTTACTATCCGGTTTACTATCCGGTAGTGATATCCGACCGGAGCTGGATAGCACCGGATAGTAAAAAATGCCGGATATTCGCCAGAAGCCGGAGCCGGAGGGACTATCCGGTGCACCCCTAGTCTATATTGATGTGGAAGTAGAAGAACTGGCCAGTTTTTATTACTGAAATGTAGAAGAAACTTTTAAAAAAAAAAAATAATTAGAATACAAAACATCTTTCATACCATGTTTTTATTTTCTTTTAGCAGTTCTACAACTCATTTGTCAGATCTCTCCATTCAATATGTCAGCACTGTAACCATACATTGTTATATGTATGTGTACTGGAATATCAATTCTGACTACCATTATATAGCATCAAAATATAATTACTAAATGAATTATTGATGTTATGTTTATGAAGATATAAAGGATGAATCAGGATGCCGATTTATGGACACATAACTTGTTTATTGTTAACTTATAACTTGTTTATTGAAATACAATACAGGCAGCGTTCTGGCTTAAAAATATATAACATAAATGAATGTCAAATGGGTTCCTCCAGGGGGAGGAGATTTGTCCTGTTGGCTCATATTTCTCGGGGCTATGGCCAAATTTTGATTCACGGTGCCCCCGCTTCGGGGAAGAAGAGGAAACCGTGCCTCATATTCTGTTTGACTGCCCCAGACTTGCTGATCTCCGTCTCGACAGGTCTGCGAAACCCAAAATTCTCGACCTGTATGGCGACATTTATGCACAACGCAAGACAGCAGGGTTTCTGTCCAGGGCTTTTGCAAGAGAGGATTTGAGCCTCTCAAGCCCTCACTCTAATGGAGTTTGATGATGATGATGATGAATGTCAAATATAAAATATATTTCAAAAAGTCAATTCTCGGCTGACACTAAATATCAATCAATTCCTATGTCTTCAACTTAACTAAGTTTAAATTCAACTTGTCTATACTTCCATTCAACTTGAAGTGACTCATCTTTTTTCTCTCTCTCTCTTTCTCTCTCTCAAAATACTCTTTGACTTGAACACAGTTCGTGTTGCATGAAGTGAACATTTCTTACAAAATCTTCTTCTTTCTTTAATCCTGTGCACTCCCAGGGGAGCAAAGGGCCGCAACCACACCTCTCCACCGAACTCGGTTCTGAGCAGCTTTCTTCGTCTGCTCCCATGTCATTGCAGTACCCTCAGCTTCACTGATGAATGACCTCTTCCAGGTTTGCTTGGGTCTGCCCACTTTCCTCTTTCCTTGTGGGTTCCAGTCAAGTGCCTGCCTTGCAACATTGGTAGCTGGTTTTCGCAGGGTGTGTCCTATCCAGCTCCATTTTCGTTTTGTGATGTCTTGGGCTATGAGCTTTTGTCTAGTTCTCTCCCACAAATCGATAGTAGTTATCTTTTCTGGCCACCTAATTCCTAATATCCAGCGTAGGCATCTGATAACAAAGGTCTGGAGCTTTTTCATATTTGTTTTAGTGACTCTCCAAGTTTCTGAACCGTATAGAAGGACAGACTTAACGTTTGTATTATAGATTCATATCTTTCAAACAAAATAGTGTAGTATATTTAAAAATAAAATTCTGACCTCAAAAATCCATTTTTAAAATACCTCTTTTCAAGTCAGAACTTTTTAGAACCTGAATGTGTATCTCAAAAACAGCTCCAACGATTTTCCTAGAAATTTAACAATTCACGTAAATTGCTAAAAAAAAATGGTAGCTAGTTGGCCACACTAGGAAAACTCTAGTTTAACCATTATTATTTTTCAAAATAAAAAAGAAATAAGTTCAAATTTAGCTAGAGAACAAGGTCTAGATCTAGAGCCAGCATTGGTATTGAAAGGACTATCAAAGGAATTCTGAATGTAAGGCTTTATCGATTCTAGAGTTTAAAAAATTTATGATAACAATTATGCTTTTAGTCTAGATTTAAAGGCTTTCAATGGAAAATCTTAAAGTGTAGTAGATCTATACTTTTGATTAATAAGTATTCTTTCTCAGTGGATTGGGGCGGGTGTAAAAAATGTTCCATTGTTTTTTTTAATCTAACATTTATTAGTTATTAAGAGCAAAACAATCACTATATGAGTTGTATAAAGGAGGTATTGTCTTTTAAAAAAAAGTAATTTTAAATGTTTTTCTTGTTTGACTTAATTCACAGAATGGAACTAACCTTTTATAATACAAAAAAAATAGTTTTAGGGATTAGCTTTATGTTTCATGTCATGTATAGGTCTACAGAGCTAAATATATTTTAATCTCTCATTTAGAGGCTTATCACTCATTCACTCTTGACTAGATATAATGTCTAGCATCTATTTCTTTTTCATTATTGCTACTAGCATTTTCAAATAGCTTGAACTCACCCCCCAATCATTATTCCCTTCCCTTCATAATCCTATTTAATTACTGGTTTAAAGCCAAAAATGCTCCATTATTTTGTAGGCTGAATCTTTTCACAACTTTATACGGGCCTCTTGGTATAGAGAGCAGTTTTGGAGGACGTGGTCTGCATTCTCTGGTGATTCTCCACATGGGCAGATTTCACTGGTTCCAATTTTGAGCTTCCGGTACATGTGTTGTCGCATTATGTTGTGTCCGGTCCTGAGTCGAAAGATTAGACGTTGGTCTTGTCGGGATAGCGTCATCTTTCTTGTGATTTGGATGAGAGCTCGTCCATTTCTCATTTATTTTATTTACGATTAATTTCTTCAGTTCTTCTGGATAGAGTGCAGAGTTTATTAGTGTGTTAGTTCTCCCACTCTTAGCGAGTGTGTCAGCCTTCTCATTTCCTTCTAGTTCTATATGAGCTGGTATCCATTGAATTACAGTTGTTTTGCTGTTGTTGTTGAGCTTTGTAAGTGCTGTTTTGAGGTTTTTAATATATGAGGAATCAGAGTTTTGCAGGCTTTGGAGGGTTGTTTTTGCATCGGTTAGTAAGACAATCTGACTGTGTGGGGAACTTGGATGATTTGCTAGGATGGTAGCAGCTAGTGCTAGTGCTTCCCTTTCTGCTCTGTGACTGTCAGCTCTCTAGTTGCAATGGATTTTTCTAGTTTTCCTCCATCTGGCCATTCGATAAGTATTCCAGCTCCTCCATTTGTGGTGGCTTTCTGGGTTGAGCCCTCCATGTAAACTCTGATCCACTGATTGCTAGGATAATTGGTATGTAGAAAACAGTTCACTATTTTCTTGAGCTCTGTTGGTCTCTAATCAGATTTTCTTTTTTTTGCTTTCAATATGGTCCCTTATAGTAGGAAGAGGGCTTTTGTCCCAGGGTGGAGATTCATTATAGTGTATCGAGGATTCCAGAGTAATTTTTTCAAGTTGGTGTTTCTTTTTTAGGTTAAGAGATTCCTGTATGAAATTGGTCCTTTTGAGACGTTTTTTGGTGCCAGTTGTGTGGAATTTTGTTCAGAGTGGGTGCCTCTCCATGGTTTCCAATTTAGTGAATTGGGAAAGGATTTTTATTTCTCTTCTTTCATCCAGAGAGATCAGGGCAGCGGTTTCCTCCATAACTTTTATGGGTGTTGTTTTGATTGCTCCTGTCATTATCCTTAGACCAATATTTTGAACCTTGTCTATTTTTCTTAGGTTGGTTTGGGCTGCTGAGCCCATGCTGTGGCACCATATTCTAGTACAGGTCTCACGTAACTGGTATAGGTCTTTTTCAGGATGTTGCGATTTGCTCCCCAATCTGTGCCAGCTAATTTTTTCAAGAGGGATAGTCTCTGGATGCCTTTACTCTGTGTTTTATCTATTTGGCTTTTCCAGGTTAGTCTCGAGTCATAGGTGACTCCAAGGTATGTAGGGCTGTCATTTTTTCTAAAGCTTCCTTATCTAATGTTAATTTTATTGTTTGTTGTTTTGTTGACTATGAGAATATGGTATATGTGGTCTTTTTTGTGTTGGTGGACATGCCCCAGTCTTTGGACCAATTATTGAGTATATCGAGAGCATCTTGTAATGGAAATTTCGATGTTCCTACATATTCTTCTGTGCTAATTAAGGCAAGGTCATCTGCATACATGCTGCTTATGTTGGAGAAACTGAAATGGAGTGAACACTGTCAAAACCTTTACACCAAAAAGAAAGCTAAGGAAATTTAACATCGACAAAACAATAATTAAACTTTTTTATACATCAACCATCAGCAGTCTAATTAACTTTGCCATCATCTGCTGGTTTGGTAATACTTTACTTGCACAAAGACTTAAGACTAAATAGACTAATTAAAAAAGCATCATATATCACTCAAACAGCTACCATCTCTTGAAGAGCTTTTTCATGAAAGATGCCTTTCCAAAACACTCACGATTCGTAAAGATAACCTGCACCCATTAAACCACATAAGATCTGAACGAAGTGGTCATCTCCTTTCTATTAGGATGGTCTTAAACTTTTGGAAGATCACAGTGATGACAAACAAGATTTCTGTTAGATTATGGCAGACAGGTTTACACCTTGTTTTGTACATATAAAAATAGTTATATTTTTGATACCTAAGATGGCAAAGATTCACTTTATTAATACCTGTAAAGTTTGTATAAAATGCATAAAAAAATATAATTTCGATTTTATTCCATAGCTAAAAATTCCTGAACTTCTTTTTCTATTTCATATTAAAATAAAAATATTTTAAGGTACTTACAATATTTTGAATGGTGTGGCTAATTTTATTTGAAAAATTATCATTTGTAATGAAAGAAATGTTTTAGTTTTTACTCTAAAAATCTTAATATTATATTATAGTAGAATTTTTATGAAGCATGTTTTGTTTTAAAACAGGTGGAGGTCATTAATGAAGAAAAGGAAATGACTTCAGATATAAATGTACTCACTGATAAAATGCAGGATGGAATGGATGAAGACTATTCAAAAGAAATTAATTTAGGTAAAAAGATATGTGATGAAATTGTAAGAAAGTCTCTCACAGGATTTCCTGAACCTAATCATCTACACCAGCTGATTTATACTGGTCCAAAAACATTTCAATGTCAAATTTGTCTTAAGGTATTTTCTGATCCTACTCAGAAGAAAAAACAACGGAAGATTAATACTGAAAAAAAAAAAGTGAAATGTCAAGTTTGTCTTAAAGAATTTTCTAAATCTTCTAATTTGAAAGCTCACCTAGTGATTCATACAGGTGAAAGACCATTTAAATGTCAATTTTGTGAAAGAGGATTCACTCAAGCTTCAATATTAAGAAATCATGAAGCTATTCATACTGGTGATAAACCATTTAAATGTCAAATATGTCCAAGAGAATTTTATCGATCTACAGATTACAAAGCTCACCTATTGATTCATACTGGTGAAAAACCACATAAATGTCAAATATGTCAAAGAGGATTCACTCAGGCTTCACATTTAAGATCTCATCAAAAGGTTCACACTAGTGATAAGCCTTTTAAATGTCAAATATGTCAAAGAGGATTTTCTAAATCTTCACGATTAAAAGTTCACCAAGCTGTCCATACTAGTGAAAAATCTTTTAAATGTCATATATGTCAAAGAGAATTTCATCGTTCTTCAAATTTCAAAGCTCACCTTTTGATTCATGCTGATGAAAAACCTCATAAATGTCAAATTTGTCAAAAAGGATTCACTCAAGCTGCACAATTAAAAAATCATCAACTGGTTCATACTGGCGAAAAACCATTTAAATGTCAAATATGTCTAAAAGGATTCACTCAAGCTGCACTTTTACGATCTCATCAATTGGTTCATACTGATGATAAACCGTTTAAATGTGAAATATGTCTAAAAGGATTTTCTCACTCTTCACAATTAAAAGCTCACGAAACTGTTCATTCTACTGAAAAATCTTTTAATTAAATGTAATATATACCATAAATGAATTTTTATTATTTACACTATCTTCATATTTAAAAAAAACACCAGCTTATTCATACTGGTAAAAAAAACATTTCAGTGCAAAAAGATTTTTCCCAAACTTATATTTAAAAATACACCATTTGGTTCACACTGGTGAAACACTGTATGTTACATATGTCTGAAAGAATTTTTTCATCTTTCATATTTAAAAAACAAGAACAAAAAACACTAGCTTAGTTAATACTAGTACAAAAAAAGTTAATCTCGTTAGTTCATACTAGTGTAAATTTGTTAACACCAAATTTGTTTAGAAGAATTTTCTTTACATAATGAAAACTCCCCTAGCAGTTTACACTGGTGAAGAAACAAAAATATCAATGTATCAAAAAGTACCAAATTACATACTGATGAAGAACTGTTGAATGTTCATAATGGGTTTACTATATCCTTCCATTTTTAATAGACTTTTAGTTACTATTAAAAAAAAAAACAACTATTGAAAAGTATTTTGTCAAGCTACATCTTTGAAAAAAAAAAAGTAAAAAAAAATAATTGTATTTTCAATTTATCTTCTCTTTATTGTTGTGTACTTGACTACACTGACTTGACTACACTGACTTGACTACACTGACTTGACAATACTATTTAAAAAAAAAACAACAATCAAGTTTATTTTCTCACATCTCTGCAGCTGAAAGTAGATGCTATAGAGTTTCCTTAATATCCACTACTGGTAAATGTTTTTACATTTCTGGCCAATTATGCATCGTAAAATGAAGTATAAAGAAATTCCATTCCCCTTCTCAGCAGATTTGACATGTTGGCAAACATCAAAATAGTCGTTTCTGACTAAAATTTTAAACAAACTTGTTGGTTTTTTTTTCAATGAACATACTGCAAAGTTTGATTCTTTCTTTTCATGAGTAGGAAAAACAAAGATTTTTTTAAAACATTTGTTTCAATTTTTTTTTCCTATGATAAACTCCTTGAAATAAAGAGTTGATGGAATACTTATTAGCCTAGCAAAGAATGACATGACATTTAATCTTTAAATCTAAACTATCAACAGCTGTCTTTACTTAGATAATGAGGGGACATTAAAAGAATCAGAAATATTTCTGCAGCCATAAAAACACATTCTGAACAATGCATTAAAAATGCTAGATTGACTAGAAAAAACAAAATGTTAATGTACTCAACCTTTTTAGTGAGAATTATACTTTTTTGTGTGTTTTGTATTTTTAAGGTTGGTTTTGAAATAGAGTAAATTTTTTTATTAGTAGTTTGTAAAACATGAAATTTAGCAGAAACAATTCAAGGGAGGTAATAAAGTAGACAACCAAGCTATTTTTGCAAATATTTTCTGAATTTATTATAGAGACATTAAGAGAACATAGCCAGAAAAGAAGTTTGTTGCATTTTTAATGGGACAGACAATTTTTTTCTAGAAAAACGTTAAAATAGTAACATCGTTAATTATTGTTGTACATTAGTTTGTTGGTCAGAGATGTACAGATTATTTTAAATATCCTATTACAAATGTTTATATTTCAGGAAATATCTATTGACATAATAATCTAGAAACATGAAAGATGAAATCATGAATTTATACAATTAAAAACATATTTAGATAAAAATATTGTTGTTTTTATAAAATGTCTTCAAAAGCAAGTTTCCATACAAGAAGTGAAGAGATTAACTAGTGCTTAAAAGCAAATGAATTAGATTGTTCTTTTTGACTTGTCAGTCATAAATATATTGGGTCGAAATGGCAAATAAACAAAAGTAAAATTAACCATCACGGTTTCGACCGTGAAAGTTTCTTAGTTGCCCTAGGCACATGAAAGTAATAACTTGTTAAATTTTCTTCCAAAGCAAGTGGGAGAATCAGTGACGCCAATCAGTCAATCCATCAGGGCCCTTCTAAGTATACTGTCAATCAGTCAATCCATCAGGGCCCCTCTAAGTATACTGTAGATTGTATTTTTAATTTACTTGGTTCTGGAATGGCTGGATGACTGGCTTACTCTGAATCCAAGTGTTGAATGTTTAGCATTTACTGCTATCGCACAATCAACATGTGCTTTATTAGAATATTCTTTTTGTGTATTGATATTAGGGAAATATATTGGGGAAAGTTCATACACTTTAGAATCAAGATCTAGGTTCTAATTTCTAATATTATATTTACATTTAGCTGGGTTGTAAAAAGACAAAATTAATTTGAATGTCAAGCATGTTAAAGAATAAATAAATAAATTGTTTGTGTGTGTGTGTAAACTACTTTCTCTAATACCTTTTCAAACCATAGAGCAGTGATGCCCAAAATATGGCCTGCAGGCCCTCTGCGTGCTGTTGTGCGGCCCGCTAAAACATTAGAACAAAATATAGAAAATCACACATGCTAGCCATGTCTATATCTATTGTGTAGGACACAAGATGTTGAGCTAGCAATGTCTTTATCTATAGTGTATAGGAAACAATGTGTTGAGCTAGCCATGTCTTTATTTATTGTATAGAACACAAGATGTTGAGCTAGCCCTGTCTTTATCTATTGTATAGGACACAAGATGTTGAGCTAGCCATGTCTTTATCGTGTAGAACACAAGGTGTTGAGCTAGCCATGTCTTTATCTATTGTGTAGAACACAAGTTGTTGAGCTAGCCATGTCTATATCGTGTAGGACACAAGTTGTTGAGCTAGCCATGTCTTTATCTATTGTGTAGGACACAAGTTGTTGAGCTAGCCATGTCTTTATCTATTGTGTAGGACACAAGTTGTTGAGCTAGCCATGTCTATATCGTGTAGGACACAAGTTGTTGAGCTAGCCATGTCTATATCTATTGTGTAGGACACAAGTTGTTGAGCTAGCCATGTCTATATCGTGTAGGACACAAGTTGTTGAGCTAGCCATGTCTTTATCGTGTAGAACACAAGTTGTTGAGCTAGCCATGTCTTTATCTATTGTGTAGGACACAAGTTGTTGAGCTAGCCATGTCTATATCGTGTAGGACACAAGTTGTTGAGCTAGCCATGTCTTTATCGTGTAGAACACAAGTTGTTGAGCTAGCCATGTCTTTATCTATTGTGTAGGACACAAGTTGTTGAGCTAGCCATGTCTTTATCTATTGTGTAGGACACAAGTTGTTGAGCTAGCCATGTCTATATCGTGTAGAACACAAGTTGTTGAGCTAGCCATGTCTATATCTATTGTGTAGGACACAAGTTGTTGAGCTAGCCATGTCTTTATCGTGTAGAACACAAGTTGTTGAGCTAGCCATGTCTTTATCTATTGTGTAGGACACAAGTTGTTGAGCTAGCCATGTCTTTATCTATTGTGTAGGACACAAGTTGTTGAGCTAGCCATGTCTTTATCTATTGTGTAGGACACAAGTTGTTGAGCTAGCCATGTCTTTATCTATTGTGTAGGACACAAGTTGTTGAGCTAGCCATGTCTTTATCTATTGTGTAGGACACAAGTTGTTGAGCTAGCCATGTCTTTATCTATTGTGTAGGACACAAGTTGTTGAGCTAGCCATGTCTATATTTATTGTGTAGGACACAGGATCGTCTTTTGCTATGAACGGGAGAGGTCTTGTACCATTTACTATGTCTGCGTTAATGAAATGGGAGATCCGAAGAAAGCTAGACTCTGAATGTAAAACTTCGAAGAATAGTTTGGACTGATCTTGACTTTTTTTTTATTTGGACCTTGATTTGTAAAGCTGTTTTTAAAGAACATAATTTAAAACGACATATTGAAATCAAACACATTAACAAATATGGTGACTTCTTTGAACTGCGAAAAAAAAAAAAGAGGGCTAAGTCAACTAAGACTATAGGATTGACGAGAATAGTGTTATCAGAGCATGGAATAGGCTGCGTGAGCCAGCCAGGAAAATGCAAAATTTAAGTCATTGGTTAACATGCATGACTAGGTACATGACGCGTAGGACGTAATCATCTTTTTTTTTTTTGAAGTAACGTCTGTATTATATCAGATGGGACAAGGAAATGAACCGGCGATAAGGGCAAGCTACAGAATTGCTCACATTTGAAGAACACCCAATTACGGGGGAAACATATGCTGACATAAGCACATTCTAAACAAATTCTTCATGTAGCAGGTGGAAAAAGAGACGAAACCGATGTTACAAAAATCGCCTACTTCTAGATTCAGTGCTCCGACTTGGTATCTCATCAATGCGGCGGAATTTGAAGAAGTTGGTTTTTGAAAACGTCCAGCATCCCATAATTAGTGTATGTTTTAGATCCACGTTGTCTTTTTGAAATAAAACTGCTTTAATGTTTATTTTATAGTTTTGGTGTCTTTTTATTCATGTGGGCCCGCGACACGAGTAACCCGAATCAGAAATTAAAGTGGCCCGCGTAGCGAATTCGGTTGGGCATCACTGCCGTACATAAATATATAATTGTTTTATAATTACTTGTGTAGTAAGAAGATTGTCACTTGTGTTTTTGGCTATTCTTTGCTCATATGGTTTTAAATTAATTGAATGTTGCATGATAAGTTGTTGTTTTTTATGCTTGATTCAACTGCTTTTAAATTAGTTTGGACAGAAGTCTGAACCATTCACAGAAAGTTCTGGGGTTTTTTTTGTTTGTTTTTTTACATTTGTGTACTAAGTCAGTAACTGGTCAATTTCTTATGTGTATGCACCTTCTTTTCAATATATGAGATGAACTGCGCAGTGGTTTCCAAATCAGGGAGCTCTCCATATAGTTTTCTTTCTATTGAGGTGTTTTGGGGCCAGTGTCTTGTACGGGCCTCTTGGTAAAGAGAACAGTTTTGAATGACATGGTCAGCATTCTCTGGTGACACTCCACTTGGGCAGATTTCACTGGTTCCAATTTTGAGCTTACGGTACATGTGTTGTCGCATTATGTTGTGTCCGGTCCTGAGTCGACAGATTAGACATTGGTCTTGACGGTATAGCTTATAATAGGCATCATCTTTCTTGTGATTCGAGTGAGAGCTTGTCCATATCTCATTTATTTTATTCACAATTAGTTTCTTCAGGAGCTCATTAGCTAAGAGTGAACATTTTTATGTCTGCACTGATTCTGTAGATAGGCTGTTGAACTGTGTTTGTAATCATCAACTAATTGTTTAGAATCAAATATTTCATCTCCTTACATCATAAAAAGCCTGTCACCTATCCCATATATACAAATCTTTTTTAAATTAAAAAAAATAAATATTTGTATGTATTAATTTTCATGTTTTAAACATCTGTTTAATAGGCGTGTGTCATAAGATTAGTATTTAAATAAATATAGTGTAGTACACTATCAGATGTTTGTGTTATTTGTTACTTTGTGTGTTATTTGGTGTGTTATCTTTTATAATGCATTCAATGTGCAATTATGAAACTCATATACGACAACAGCAAACACGGTATGCAAATTTAATTGGTTGATGCTATGTTATTGGTCATGATCAAATTATTATGCCACTCATTATAAAGATCTAGAGATTATATATACAAAAGAACACAGTGAACACGCATCTCGCGGTGAAGCTTTGCATCTTTTTATGTTAAAAAAAACAACAACAACATATTAAGTATTAACATTCAATAGCTAGATTGTATATCATTAAACATCAGCGAAAAAGCCGGACATTTAGGCCAATGCCGGACGGACGGAGGACACGACCCTACATTATGCTTTCTGCTGAAAAGTAGGTAAATACTTGAGAATATTATTTTCTTTCAGAAGAGAGAAAGCCATTTCTTGCACCATTCCTACTTCTCCTTGCGTCTGTTGAAATCGAGGCAATGTTTTAATGGAGTTTGATGCTTTCTGAAGGATTTATTACAGTGTTTAATCTTCACCTCACATTCACTCTACAAGTTTGTCTTTGACTAAAAAAAAACAAAGATCTACTGCTGCAGGGGTAAACGACTGTATAGAAAATACGAAAAACATGCCGGACCAAGTTAAACAAAGGATGTTTGGGCCACGAGGCCTTCATCAGCTACAAAACAAAAAAAAAAAAAGACAAACAATAATCACAAAATAGTCTCAAGTTAACTTCTCTGTCCGATGTTGTTCGCTATTGAGGCAGAAATGAAATAAAGCAACGCTGGTGTAAAAGCGCGGGAAATCGGAAGGGGGCGGTGATGTCAGGCAAAGATGAACGGGAAAAGGGGGGTAATGCTAGTGCCCATCGCATAAAATTAAATAAAAGTGTGCTGGTTGCTGATCCCGTTAGGTTGGAGGGTGCCTGACATGTAAATAAGTTTGTTTTCGATCTGCAGACGGGTGTTTTTGTCATTGCATTGTTGTATGGCAGTGATGAGGAGATCAGTGGTACCCCTATGATGTGTGTTATTAAAATGGATAGAGACGGGAAGACATTAAAGAATGGACAGGTATTGTCATTGAATGAAATTCTATCCGAGGCTAAGGACATAGAGGAATGGAGAAAGACGGTAGACCGGTGGTGCCACTTATCAAGATTATTTATGCCTCTGTGTAAAATAGATTTTTCATTTTCAACGAATGTCTCCCTGGTCGTGTGGTATCCGCAAAGTATAATATTGACTATCGTTCTGTTGTCTTGGTGGTCCAGGGTTCATACATTAAATGTGGGCATTGAGGGAAACGAAGCCGCAGACAGAGAAGCAAAGAGAGCCCTAAATCATGCGGTATCAGGAACTCAAATTCCCTGCTCAGACCTGAGACAAAGTATTGCCACTGCCATCTACCAAGAGTGGCAGGATCGATGGGAGGCTGAGACTCACAATAAACTCAGGCAGATTGTGGCGGATGTCAGGTGGCGGTCCACATCTAAGGGTCTGACAAGGCGTGGTAGCACGACCATGTCTAGACTTAGGATTGGCCACACCTACATCACGCACTCTTTTGTGCTGAAGAAAGAAGAGCCCCCACTTTGTGAGTATTGTGACTCTCGCCTCACCGTGGAACATATCCTCATTGACTGCCCCAGATACCAGGATGTCAGGGGAAAATATTTTAGAGCCACTAATTTAAAAACACTACTCAATAATGTCGACCCTGGGAAGGTACTGGGCTTTATCCGGGAAGTGGGATTGTCTACGAAGATCTGATTTCTAAACTCTGTACTTTTTACATTATATTTTTACCAAATTATTAAATTTTTACTACCTCTACTATTTTAATTGTAAATAGACCTTGATTTTAATTATTTGACGGTATAGAATCTGACCTTTGTTGTGTGGAGGGAGAGTGGCCCTTGAGGGACTGCAGGCACGACATGGCCTAAATTGTGCCGATGTGCCCAAAACCAAAAACCAAAAACCAAACCTTCATACCCTGCCCGAAGCTTTTCCCCGTCCACCTGAGGGAGGTTTCGTTGGCTGATATCAGCAACCATTTTCTATTCAGGTTTTGCAGACTTGTATTTAGGCCTAAGCAGTGCTTTTTTTATTTGTAAAAAAAAAGGTGCTGGTACTCAGTGATAGATTGCCTAACTTTTAACTACTAATAAATTAATAATAATAAGGCTAGTCTTCAAGTCCGAAGATCAGTGAGGTATGCAGTATTTCTCGTGGCTGCGCAGTCCCAGCTGTGACCTACATATTTTGCCACATCCAGGGCAAGCATAACCATTGTCCGCAGGTGGTCGATTTAGATTTTCTTTTCACCGTCTGCGTTTGTCCTCGGCCGAAGATTTTCTTTTGGTCTCAAATGTGTATCCCGCGGCCTTCGTGATTGACTTCCAGTTGTCTCGTTCTGAGGTCGCATGCAACCAGGTGCTCTCTTCTATGTCAGCCAAGGAAGGTTTACGCCTAAGCTGGTCTTTGAAGTGTTTCCGTGGGGCGCCTCTGTTACGTCGACCACCTTTTAGCTCACACACAAAAAAAGACTGTCTTTGGCATACGTTCGTCTCCCATACGGGATACGTGCCCTACCCAGCGTAACTGTCGGACCAAAAGAAGTCCCTCTATACTGACCATACCGGCGTTCGCAAGGGCATCGCTGTTTGTAGTGCGGTCTTGCCACCGTATGATTATAATGGATCGCAAGCATCTTTGGTGGAAGCACTCAAGAAGTCTTAGATGTTTCCTTTATAGTGTCCATGTCTCAGAGCCATACAGAAGGGTTGAGAGAACCACCGCCTGGTAGATACTGATTTTTGTAGTCAGGCAGAGGGATCTGTTCCACCAAACTCTCGCCTGATGGCGTCCAAAAGCGCCACTGGCCCTGGCCAGACGGTTATTAACTTCCCTTGAAAATGAGGCGTCATTTGACACTATACTACCTAGATATGTGAAGTGGTCTACCACATTAAGGGGCTGTCCGTTTACGGTGATCCTTGGGGCTGAGTATGTTTTATTGGGCGACTTCTGGAACATGACTTCTGTTAATTAATACTAAACATTACAAGATTACAAAGAGAGTTTGTGTTGCCACACAAACTCAGAGGCGGCCCCCGTGGGAGACGGATCACTGTCGGATCCGCATATTCGCTGGTCGACTGAGGATGGCATCGAACAGGGTATGAAACCGAGACCGTAGAGATAATCAGTTCTGCGCGCTAACCGCACGATCAGGCATTGCTCTTAATCTAACGACAAACTGGTTACAAACTAATAGACTACTATTGATAATATACCTACACATTACGGAATGACAACTACCGGATATGTACAATATGTCAGAAGAGCGATTTTAGATAATCTTTTGGTATTGAGCATTTTCATTTAGGCCTAAATGGAACTAGAATGAGGATGTAGATCTACCTAAATTAAACTACTAATTTAGCACTCTCAATATCTATATCTACTAGATCTAGATCTAAAATATATATTTGGGATAATGTAGATGTAATTTAGATAAGATTTATATAAAAAAAAACACTAGATAATCAATTAATAGACTAATTGCAAAATCTAAATATTAAAATAGTAGATTAGTTTTAGTATTTTATAACATTGCAATATTGACAATCTAGACTTTAGAAAAAAAAACTACAGTTTAAGCCTAGAAATTAAAATTATAGATTTTGATCTAGTCTAAATCATGGCTGTCTGGTAGTGCGTTTGCGCGCTGGACTGTCGTTTTGGATTCATCGATGGTCCCAGGTTCAAACCCTGCCCACTCCCATCCCCCGTCGTCCTACGGGAGGTTTGGACTACAACTCTGAAGGAACATCCGAAACATGTGAAACAACAAACATTCTAAACTAGACCAAGAAATTCTAGATCTAGATTCTATAATGATTTTAATTAGAACTTAAATCTAAATCTAGTTTTAAAAATCTAGCTCGTGTAAGAAAAAAAATCTAGATCTAGAGTAAAAAATCTAGCTATAGTGTAAAAAAAAATCTAGATCTAGTGTAAAAAATCTAGATTAGATCTAAATCTATTATGTCTTTTTAAAATGCGAGTCACATTACGAGGTTTAATAAACATTACTACACCGAGATGTTTTAGCATTTAAGGAATTTATTCCATATGACGTCAAAGGAAAAAAAAAATCCACTACGTCACACGGTCTAGTTAGACTAAAACATATCTATACGAGCAGCTTGTCGAGTGTTCATAGACATTGGTGCACCCAGTGAGATTTTTTAGCATTTCATTTAAAGAATTAACTCCCTATGACGTCAAAGGAAAAAGATTCCATTACGTCAGACGTCCTAGTTAGACTAAAAAATGTCTTCTATAAGAGCAGCTTCTCGAGGGTTCATAGACATTGGTGCACCGAGTTTGTTCTTTTAGCATTTCATTTGATGGGCTAGTTAGACTTAATATATATATTAATATATATATAAAAGGATAAAAGCCGCTTTTTTTTTGTTTTGTCTGTCAGTTTGACTGTCCGTTATGTTAATAGCGAGAAAAAAAAAAGACTAAACGCTATTGAAAATCTGATTAAAATTAATTTCCCTTCCGAAACATCGCATTAGTTCTAAATTTCTATTATAGATTGTTCCGGATGTTTATATATTTATAGTAAGAAAAAAATAAGAATTCCAGATTAATCAAATACCGTTAATTAAATTTCTGGGATGGTCTGTTATGAAAATTAGATGTACCATACCGTTATCGAGATTTTATCAAACTATACTTTGGTGTTAGGAAGTTGTTTTCCTTAAAAATCAGAGCATAATATTAACGATAATTAGATTTTTTAACGTTTTAGATAGAAAGTTAAATGTAGTGTAAGAGAGAAGTGCGATTTTACCTAAATAGAGTTAAACTATTTTTCATAAAAAATCCGGAACAACCAATTTTCGTAAGTGAGAAGAGGGATTTCAAACATTTATTAGCGTTATTAGATTTTTCATATAAAATTCGGATTATTTTTGGCGACGATTTTTAAGAAAATTAAGATAATGTAGGTCGATTTCTTTTTCGAAACAAAATCCGGAACATTCTTTACCGATTAAACAACTTTTATTATGTTTCGGCAAGAAAATTAACTGTAAAATAAGTCTAAAAATTTATTTTCAATAATCGTTTCTAGTAAATTACTTTCTTATTTTAAAATCCTGAATAACCTATTGTCGATATTTTTGAAAAAAATATAATTATTTGACATAAATTTGTTTTTTATAAAACAATATCCGGAACAACTTTATAGTTAACGAAATATAAATCAGTATAGATATTTTTATTTAGCATTTATATGCTATTTACATTTAAAAAACCGGAACAATATATTAAAGATCATGTGTTTCTTGCAACGTTTAAGCATGGAAATAAAATCTACTATAACTTAGAAGAGCAAACAAATATTAATTGGCATTGATTTGTTTTTCACAAAACATCCGGAACAATCTATTATAGATACTTTAAACTATTGCAATATTTCTGAATGAAAAATTAAAGGTTAAATCAGATTTACAATAGCCTATAGTGTTATTTGTTAATCTAATCGTGACGGACAGACCGACCAACAGACAAAACGCACAAAAATAAGCTTCTTTTATTCGGATGGGGGCACTAAACAAAAAAATAAATAAAATCTGCTTTTTAAAAAAAGTTTAAGGAATTTGTTTAGCGCCTGATCATGTTGCGAGGTTACGCTACTACACGAAAGTCGCTGCTTAAAAAGTCCATTTTTTAAAATGTGCATGATATTTTACATACAAAGTGCATTATTAGCCGTTATAAACAAACAGAAATGTTTTCTTTTTATTTTAGCAGCTAGTTAACCAGAAAAAAACATCTTTAAGTATTATTTATATTTGTTGTGAACATTTCCTGTACATTTTATAAATATATTTGACTTAGTGATACTGAAAATACACAACAATTGTACATCGTTGTTAGCATATTGTAACATTGCCTCCATTACATTACGTAATTGTTTTAGAATAGGTTTATTTTTATGAAAAAATCGCTTGCATAATTAATTTTATAAATTAAATGGTTTGCTTTTAGAAAACCAAAAGTAGCCGTTGCACCTAAACTTTTCAAGCCGGATTTAATGATGAAATAATATTTTTCATATCTCTTCTAGTTTTCGAGATCTGAGTGTGACAGACGGACAGACAGACAGACGGACATTTTGCTCAGACCTAATAGCGGCTTTTTCCCCTTACGCGGGCCGCTAAAATGCTTGAAAAGTAAAAAAAATTTCCTCACATTGAAAAAGGTGCCGGTACGCCGTACCGGTGCGTACAGTCACAAAATAGCACTGGACTGTCTAAGCACGTCATAATAAAAGCATTGCTATAGGGCACTACAGGCTATAGCCTACAAACTGAGGAATTTATGACTATCTTTCCCAAGCTGGTGGAAACATGTCTACTGTAAGTTAGTTTTCAAACTATACGCCCGCTAAAATGACCTGAGAGCATGATACAGAAAATTAAATGAAACTCAACAAAACGTACGACAGCGGTTCGCTAGCATACCGTACTGATAGAACAGTTGCCAACTTGTTGTCTCTAAAACCAGGGTCCCAATCATCGTATCATCAAACATTTTGGCTAGATCTAGATCTATATCTATAAGTATAATCTAGTATAGGTTGTATAGGCAATACTTCTATACTAGACTACGCTATACTGTATAGTAGATCTTCTAGATTTAATCTACATCTAAATTCTAGACCTAACAAGAAATCTAGACCTAAAAAGAATGATTATGATTAGAACTAATATAAGTATTATAAGTTAACCCTAAGCGGCACTAAGCCCTAATAATAATCATTATAATGCTAATATAAATATTAATAATAATATTTAATATACAATATGAATATAGTCAATATAGATTTATAGATCTAGTAGAATCTAGATCTAAATAATCTAATTATTTAATTAGTAATATTTTAAAATATTTAATATTAATAAATATTAAATATATTTACAATTAATAATAGATCTAATTCTAATAATATTTAGATCTACGCCGACGGCATCTAGATAGACGTCTATAATATAAATATAATATAAGTATGTTATATATAATGTATAATATAGTTAATATAGTATAATTATACTGCCTGGTCGTGCGGTTTGCGTGCTGGACTGTCGTTCGGATTTATCGACGGTCGAGGGTTCAAACCCTGCCTGCTCCCATCCCCCGTCGTCCTGCGGGAGGTTTGGACTAGGAAGTAAACTATCTTCAACTCTGAAGGAACATCCGAATTATGTAAAACATTTTACAAACATTTTACAATTAATATAATAGTATATAAATTAATCAATAATACAATAAATTTTCAATTTATTTAATGTATAATTTATTATAATAATATTATAATATTTATACTTATAGTTCTATAAATTAAATAGAACTATACTTCTACTAATCTCTAGTATAGACTAAATACTATAAAGTTACTATAAAGAAGTCTAAGTTTAGTCAATATTGACAATAATCAATAATAATTGTAGTGTACACTTTAACACGTGAAATAAATACAGTGTCTGTATACAGAATACAGAGTCTGAGAGTCTGTCACCACTGTCAGAGTACACTATACAGTCATTACATTACTGTATGATGTATGTAGATATCTATGCCTACTGTTGTGTTGTGTCACTGGGTGCAAAGAAAATTTCTAGGCTCACAGTATGAAATGTAAAGTCTTTAGCATTAAATAATGTGAATCACTTAATACTTATTCTATAACCTGGTAGATCTAATGATTAATCTAGATTATTCTTTGAATTCTAAATCTTAATCTAGAACTAAAAATCCAAGAATTTTTACAGTTAATAAGTAATCTAAGTTAGTAAGAATAGATCTAGTAGAATTCATACTTAATCCACAGGCTATAAGAACAGAGAATATAATAATGCAAAAAAAAAAAAAATGACCTGGCTAAATAAACACTTTGTATCCAATAGTTGAAATTGACTAAATGATTTAATTTTTATCCTTTTAAACAAACGTAGCCCGTGGTTAATACAAGAAGATCTATAAAGACTGTAGTGGCTAGAAATGTTAAAGTAAACAGCAAGTTATTGAGCGCTACTTTCATGCTTATAGCATTCTCAGAGCGCTTTTAGTCCTATCTCATTTGTGGACCAGTGGGGGGAGGGGGTATCTAGGAGTTGGTTTTCCGTGCTTCCTTTAGGCGCTCAGTAAACACAACTCTGCCCGAGTCGGGTGTCAAACCTCGAGCCCCCTTCTAGGTAGCCAAGCCAAGTTCAAGCGTATTTGGCCTCTCGACCATGCTTCCCACAATTTAAATTTATTATTAAAATTTCAGAATTTTATGAATATACCATTTTTGTCAACTTTATCAAAATTTGTGTATAATTTAAATCATAGTTTTTCATTTTAATTACAAACTTTCCTTTTTTTTTTAAAACTTACAACAGAAATATTTGATAAATTGATGGAAATATAGGCCTGTCAACCCAACCTCCCATAATGACTGAAACAGAGCGAGATTCAACTCTTGAGCTGAATCATGCCTTAAAACATGTGAAGAAGGAAATAGAAGAAACAGATTTGTTGACACAACCATGTGAAGAACAAGGCTTTAAAGTGTCAATGATAAAAATTGAGAAGATAGATGAAGATGAATCAAACTTGAATACACAACAAACAGAAAACTATTACTTTGAAAAATCTTCTACTGTAAACCTTGGGCATGAGGTATTGCAATCTTCACTAAAAATATCACACCAAACACTTCTAAATAGCATCATACATGAAACAAAAAAAAAAAGGAAACAAATCTTATTTACTGTTATTTCCAAAAGTTGAAATTGACTACAGGACAATATTTTTACCCTTTCAAATAAAGCTTAAGTAAATTAGTACTTTAGTTTTTATCAATTTTAGCTCTAACTGGATCACCAGTTGGATAGATCTAATCTATTAAAAATATTTAAAAAAAAACATGAACAACTTTTTTTTTGTTAGAAATATTTATATTTTTTGAAAATAACTTTACATATATATATGTTTATGCATACATTAGCAGCAAAGTGCAAAGTTTCGAACTATAGATTTTCTGGAATTTTCAACCAAACTTGGAAATGCTTCTTTATTTCTTACTTTGCCTAAAAATTGTTTAGAATGTGTATTTGCAGATAACTTGTATATTTTTGATGATAAATTGTGTTATTTCCTCTGCTATTTGTAAATTTGTTAATGTTTTACAGGAAAATACTATAAAGAAAGAGATTGAAAGGACTAATGTCACAGATAGTAATAGAGTTCAGTCCTTGCCTTCAGGACAATTAGCTGTGTCAGTGAAGGTAAACACCAGTCTTTCTCCTGTACCTAACATTATGCCTAATTTCAAATCCCCTTGTAAGACCTAAAGTTCAGAAGTGTCAGTAAGTCGGGTAAATATTGTTGTTTTAAAAGAGAGAGTAGCAAAAATTTAAGTATGCCAGCTGCATGTTTAGTACAAAAATGTCTATATTGAAATGCAAGTAGAAGAACTGGCCAGTTTTTATTACTGAAATGTAGAAGAAACTTTTTTTTTTAAATAACCGTAATTAGAATACAATGTATCTTTCATACATGCTTTTTTTTTAGTAGTTCTTTAACTTATTTGTCAGATCTCTCCATTCATTATGTCAACACTGTAACCATACGTTGTTTTATGTATGTGTACCATTACTTCAATTCTGACTACCATATGTAACTGATGGCATCAGAATATAATTACTGATGTTTTGTATATGAAGATATAAATGATGAGTCAGGATGCAGATTTATGGACATATAACTTATTTATTGACAGCTAATAAATATCCAATAAAAATGATTGTCCAACAGAATAATTTTTCAAAGTGTCAATTCTCTGTTGATGCTAAATATCAATTAATTCTAATGACCTCAACTTAAATAACTGTGCTTCAACTTGACTATACTTCCATTCACTTTGAACAGACTTGACTTTTTTTCTCTTTCTCTCTTAACACTCTTTGACTTGAGCACTCAAACACAAGTTCACATTGCATGAAGTGACCATTGCTTACAAAATAGTGTAGTACATTTAATAATAAAAAGCTGAGGCTGCAGTAAAAAACAAAAAAACATGATGAGGAAGACGATCAGAACTGGAGATGATCAAGACAATGGACCTCATTCACCAATCGTAAACAAACAACATTTAGTCAGGTGATCTTATTGATAAAACAATGGAAACAAACTGTCATGTGACAACCATCATGAATTAAACATGAGATCGTAAATTATATAGAAGAGATAAAGCACTTCGTGGCTAAATGTTGTTTGATTACGATTGGTGAATGAGGTCCATTGTTGGAACTCTGCAGCATACCCAAACCCTGAAACCAGTGACATAACAGAGATTAACATGCATGACTAGATTAACACATGAAATGCAAAGGAAGTAATTATCTTTTTTTTTTTTTTTTTTGAAGTAACATCTGTAATCTATAAGAATTATATTTAGAGGAAAAGTTTTGGACTATTCATGTATAAAATAAAATTACTTTAAAATTTGCAATATTCTGAAACGAAATATTTTTATTATCACTTAGCCTTAAAATGACATAATTCTTCGTTAAAAACTAATCCTCATCCAATCTAGTTCTTTAGGAACCTTTGAAGTTTAAATAGTAGTTGTATATTGTTTTGTTTTCTTTTAGTTTACATAAAGAGACTTATTTACTTCTAGTGATGCTAGATAAAAATATAGGATGCTTCTATTAAAACAATGTTAGAATTTGTTATAGCTAATTATTTTTGTTTGCTTATCAGTCAAAAACTCTTTCTAATTGGATGGTCTTAAACTTTAGCAAAATCAGTGATGACAGTATTTGTGACAAACATTTAATCATGTATAACCATTTCTGTTAGATAATGGCAGATATGTTTACGCCTTATTTTGTACATATAAAAATAATTGTATTTTTGATACCTAAGATGGCAAAGATTAATTTTTTTATATATCTGTAAAGGTTTTGCAAAATCATCAAATGACTGTTTAAAAAAAATAATGTTGATCTTATTCCATAGGTAAAAATTCCTGAGTTTCTCTATCTCATTTAAAATAAGACCTACCTGTTTAAAACGTTTTTAGTTTAGTTTGTCATTTTAGCTCTCATGTTTGTGTTTGTAATGTTATTGCAGCACCTTGAGCCTACATTTTGTTTGTTAACAGCCCTTTATAAATACAATTATTATTATTATTACATACAATACTTTCAATGGTGAGGCTAATTTTATTTTAAAATATATCATTTGTAATGAAAGAAATGTTTTAGTGTTTACTCTGTATATCTTAATATTATATTATAGCAGAATTTTTATGAAACATGTTTTTGTTTTAAAACAGGTGGAGGTCATTATTGAAGTAAAGGAAACGACTTCAGAAATAAATGTACTCACTGATAATATACAAGATGGAATGGTCGAAGACTATTCTAAAGAAATTAATTTAGGTAAAAAGATATGTGATGAAATTGAAAAAAAATGTCTCATAGGATTTTCAGAACCTAATCATCTACACCAGCTGATTTATACTGGTCCAAAATCATTTCAATGTCAAATCTGTCTTAAAGTATTTTCTGATCCTACTCAGTTAAAAAAACAACGGCGGATTAGAACTGAAAAAAAAAAATTTAAATGTCAAATTTGTCTTAAAGAATTTACTAAACCTTCTTATTTGAAAGCTCACCAAGTTGTTCATACAGGTGAAAGACCTCATAAATGTCAAATATGTCAAAAAGGATTCACTCAAGCTTCACATTTAAGATCTCATCAAGTGGTTCATACTGGTGATAAACCATTTAAATGTCAAATATGTCTAAAAGGATTTTCTAACTCTTCACGATTAAAATATCACCAAGTGGTTCATTCTAATGAAAAACCATTTAAATGTCAATTATGCCCAAGAGGATTTTCTCGATCTTCAGATTTCAAAGCTCATCTAGTAACTCATGGTGAACAACCACATAAATGCCACATTTGTCATAAAGTATTCACGCAACCTTCACAATTAAGAAATCATCTAGTGGCTCATACTGGTGATAAACCATTTAAATGTCAAATATGTCTCAAAGAATTTTCTTATCCTTCTGGACTGAGAAGTCACCAAGTGGTCCATACTACTGAAAAGCCATTTAAATGTCAAACATGTCCAAGAGAATTTTCTCGTTCCGCAGATTACAAAGCGCACCTTTTGATTCATACTGGGAAAAAACCACATAAATGTCAAATATGTCAAAAAGCATTCACTCAAGCTTCACATTTACGATCTCATCAATTTGTTCACACTAGTGATAAACCTTTTAAATGTCAGATATGTCTAAAAGGATTTTCTCACTCTTCACGCTTAAAATATCACCAAGCTATTCATACTAGTGGAAAGCCATTTAAATGTCAAATATGTTTCAAAGAATTTGCTCTATCTTCACAATTAAAAGTTCACCAAGCTGTTCATACTAGTGAAAAATCTTTTAAATGTCAATTATGTCCAAGAGAATTTCATCATTCTTCAAATTACAAATCTCACCTTTTGATTCATACTGGTGAAAAACCACATCAATGTCAAATTTGTAAAAAAAGATTCACACAGGCTGCACACTTAAGATCTCATCAACTGGTTCATTCTGAAAAAAAAACAACATTTGAATGTCAATGTAATGGCTCACCAAGTTAGTCATACTAATGAAAACTCTTAATTAAATATCATATAAGTCTTCAAGAATTCTCACTATATTCATATTAAAAAAAAACCACCAACTGATTTATACTGGTAAAAGAAACATTTCAGTGCAAAAATATTTTTTCCAAACTTATATTGGTTTATACTAGTGAAAAACTGAATGTTACATGTCTGAAAGAATTTTTTAATGTTTCATATTTAAAAAAACAAACAAACAAAAAAAAACAGCTTAATTAATACTTATAAAAAAAAGTTAATTGTTTTCTCGCTGTCCATAGCTCTCTTGGTCACTGGGGGGGGGGTCAAGTTTTCTTGAGTTAGACACAAGTTGCCTGCATGAATGATTTTTGGAATACGTTTGTCCTCCATTCGGCGAACATGTCCCAGCCAGCGCAGGCGGGGTTTTCTGATGACTGTAAAGATGCTGAGAAGGCCCGTTCTGAGCACTAAGTCATTAACAAATGTTTTTTTTTATGTACTGGGCACTTATGTTTCTGAGAGAAAAGTATCAAAGAAATGTAGCAATTAAATGACCAAAAGCTCATTAGCTAACAATGAATATTTGTATTTATGCACTGTTTCTCTAGGTAGTCAAAGTTGACTTGTTGGTTTGACCTTGTGCTTATAATCATCAACTAATTGTTTGTTCATATAATTGTGCAAAAATAAACACAACTTTTAAATAAAATACAAAATGTTCATCTCTTTACAATTTAAAAAGAAATATATCCAGTACTTTACAATCCTGTCCTATATATAGCCTGTACATCTTATCTAAGTTTGTATTTCATTTTGTATTTTAAATTATTTGATTGTAGGCCTATTAGTGCTCTTTTTTTTTAAAATTTTTTTGAACATCTGTTTAATAGGCGGGTGCCATAAAAACTTGTTTAGAAAAGTTTTGTATTGCAATAAAATGAGTGTAATGGAATATCAGATATGTGTGTTATGTTAAACAGTGTTTTATATTTTATAATGTACCATTGCTACAAGCTATAAGCAGCCGAAACTAGCAATTTAACATTTTTGTAAAAAGTTAAATGTGTAGCCATAACGGAATTGGCTTGAGGTTAAATATGTTACACTCTAATGGGTTCCCTTACCTGACAATAGTTGGGGGGAAAGTAAAAGCGGTTGGTCATCGTGCTGGTCACCTGACACCCTGCTTGTTAACCCTTGACCATAGAAACAGATGACCTAAATATCTGCTCCATAGAACGCAAGCTCTAAAAGTGGGTAAATTATGGGCCGCGAATAGCCTGTTGAGCTCACCAACCGGCTACGCTATTTGGAATACGGGAATAGAGGTTTGCCTTTTTAAAAAAAAAAAATTGGGGTGGTCTAATCTAACCACACCCATACAGACACATTACCGGTATTTGAATGTGCCATTCATAAAAAAGTTATTCCTGTCACATTATTATTATAGCTTTTATATAGCGCTATTTTCATGCTTTTGGTCCAATCTCATTTGTGGACCAGTGGGGCATCTAGGAGTTGTTTTTCCGTGCTCCCTTTAGGCGCGCAGTAAACACTACTCTGCCCGAGTCGGGTGTCGAACCTCGAGCCAATCTAAGTTCAAGCGCACCTGGCCTCTCGACCACTTTTCCCACGCTTTCCCTTCCCTATATTCCTGCATTTCTCTTAATGTTTTAAATGTTTAAGAGTTGGCAACCTAAGAATGATACATGATCTTCTATTGACTGGCCAACTCTTCACCTATCCCTTACAACGTTGGGGCACCACGCAAGATTTTTCGACAGTATTTCTCCATTCCTCTGTTTTTTATTTTTGCCTTGGATGGAACCTCTTTCAATGACCAGCCCGTTCATTCCCATCGTTTTCTCTGTCAGCCATTCTTTTTACTGGTACTGTTCCCTGAAGGAAGGTCTTTGCGAGCCCGGAGGACAAAATACTATGGCCCGAAAGTTTTAGTTTTTTACAATAGTTAGCAGGTCATCATGGGGTCCAATCGCTGTAATAACCCTGTCTCAAATCTCTTCGTTTGTGATGCGGTTTTTGAATGTAATACCTAGAATCCTTTCAATTCCATTGCTAGGATCCTCCTTTCTAGCTCTTCAATCAGCGTCCAAGACTCGCAAGCTTTTAAGAAAGTGGCAATGACCAGGGAATCAGTCTGATTTTGTTGTCGAGGGCTATGCCTCTGTCTTTCCATTTTGTTTTTTGAGTTTTGCAAGTGTTACTGTGGACTTTGTGATTCGGGCCAGTAGGTGAAGGATGCCTTGCCAACTCTTAAATATTTAAAACAGTGGTGCCCAACTATTTTCGGCCGACGGGCCAGTTTAATTTCCGACACTCCTGTCGCGGGCCACATCATCGAATAAAAAAAAAAGAAATAGAGAATAAACCATTTTAAATGGTTTTATTAGAAACCCGTAGCACTATTTGGGCTTTGTACACACGTATGGCAATTATGTAAGATCAGGTTCATCTGTTTTATTAGTCAAACGTTTGTCTACTCTGCATCGCTCTAAATTTCTCAAGCAATGATGTCTGGCTTTGTAAGGAATTCAGCTCGATTGGCAGATATGTCGGAACAATCTTCAGTGGGAATAGGAATAGCGAGAGTTATCCAAATATCTCAAATAACTCTCAACACTTGTCATCGAAAAAACAAACGTCGTGTTCATTTCAATAAGTAATAATATAAGAATTAGAATATACTACATTAGAATCAAATCTATCCAAGACAAAGTTAGAGTCCTAACGTAATAACAAATATATTTTTCAACCTTTTTTAAAAATTTCTTCACTTTGTGCCGATGTTTAGGCGGGCCGGATAAAGCCACGTCGCGGGCCGGGTGTGTCCCACGCAACTTATAATAAGATGCTATCTTACTAGATTTTTCCAAGGCGACCCCCCACACCCACGTCAATAGAGGAATAGACAATAACAGTCCATATTTTCAATGGTCTTAGGCGACCCCAAGGGGGTCACGAACCACAGGTTGAGAACCCCCTGAGTCTAACCTAATATTTTCTAACAGGGGTTCTAGGCAAAGGGTGTATAAAAAAGTGGATGGGGGCAACCTTGCCTAGCGGATCTTCTAACGGGAATTCTAATGCAAAATGTTTGGTTTATTATTAGTTTGCGTGTGTAGACCAGCTTAATGTACTTTTCTCAACGTGTTGTCTATGTCTGTCTTGTCTAGTATTTGAAATAAGTAAACTAGTGTCGACTCTGTCAAAGGTTTTCTCTTGTCGGGTTTACAACAATACTGGTCTTGTCCTATGGGTTATACGGGGCTTAGTTCTTCAAAACCGTTTTTGTCAGTAGTTTATAGTCCTTACCTAAAGAGGAAATTGGTCGAAAGTCACTAAGTGTTCTGTTGTTTATAGGGTTATTTATTTTTTTTTAGGTGATATATGCTAGATTAAAATATGTAGGTGTCTGTCCTGTTTCTAACATGTCACTGTATAGACTTAGTAGTAGGGGTCCTATTTTGGGGGGAAAAAGTTTGTAAATTTCGTATGTCAAACCGTCTGGGCAAGGGGATTCATTATTTGGGGTAGTGCCACTTAATGGGCGTAAGGAAGAACAGACAAATGTGCTGTACAAATTATTGCACAGATACGTAAATTTGAATAATAATAGCTCTATATCCTACAAGAAAAACGAAATATCAACGAGATAGCATACCGGTAGTTATAATTATAACGATATACAATGGATTAAAAATGTGAGCTCCTTGTAGAGCTATTCTGAAATTAATCTTTTGAAAAAAAAAATGTTGGCTTAAGAGGTTTGCATATTGAGTGTGGTGACTGTGAAGAAAGTAGATATTAAATCGACCCTCAGCAGAATGACCAAATGGCTTTGCACGTAGTGAAGCACGCCTGCGGGTCACAGATGTAACCCATAGCTGTTTTGCGTCCCTTTGTGAGAATTTGCCCAATTCTTAATCTTTAGACAATCCTTAATCTTTACACAATCTATAATCTTAATACGTTTAACAATATGTGAGCAGGTCAGGGTGGCACTACTGAGTGAGGCCCTATTCTGTTATCTGCTACTCAACATTTGTTCATTTATAACAATAGGCAGATGGTAGCTCTACTGGGTGGGCCCAATCTGTGCACCTCTGTCTGCGACCAAGGGGCTAGAGTCGCCTAAGCAACCAGACAGCACAATTAAACTAAACTAAACGAAACTAGCTAACTAAAGAGAAAATAACAAACTACAATTATAAAACAAACTTATCTACACTTTATTTACAACCAACTTACAAAGCAATAAAAATATAGGTGAATACGAAAATGAAAATAAACTTAGAAATAAACAAAAACTATATATACGCACTACTAAATAATTAATCAACCCTCAAATAACCTAAATTACCCCAACACTAAACAGTAAACTACTAGCAGCAGTAAAACATAACTGTGGCAGACAGTTAGGCCGTAAGGCAGATAGGCCTTAAGGCAGGAATTATAGCCTGCAATTACAAAATAAACAAACATAAGACAATATTCAAAAAATAAAATAATAATGGACTATAACACATATATTAGACTGGACTGGTCTAGACCTAGTTAGTGCATACACATAATACAAGCATGAGGTAATTTCAATTACCTACATGTAGCTAATAAAAGCAATACCCGAGTTATTAAAAGTCCCAGCCACAACCAACACAGGTCAGGCTAGACTACAATTAACATAAGCTAGATCTAAATAATAGTATTAGACTAAACAAGCCGCCATGACAGCGATGCTTAGGCCGCAGCCATCTTTTACATTAAAAAGTAGGACAAAATGCCAACTTAAATAGAGTGGTTATCCTAACGATAAAATATTCATAAAAATACATAGGAAACATAAAATAATAAAATATTTACACATAGACATAGTATAGGAAAGCAAAAAGCATTAAGGGGGTGACACTACCCAAGTCTACAGAACTTCCGGTTCCATCAGAGGTAATCATGGCTAATTAAATAGTCAGTGATGCCACTACACTAATCAGTCTGCATCTAGACTATAGCAATAGATGCAGAAACAATCAATACAAATACAAACGAAAGAAAGCAAAAATAAAAACATTTTCCAACTTACAGGCGGTCCCAGCTGAAATTACACTACACAAAAATAACTTTATACAGGCACTACTGTCAGCACTGACCACTGGTCAAGACAAAAGAGAGCTCAACGTGGTCCCGGAGCTAGCTATAACTGGTCAGCGCGAACGTATCGGAGAGCATGACGTCACGCTAATTATCTAAAACTAAACTGGACTACCGATTTCCCTAATTTGTACCTAGCCGTACACAACAATAAAATCTAGCAAACTACTAAGTCAGTTAGACGGGGGTCCTCGCTTAGTAGTAGTTCTTGTAGAGCTATGGTCCTCGCATAGTTATTGCTTAAGTCCTCTCTTAGTAAAGGTTTAATTAAGTTTTGTGATATTAGCGGGTCCATTTAATTAAAGTTTTATTAGTTGAAGTAATATTGTCTGAAGTTATATTTCTAGAAGCTGAAGTTATACTAAGTGAAGTTTCATGTATTTTTAAGTTTTATTTATGAAGTATCAAGTCAAGTTGTTATTGAATTGAGAAGTTAATTTTATGTGAAAGTTGAAGAAGTATTATTAAAGAAGTATTGGAAGAAAATACAAAGATGTTTCTTCATTTCATTGAATTATCAAGTTTGATAATATAATCCCCGGCAAGTGTGATCGTCACAATTGATATTGTTGTACAATCTTACAGAATTCAATACATAGAAATTAAAAAAAAAGGTTAACACATCTTTAAAAAAAGAAGCAAAGCTTACATAAAATAGTGTATATTTTTTTAGGAAACCTCAGTATTTGTGCTATTTATTTTTAGCTTTTTCATCCTAGGAATCTTTGGGGTCTAGGCCTTTTTTTTTTCTTGCCTCTATTTGTGTGTTTCTTTCATCTCTTTTTGGGGCTTCATGTCTCTTTTTGGGCCCTTTTTTTAAATAAATTTTATAACAGCTGACATAATTATTTCGTAATAGTATTATCAAAAAACTTATATAAAACAAAATCTGTTGAAGAAAATTATATCAACACATACATTCCAACACAGTACGACCGTGGGCTAGAGTGCAGAAAAGTTTCAGAAGATGATGATAATGTCTTTTTATAATAATGTTAAAAGAAATTTTAGAGTCAAATCAACTTTACCAAACAAAATTATATATAAAAAAAAATATGAGTTCATAAAATTCCATTCTCTTCAATATCTACTCGTATCTTTCTTTACAATTTCCGCTTTTGTGAACAAAATACATAAATCATGAGGAACTTCCTGGGGGCTGTTAGTTACAATTGTATACAGAGAATAAACCAATTAGGTTAATACAATAGCACAGAATAAATATTTTTTAATGTAAACTACTTAGGATATATATAGTGAAAATATTAACTACAGGTGATTGAATAGAACAATCAAATAGTGAACGTTGTACAATTAATGATATTTTAAAATTGTAACATCATAGTCACATTTGTTTCCCTTTGTCTCCATTACTGAGGGTTTCTTCCCCCTTTTTTTTTGTGCTTCTTTTTGATACATTAAACCAGTTATTTATGTTGTTATTATTTTTTTCAAGCGTGCAATTGTTTGGTTTAACATATATATATATATATACATACACACACATTCACATACATACATAGACATACCAACATCTATATTCGTTTCTTTAATTTGTTCCCTTGATATGACAATTTTGGATTTCTTTCTTTGCGATTTGGAACACTACTTCCTCATCATCAAGACAGCGGTTCCTGGCCATTTCATCCCCGGTCACTTCATCCCCGGTCACTTCATCCCCGGTCACTTCATCCCCGGTCACTTCATCCCCGGTCACTTCATCCCCGGTCACTTCATCCCCGGTCATTTCATCCCCGGTCACTTCATCCCCGGTCACTTCATCCCCGGTCACTTCATCCCCGTTCATTTCCTCCCCTGGTCACTTCATCCCCTGATATTTTCATCATCTGATCATTTTTATCTAACAAATTGTAATTTAAAAAATCATGAACTAAGCCAATATTTAATGTATTCATATTTTTATTTCAATGACAAAATTGTAACAGTTAATGTTTAAAAGGAATTAAAGCAAAACTTCTACAGGCGACATGATATCACGAGGATGGGTGAACTCCGCCTTTAGTAGAACAAAATAAAACCTTATTTAGTTATTTCAAGGCTAAAAATGACGCGCCCAGTTTCAAGAAAGAGCGATTGAAAAATAAAATAAGTGAAACATGGTCTTACTTCCACCACACCTTGGACTTTGATGATAAGTTATCAGCGGCATGATCATAATTATTATTCTAATCGCACTTCTATCTCTCAAAAGATTTCCACTTCTTCCACCAAACCTTGGCTTTTGATTAGAATAATATTACATCCCCCACATCCAATAGAAGCGCTATAGCTAAGTACACACCCAGATTTACAATATAATATAAGATTTCTCATTAAGAATACAAAGTGGAAGAGGAAACACTGTAAACGCATTAGTAACATGTCATAAAATGTCAAAAAACATTCTACATTCTATTTTTGTATTCTTAATGAGAAATCTTATATTGTAAATCTGGGTGTGTACTTAGCTATAGCGCTTCTATTGGATGAGGGGGATGTAATATTATAATATTATCCTAATTGGGGATGAAATGACCGGGGGATGAAGTGAACAGGGGATGAAGTGACAGGGGATGAAGTGACAGGGGATGAAGTGACCAGGGAATGAAATGACAGGGGATGAAGTGACCAGGGAATGAAATGACCGGGGATGAAGTGACCGGGGATGAAGTGACCAAAGGATGAAGTGACCGAGGGATGAAGTGACCGGGGATGAAGCGACCGGGGATGAAGTGACCGGGGGATGAAGTGACCGAGGGATGAAGTGACCAGGGGATGAAATGACCGGGGATGAAGCGACCGGGGGATGAAGTGACCGGGGATGAAATGACCGGTCACCAAAATAGCAATCATGTCTGATAGAGTCTAGGAAATTTCTGCTTTGTCACAATTTCTCTGTGACTGTCTTTTAGTCACAGGGGTCTTATAGAGTCTTACAAAAAGGTTATGGTATTCTTGAGAACATGCATGTATATTTATGCATACCTTCAATAGTATATCTGTCTCCAGGACAATGATGGTGGAGAATTATTGTTGAAACATTTGTAACGTTATAACATACAAGTTTTAAAAAAAAGCGATTATTAAACTTTTAAACGTAACTTTTAAACGTGAATCTTTAAACCAAAGTTTGTTGAAATATCACGAGGTTAGATGCTGTATCTTCAATATTAGAACAGAAGGAGACAATATTTAAATAAAGTTATAATTGTCTGCCCTTGTTCTTTTTTTTTTTCCAAAGTTATTCTTCGTTTTGTTGTCTTGGGTTCTCACGCTTGATTTCCTCTTTTGCATCCGTTCTTTTGACTTGCTGGCCTAATGCTCCATTTCGATTTGGTTTTCTGTTGAATCAAGAAAGAGCTTCATTTCTTCCAACCTAACTCCTCCTTGTAGATCAGTGGCTCCCAGACTTTTTGTCTCGTAGACCCCTTGCCATGTTTTCTGGTTTTCCGTAGTCCCCCTGCTTAAGTTATATTGAAAATGTTAAAATTCATCAATTTCAAATTACACATTTTATTTCTAACCAGTGACATGAGGAGTAAAAAAAATAATTTAAAACTACATTTTAACTCATTCTCTCCGTAATTATTTACCACATTCTGGTGGAATCAACGCCGGTATCGTTAGTTAGGAGAGAAAGAGTTCAGTTGAATCTATTTTTTTCAATAAATTTAGAAATTCAAATTTAAACCCATTATATAACAGTTAATAGCATACAATCACTAAACACATTAGAAACTTTTTGTTTTAAAGGGTTGGCAAGCTCACCATCCGTTGCAACAATTATTCATGTTCGATTACCTGTATGTCTTGTTAGGAGGAGTTGGCTTATTAATTCTTTGATTTCCGGGTCTTCTAATAGACTATTATTTACTTTTGCAATGGGTTTCTTCTGTTTGTTTTTTTTATTTTTTCCCTAACTCTATTTGTACCCCTTTATGAGGAATTATCCCTTCCCCTAACGGGTGGTTCTATTGGGGCACTGGTTTGACCAGTGTTGGTCCTGCCTACAGTGCCAACACTGTTGTTTTCTTTCTGGTATGGGGATCAGAACTTTATAAACCCTGGGATCGTCTACGTATTTGAGGTGTACTTTCTTAATTTTTGAGCCATGCGGCCCATTTGTCAGAATTCCCTAACTTGACAGGTTCTACCTTTGAGCCTTCTTCAGCGAAAGACTCCAAGATCTCTATAATTTTTCTTTTCACGATTATGGGTGCTACCCAATGTAATGTTATTTTGACTTTTTTATCTTCTATAGTAGAAACCTCGACTTTGGAGGGTATCTTCTGTCCCGAAAGACTTCCCTAGAATACAGTGTCTCAGCCTTACAGTAATTGGAACTAAGGATCAAACTATTTATGCATGTGTGCAGCTATAAGGCAACGAAACAAATGTGACGAATACTTAAATATATTGTTGTTTTGCTTTTGGTACTGCATAAATGAATAACTTTTCAGGAATCTGTTTTATAACAATTTCATTCAATGTATGTTCACTTCAAATAATAATAAGCTTAATGCAACACAATTATCTAGGATGTTACAAGTTCTTCAAGTATTGATAGTCCTGAGCATCACTTTGGTTTTTCTACACAGCTCTGTGTTTCTAGATCGTTTCATCGGTTTTCCAAAAAATATATTAGTTACAAAGTAAGTATTCCAATCCATTATTTTCATTAAATTATCTTTAAAAAAAAAAAGAAGAGAGGTTGATTGTGAAAAAAAAAACAACATAAATTATTAGATGATACAATGTAGGCCTATCAGGCAATTTATCAAGGTTTTTTTTTTTGTACATTGAATTTCTGTCACGCATAACATTGATTTGCATTAAGCGATACTATGTTTTTATAAAGCTTAAGACTGCTTTACTCCTACGGATGCTCATAATGCTAAATAAATAAATGGAAGTCCTGTGCAGGCATTTTGATGAGGCCTCTATCAGAAAAAAAAAGTGCAGGCGCAGAAAACGTAAAGAAAACTCGTTCGTACCTCACTCGGTCAGACTCTATCACCGCCACTCATTGATCAGGGAACATGAAATGCACCAAGATACCTGTGTGTAACGCTGAATGAACTCTTTATGTTGTCTGTTGTAATTGTGTGTATTTTTCTGTTGTGTTGTCTTTATATGAGAAAAGAGTCCTTGTAATCACAACAAATTTCCGTAAGGATCAATAAAGCAGTCTTAGTCTTAGTCTTAGGTTATAGACCCCAGGCGGACAATGGTTTTGTCTGCCTCAGTTGGGGAAAAAAATGCAGGTCGCAAGACTCGCAACTGGGATCGTGTAGCCAAGTCAGGGTTTATCCAAATAAAGCTTGAAAGGGAATCCTCTTTTCTCACAACTTTCAACACACCTCTAGCTCGATATAGATGGCTACAGTTACCTTTTAGAATAAAATCAGTGCCAGAGACTTACCAGCGAATTATGGAAAGAAAAATGCTGGAGGTATTCAAGATGCATATGTCATCATAACATCATTTTGAAACAAATTATGGAACGAGCCGCTCAATACAGATAGAGTAAGAGAACGTTTATCTCCGAGTCACTTACTGGTGCAAATTTACCCGAAACTGAGACGCAAAAGATTTATTTCATTTTTCTTTTAAAGTAAACTCTTTTTAAAGTAATTTCTGTTCAATCTAGGAGTATTTTTATGTCAAGAATTAAAATAACAAAAATAGTAATGAACTAATTATTTCTAATTGCTCTTGCATAAAACTACAAACTATTGACCGACGTAATGATAATTTCCATAAATGGCATCAAATATATTTCCATAACCAGAAACTGGGTCGTACTAGATGACGTCTCTACAACTTGTGTGGATGTAACTCTGATAACCAAACAAGATGATTGGAGTGTCGCTATTTTTGTTGACGGAAAAAAAGACATTATTGGATGTAGGTAGGTCAAAGGTGTCAGTCAACATTTAACGTTTTCTGCTAGATATGTTTGTAAAATGTTTCACATGTTCTTATTATCCCTTCGTCTACTTCCTAGTAAAAACCTTCCGCGGGGTAACCTGGTGATGGCAACTGGCAGGGTTTGAATCCGGGGCCATAGTGTTGAACGAATGAACGACAGCCCATCGCGCAAACCGCACAATCCAACTTTCTTATTCTCAAAGCCCCAGCTCTAGCTCCATCTCCCCTCACCCATTTAATTTATTAAGATTGTTGTCCCTTTTTTGCATGGATTGCATTTTAATTTTTTTTTTCACCCGTATCATTCCAAAAAGATGTGTGACTACTTCAAACATAATTTAGACATTACAAATGTAAGATAAGATAAGATAAGATTAACGCTAACCCTAAGTAACATGTTTTAAACATTTCTTTCAGTCCTCCCAAATGTTATCAAATCACCAGAGATTATCTTCAACAGTCATCAAGTCATTTTTCAACTTTTACATTTATCAACACATCATCTAAATTGACTGTCTCTGCCTCGACTTGCTTAAAATACACTCAAGGCAATGTAAGCCGACCTACAGTTGTAAATACCACTCCAGTTTTTATTAGAAATTCAACTGCAGCATCATTCAGCACTGGACCAACAGTTTTCTTTGAGGATGTCGTCAAGTTGCTTTTTATTCCACTAGAGTTAAATTCAGCAGAGAAGAAAACATTCAGGACAAGATTATTAAGCGAAATGATCAAAGGTTCTCAACTTTTGACGTCTTTCTATTAATTATGTATCTACACACAATCAACCTTACGACTGTGAGTACGTCGCCGAAGCTGGTAAGCAGAGTTTAAATACAAGTTTTGTTTCTAGTTCTAACTGTACTGACATGTCCTCTTGTAACCCAAACAATGAATGCTGTAATGAAAAACGTAACCATTTGCGTCATGAAGGCATTTCTTCCATTGAAAGATTTGACTAACATAAAAGTACTTGTCTCTTCTTGGATAGATGATCTTACAAAGTTTACGCCAAAAATGTTATTACATCCAAGAAATATCACTAAAACAGTGTATCGTATTCCTCAGCAATTAAATATGTTCAACAATATTACTAGTGATTTAGAGAAAATAGTTTCCAAAGACATAGAATCATTATGTGGACTTAATGTAACAATGAACTGGCATGCAATACAGAAAATGACTAACCCTGTGATAGACGACATATTGCTAATTATAGTAATAAATTATCACAGCTTGTTTCCTTCTCTTGGTTTTAATGAGTTTTTACACAGACAGTATTTTAAGTTTATTGTTTACTGTGTGCCCTCAGTAGAAGCCTTTCAGACGTACACGGATAGAGAGGGATTTCAATACGTTACTTTCATAGAAGGTGTAGCTCATGGCTGGGAATTTTTCTATGAATGCACTGCTGGCGCCATGAAGCTTGGTCTACCAGTTCAAGGCTATCTCCAGATAGGAGACGATGTCCTTCTGAATACTTGGAACATTGTTGCACTCCCTCGGACAGAAATGATCATCTTCTCTCAGATGCAATATAAAGAACTATACAAGAAAGATCCTAAAAGTGAATGGGTTCACTGGAATTCCTACAGAGGTCAGAGTGCAGTTGAAAAAGTTATTGAGGAATTAAAAACTGCTTTGAATCTTACCGTTGAGGAGCAGTTAGAGAAATACCCGCGAGTTAATTTCACGATATTCGCAGAAAGATTTCTCAAAAACTTGGAAGGTAACCTGAAGCCCAACTTTGTAATTTACGGTGCAACTGATATTTTTTATGTCCCACAAATTTTACAGAATGAGTATATTACAGCCACTGAAATATTTCGTAGGCATAACTGTATGGTAGAGTTAGTAGTTGGGAATATTTACATGGGACTGAAGAATCCTTTTGAGGAAAAGTATTTGTTTGAAGGACATGGGCTTTGGAATAGCGACAGACAAAAGCCATGGACGTTTTTTGATGCTAGAAATGAGACTTTTATACATCCGTTTAAATGGCTTAGCAATAAGAAAAATGAAGAAGGAAGAACGTTTGCTTGTGAAAGATATTTACCATTGCTGAGTTGATTGTCAATTCAAACTATAGCTAAATGATATATGCTAATATATGTTTGGTTTTCTATGTATGCTGAGCCGGTCTTAGGCAAGGGAAAACTAGGCAGCTGACTTTTGCCTCAGATTGGAGGGGGCCTCGCACAGACTGAAAACAATTTTTTAATAGAAGAAATAGCGACTAGTTCTCACTGTTATTGCTGGAGTGCACTATGATTTTAGTAAATTGTGTAATTTTAGTGTTATTTTTTTTTACGTTTATTTTAATTTTTCTAGTTCATTTGAGCGCACTGAATTCACTTTGTCTAGGGTCTCCACTTATCAAAAGCTGGCTCAGATGTATGGTTAAGCCTAAACTTTTAAAAATATATATGTATATTTGAGCACAGCAACTTCTAAAATTGTTAATGCGTTACCTTTTTTGTGATTGAAGATTGGTTTAGGTCAACAATTGTGTTTTTTTTTTTACTTTCAATTAAAGTGGATTTGTCGGTGAATGATTTGTCATGTATCTATTGTCAGTACACCATTTATCGTGTGGACCATTTGCCATGAACACATTGTGAGTGACATGATTGTCAGTGAACTATTTGTCAGGTACATTTGTCTTGATAGATTTGTTGGTGAACAATTATGTTTGACCTTTAGTAATACTGCCGATAGTTAAGTTGTTAGCGCGTCGTGCAAAAACGCAAATGTCATGGGATCGTTTCTCAGACTGGCTAACTTAGTTTCTTTTTTTTTTTAATTTATGAATTGAACATAAAGTAGAATTTGATGTCAAACATTTTTTAAATACATTATTTTTAGTGAAATGTTAAAGTTACGAAAAATTAACTCTCTTTAGGGTAGTGGGAAGCGTGGTCGAGAGGGCAAGTAAACTTGGCTTTGCTTGGCTACCTAGAAGAGGCTCGAGGTTCGACACCCGACTCGGGCAGAGTTGTGTTTACTGAGCGCCTAAAGGCCGCACGGAAAACCAACTCCTAGATACCCCCTCCTCCCCCACTGGTCCACAAATGAGATTGGAACCAAAAAACTTATAAGTATATAGATAAGCCACAGGGTCATGGCCAAATTATTGCCTGCTTGCGAATCTTGGACACTAACTACCGAACCAGAGAAGTGGATCCTAGCAATGGGTGATTGGGCCCCACAATGACTTGCTGACCATTGTAAAAAAAAAAGCAAATAAATCTTAATATCACAAGATCACAAGGTCTTCAGTGCTTGCTCCTTCATGGAACAGTACCAGGAAAAGGAAGAAGAGATAGACAGTTAAAGCGATGGGAAGACAACATCAAAAAATTGACTGGCCTTTCATTGACAGAGATGATTCACCACCTTCACCTTTACCCATTCGTCTGTTGAATCGTTGGGACACCACACATGATCTGTTGACCATCTTTCTCCACTTTTTTCATTAAGTAGAATATCTTACAGGTGACAGGCCTGTCTGTCTTTGAAAGAGATTCTATTCAAGGTAAAAGACAGAAAGGAATGGATAAAAACGGTCGAACATATCAAGTGACTAAGGGCTAGGTGACGGTAAAGACATTGAGGCGAAAGGTCAAGATGTAGCGCAATTGCTAGAAGTCTAAATGTTAGATACTTAATGCTATTGCATATTTTATTAAACTGTGATGCCTCTCAACTAATCTCTACTTTATTTTTCATTAGTCAATATAAAAATGGCGAATAAAGAAGAGGAGTATGGATTCAATTGGTGTGTGTGTGGGGGGGGGTAGATGAAATCAAGTGAAGAGGCCATTACCTTTGAATAGATTTTGTGGGGCTAGGTAGATTTTATTGGGAGATTTTTTGGAATAAAACATTGTTTTTTTTTGCCGAGATTAATTTTCAAATAAAAAAAAAAGGGAAGCGTAGGGAAATGCGTTGACAGCTGGCTGAAGCGTATGTCTAAAGTCAGCAAGTAGAGTGCAAATCGGCATAGAGAAACTCTGTGACGACCATCTCTAATATAAACTTTCACTAATTATCCGTATCCCTACCCAAACTCTGCCCCGCGAAATCCATTTTGCATTGGGCTCATAATGGTTAAGTCCGGCCCTGCTATTTAGTGACTGGTGAATACTACGTGTTCTCCCCCACCCTCTTTTTTTTCGTGGGGTAACTCTAGTCCGTTCGACTTGCAGAAATAAAAGAGTGATCTTTCCTTTACTTCTTGTCCAAACTGTTGAGCCATGAAGAGAATTATATATATATATATGTAGTGGAGTGGATACCTTTTCAGAAAACACCGGCCACCCCGATATCCACGTGACCCTCCCCCCCTAGATGGCACCTTGTGTCCGCGCATAACAAGGCACACCAACGTGGGCACTGTCCATTCGACCGGCATCTCTTGTCGCTGTAGTGCGTTACTGGACCTACGTCGTCTCCATTCCCTGTTTGTGCCTGGTTCTACACCATGTGTTTATGGATGGCTGCAGGTAATCACATTTTACTTATTCATATTAGATTGTAAATTTAATTAGTAGTTTATATAGAATATCACTACCGCGGTTTTTGTTCATGTTGGACTATTCTTATTTTTAGAGGCCAGCATGTAGATGAATTCATTTATTGAAATGCGTACCTGTAGTATTCTATATAGAATGTTAACTTTCCATCTTGTAAATGTATTTTTACAAGTGTTTAGATACTGGCTTTTAAGAAACAGTATATTTGTGAGTGTATAGATTTGTTATATTTAATTATAGTTTTTGTAAGGAAAGGAAAGAGCGAAACTCTTCAAACAATGTATGCTAGTTTTATGTAGAACAACTAGTTGATTTATTGTTAGAGAACTACGTTGTCATTTATTTTTATAATGTTTTTGGTGTTCCATATCTCTCATGTGTTTGTCAAAGAGATGATTGGTTCACACTATAAGATTTTCTTTTTTCATTAGATCTAGTATTTAGACCTATTAATTATGTTTAGTTTATGTTCATTTGTAATTATGTTTTATGTTTGCCTTTGGCAGGTCTTTAGTATAATAAACAGTTGGGAATCGTCCTACGAGTTACCTTTGTCATGTCATTTAGTTTGTGTTCTGTGACCAACCCACCACATATATATATATATTTATATATATAGATAGATATTGGTTCTTTCAATGTAGAGCGGCGACATATAAAGGGGACTAATTCAGCTTATACCACCAATTTAGTGAAGAACAATTTCTTTCCCTTGTTCGAGATACCAAACAAAATAACTTATTACCAATAATTGAAGTAACGTCTGTATTATATAAGATAAGATAAGTTAATTTTTTAAAATTTGATTCTTGTGTTGCCAGGTAAAAGAAATAATTTTGCCAAATTTCAACTTGAACCGAGATTGGGTGTCGGAGAAATAACGTGTACAAACGTTTTACCATACAAACATTGTAAGTTGGTAGAAGCTTTGTTAAAATTAACTTGTAGCGATTTCAATATGTTGTAGATAATGAGCAAAAGTTAACTAAAATACTTTGAGTATAGCAGTCTTTAAAAGATATAAGTTAAATTTTAATATAAGCTGATGCCGGACTGGTCAAACTACCATGGAGCGCAATATAAAAGTTGCGTTTATCCACGAGAAAGGGCTGTACATGTCTCGCATAATAAAATAGTCTCTTGATTCCTTAAAAGCTAAACTCACTTAAAGATATACATCTATTTAAGAAAAAAACATGCGAAACATAGTTGCTTTCACGTTAGACAAATATAGCTGTTAATCAGCATCTAAACCATACATAGACAAGATTTAGCCTAAATACACAAAATATTTGGAATCACCATGATTTTCAAAAAAATGAATTTTGTTATAATTTCATATAAAGTGTCCTAAGTACCATAAGTAGTTTAAAGACAAAGGCACAGCCCTCGAGAACAAAATCAGAGTTATTGTATAGGGTTGTAGTTGTTTTGTGTTGTTTTTTTTTGCTTTCTGACAAGTGAGATTTGTGGCTTTTTTATAAACCATTGTCCGTTTCTCGCTCAATGAAAAGTTTAGTAATGTATGGAAAGTTGTTAGCTATAGGAATTATTTATTAGATGATTTTGTAACTCAAAAACGTTATTACTAAATGAATAAAATTTAACACTTGGAATGGGGAATCTCCTATAGCTAAAAACATTCCTGCCACCATATACTCTTAACCTATACATGTACTTGACATTCATATTCAAGGCATCTGAAGATCCTCTCATCTCTAATTGGACATAATGGTATACCAGCTAGATTACTCAAAGAACTAAGCAATGAGCTAGCACTAGTGTTCAAAATACTTTTTCAGGCATCTCTTTACCAGAGTAGCAAGGGACTGGAAAGAAGGTAATGTCACCCCCCCCCTATTTAAAAAAGGAGAAAAATCTGACCCAGGAAACTACGGACCAGTATCACTTACCAGCATCACATGTAAAATCATCCTAGAACACATAATATGTAGCAACATCATAAACCATTTAGACAAACATAATGTCCACACCCCATACCAACATGGCTTTAGGAAATATAGATCATGTGACACACAACTAAAACTACTAACTGATGATTTTTTAAAAGTTTGCATCAGTGGATTAATGATTTTCTGTAATAATAAATGACTCTAAATCAACACCAATAACAATAAACTCAGGTGTACCCCAAGGAACAGTCTTAGGTCCACTACTATTTTTATTTTACATAAATGATTTACCAAATTGCATTAGTTCAGGAACAAAAGTCAGATTATTTGCAGACGATTGCATAATATATAGAACAATAAAAACAATACAAGAAACAAATATTTTACAAAGAGAATTAGATGAATTACAGAAATGGGAATCAAATTGGAGCATGTCTTTCCACCCAGAAAAATGTCAGTTGTTAAGAGTAACAAAAAAACTAAAACAAATTAATTCCACTTATCTTATTCATGGCAAACCAGTAACACAGACTAAAAACGCAAAATACATAGGTGTTATAATAAATGAAAAACTGTCACGGAATCCACATATTGATGAAACTATAAAAAAATCAAACAAAGCATTAGGATTTATTAAAAGAAATTTCTATAAATCAAAAAAGAACATAAAACTAAAATGTTATTTAACCTTGGTTAGGCCAATAATAGAATATGCATCCACCGTTTGGGACCCCTCAACTCAAGAAAACATTAAGAAATTGGAACAAACACAAAATAGAGCACTGAGATTCATAACAAACGAATATTCACATTTGACTAGAGTAACACCATTATTAAAATCACTAAATTTAGGAAGCCTTCAGGACAGAAGACTCAAAAGTAAAGTAGCAATTATACATAAAACACTGAACCATAATCTTCAAATACAAAAACAAAATCTAATAAAATACTCTGAAAGACACAAAAATAAAGGCACATTCCTCGTCCCATATGCTAGGACAAATTTGTACAAATACTCCTTCTTCCCTAGTGCTATTAGAGCATGGAATGGGTTGCCTGAGCTAGCTAGGAAAACCAGTGACTTGGCAGAATTTAAGTCATTGGTTAATATGCATGACTAAATGCATGACGCGTAGGACGTAATCATCTTCTTTTTTGAAGTAACGTCTGTATTATATAAGAGTACCTTGACGGCAGCATCGAAAATTAAATGACCAGAAAAAGGCCAATAGCATACCACTACCACAATCAAGCACAATATTGGCTTTTGAGCGCCCAATAGAGACTTAAAACTATCAACTACTGGGTTGCAACACATGCAAACACCACTAGTCAAGCATACCTGGAAATACAAAAAAAAATATATTTAAAAAAAAATCTTTATACAAAATACATCATTAATATAACACAACAAAATAATATTAAACATGCGAAAACATAGCCATACAAAGAAAAGTTTACAACAAACAAAACAAAAAAAAAGGACTAAAAACTAAAGATCCAGCCGGGTAGGTTGTCTTCTTCTTCTGGACGACCTCCTTGGCAATTCCGGTGGGTCTGTCAATGCTGGAGCAGGGATGGACTGTGGCTGTCTGGGTGGACCAGGCATGGGGATCTTGTAGACAGAGTAGCTGACCCCCGGACTTGGGGACCTTTCATATCGGACTTCCTGCGGCTTGGGCGGAGGTTGGACAGCAGCTACCTGGGGAACATACAATTTTAGCTGTGTTCCAGACACACGTCGGATGAGATGTTTGTCCAACGACTGTACAGTGAAGTACCCACCACTTCTAAGGGGAGAGTAGCTGCGACATGACCAGGAGGTTGATAGATTTTGGTGTTGGGCTGCTTTGCAAGTAGGCATCGCTCACATGCCATACAGTGTTGCTTGATGTCCTGCTCCATTTTTGGCCAATAACAGCGACGCCTGAGGATATGAAGACAACGTTCAGGACCCTGGTGGCCATTTCGTCCCTGCACTAGTTCCAACACAAAACTTTTATATTTGGCTGGCAAAACAAGTTGAAATATCGAATTCTCTCCTGGCTCCCCTATCTTCCTGTAGAGCACTTCATTCCTAATGACCAACTTCCTTTTTTGCCGAAGCAAAGCCTGACACACATGGGGCAGCCTATGAGATTTACTGTTAGGTCTCTTCACCAGGTCAAGGACAGGACCAATGCTTGGGTCTCCTGCCTGCGCCGAATGTATCTCCTGGTCTGTCAGTGAAGGGAGGCAGCCTGTAGATTCATGTGCCATCCACCAGTCTCGGTTGCGGGGCTGGCCAGAGGAAACCTCCGGAGGCACATTGGTGGTTAGCTTCATAGTGTATATACTGATGAATTGTTCCTCTTCATCCCTCTCGGATCACTCTTCCGAGGCACCTCAACTTCAGCCTGGGACCGCTGGGACCTAACCATAACCTAACCTAGCAACCCTAACACTAACCCATAACCACAAATACTAACTACCTCCGCACTACATCAACTTCCTAGAACTACATCTCAAAGTAACATCAAACCCAACTCACTACTACGCCTCACACTTTAACAACAAAAAAACACATAACTGACCATAGCAACTAAAACAAAACTCCTACAGCAAACTAAACTATCCATCTACTAACAACTTCCTATCAACCTAACAAAAGACCAATCCCCCAAAAATAATGTGCGTCTGATCACTTAAGCACAGATCCCACTTCTGACACCAGAAAAATGTGAGCAGGTCAAAAATTAGATCTAGGAGCGCCAGCTCACAGATACTTGGAAAGATAGTTACTATATGATTTTACCCTAGTATAGAGTACATGAACTATATTTTACTCCTGTGCTTATCTTGAAATTTAATTAGATAAAAATTTCTGTATTTGTTCACTTCTAGGAAATTGCTTAACCTGCTTCCTAATCAGTTCAAAGTAACTGACGGCAATAAAAAAAAAAACGGGCTCATGATATGAGAAACAGAATGATAACAAAACAAAAATTTAAGAAACGCACAACACAGTAGAAATACAAACATGATCACCATGCTATCGCGTTATCAGGCCATGTCAGATTAACCTGCGAAAGGTGGAGTTCCAAGGTTATGAAGAGATGGTGAATGCTGATTAAATCAAGCCGTCAAAAAAAAAAAAGCAATATTGATTTGTATAGAGGGAAACATTATGATTATATTATTATACTGCACACATATATCACAATCTTCAAAGAATCAAAAGAAGGAAGCATTAGTCAGAGTCGGGCTTTGCAGTATGCGGGAGGGGGGATACGAGTGTTTACTCGGGTCCTAACCATAACTCTGACCCAAAATATCATGCTGTCATGTTACACAGTATAGATGCCGGAAAAAATATAGAGCAGTGTTTCTCAAACATTTACCTGTTGCTCTCCCCTAAATGATAAACGTTTAGCCAGCCTACCTGGAGGAGTGCTGTCGGTTCCAAAAGTGTGATCTGAGAGAGTTATGTCCGGCCCTGCTATTTAGTGATGGATAAATACAAGGTAGATTATTTCCCCTCCCCTCTCTTTTTTTTTCGCTGCTAAAGTTACGTGGGGTAACTCTAGTCCGACTTGCAGAAATAACAGAGTGATCTTTCCATGACTTCTTGGTCACAATGGCTAAGTCCGACCCTGCTATTTGGTGACGGGTGAATACTACTTGTTCTCCCCCTCACACACACACTCTTTTTTTTTATTTTCGCTGCTAAAGTTACGTGGAGTAACTCTAGTTCGTCCGACTTGCAGAAATAAAAGAGTGATCTTTCCTTTAGTTCTTATCCAAACAATGAAGAGAATTATATAGATAGAAAGTGTAGTATATTGAATAAAAACAATGTTTATTATAACAAGTTTTATGTTTTATATATTATCCTCAGAATCTCTCGCGCCAAAAATGCTGCGCCAAAACGGCTAGCGCAAAAACAGCTGCTTCTTCCGTTCCACTCATTTTACACGGGGGGGGGGGGGGTTAGTATGCCTTGGTCGAGGTTAAGCTGACACAAAAGTTAACTAAACACATGCTCGCGGTCAAATGTACATTAAAATATTCAAGTGATTCCAATCATAATCATGCTACTTTAGTCTGTGACTTGAGTACGCACGTATCATTCACCCTACGGATCAAGAAAATCATACGAAAGACATGTCGCCATGAACAATATCTGAGGCAGTGGTAATGTGCACATGCACAGGATAGAATGGTGACAAGGTAGTATGTAAATATAGAACTTATCAACAAATACAATAATAAAATAATAAATGAATAATATTTTATTGCGCTTAGTTGTTTTTTTTTTGTTTTTTTTTTTTTGATAAACTTAAAAATCATTATTGAAATATTGTCGTATTTATTATTATTATTAGATTTTTTTAGAAAACTTAAATGCAAAAACATTCAATTTATTTAATTTTCTAATACACATATTATATATATATATATATTAATAATAATTTTTTTAATTTAAAGAAAAAAAATACAAAATGTTTCTAAAAGGAGTTCGGATAAATATAAAGCAACATAAGGCCTATATTTCTAATAAAGATATAGAGTTGACTTTATGCATGCACATCGATACATTATCAAACATAATGATTTTGAGGACATGTAGGCCTAGAAATAGATAGCCATCATATGGTATAGAGTTTGTGGGCTAGATTGTATAGAAATGCCCGGGCCGATTTTGACAGCCAGCCCGCCCCTGATAACACCTCATATTTTGCGTATTTAGTCTGTGTTACTGGTTTGCCATGAATAAGATAAGTGGAATTAATTTGTTTTTAGTTTTTTTGTTACTCTTAACAACTGACATTTTTCTGGGTGGAAAGACATGCTCCAATTTGAGTCCCATTTCTGTAATTCATCTAATTCTCTTTGTAAAATATCTGTGTCTTGTGTTGTTTTTATTGTTCTATATATTATGCAATCGTCTGCAAATAATCTGACTTTTGTTCCTGAACTAATACAATTTGGTAAATCATTTATGTAAATTAAAAATAGTAGTGGACCTAAGACTGTTCCTTGAGGTACACCTGAGTTTACTGTTATCGGTGTTGATTTAGAGCCGTTTATTTTACACTTTGTTCTCTCCCAATCAGACCATCAATGACATAATATTTTAATTTTTTAAGCAAACTATGGTGGTGAACTTTGTCAAAAGCTTTGGAAAAATCTAACTGTGCTTTTAAATAGCATCCATCATGAGGCGAAGGTAAATGTGTATTTAAATGTGTATCATTGTGTTTACGCTGCAATGTTTGTCTTAATGTTTTGTTTCGCTAACTAAGAATATTTTTAGCTCTAATTTAAAAACAAGCAAAATATAACAAAAATCCTTTTGAAAAAACAAAATAAACTTAGAGCTTTATCTGTAAATAATGTAGAAGTTATTTTACATATTTGATATCAAACAAAATAATGAATTTCCAATAATTAATGCACTGATTTGTTGATTTTAACTGATTCATGTTTTGTTTGGTATAATAAGTGCTTTTTTTTTTTATGACGGTACGCACCGGTACGGCGTACCGGCACTTTTTTCAATGTGGGGAAAAAGTATTACTTTTTTTTGTATTTCAAATATTATTTTTAATTTATTAGTAGTTAAAAGTTAGACATTCCCTCACTGAGTACCGGCATAATAACTAGTCGTTTAAAGTTTCAATTTGATCCAAGAATAGGTGTAGAACATTAATCTCCCGTGGGCTCTTGGTTTTAAATCTTGGTGCTGACTGGGCTTTTGATTTTCAGGATTCCTAGGAAACCTCTGAGTCCAGCCAACTGTGATGGGTATCTGACATACGTTGGTGAAAGTAAAACTTAAATACGGTTTGTCGTTGTGCTGGCCACACGACACCGTTGTTAATAGCCAACCACTAAAACAAGGTTTTTACTTTTTCACTACCAAATTTCTCGAGCAGAATGGAATAAAAAATATATTAATATATTTTTTTTTGAATAAGTGATGTTTTGTCATTGAGGGTGAGCTCCTATGCAAAATTTCATGACAATTGGATTAGTAAAAGTGGTCGAAAATACGATCGCCAAAATATAGAGTTAGTTAATAAGCGTTATAAAAAAGACCTATATTAATATTATTGTACAGTCTTACAGAATTCAATAGACAGAAAATAAAAACAATTACCACAAATTAAAAATAACAACAAAGACAGTTTGTGTGGAAACAAAAACTCAAAATAGGTCCCCCGAAGTGGTCCACTCAGGCAGGTAAAAAGGCAGGTATCAATATTTTCAGGAAGAACATCAGAATTAAATTCTATCAAAGACAAATGACAGAGAAGAATTGAGAAAGAAGGCTGACAGATCTTGTGTCTTGCCCCAGCGGTCCAGCAGACCATAGGATAGGTGAAAGTGAAATTAAATGCGAGCCTGGCCTAACTGATGTTTTATAATGAATATCTAATTGATCTAATTGTTTTTAAAGGGTCAATCTCTTATTCAAATCCCCAATAAAAAGGATGGCTGCCTGGTCGTGCGGTTTGCGCGCTGGACTGTCGTTCGGATTTAGCGATGGTCGAGGGTTCAAACCCTGCCCGCTCCCATCCGCCGTCGTCCTGCGGGAGGTTTGGACTAGGAAGTAAACTATCTTCAACTCTGAAGGAACATCCGAAACATGTCAAACAAAACAAAAACAAAAAAGAAATTTTTTTTTCGAAAAAACAATCTCCTTTAGTACTGTGTTTCTCAGCATCCATACAGCACTGCAGTTCATGAGATAATATGGAAACCTACTTATTTATTGTTGTTTTAATTATGTCCAACTTATATGCATACTAAATAGATTTTTTCTCTTAAAAAAAAAGTAAACATTATTTTTGGGAAAATGTAGTAGTTAGTAGGACAGAACTAACATAACGTAGCAATACAAATGTAAAAAAAAATATATTTTTTTAACAAAAAGTCTAAAACCATTTTCATAAATATGTTACAAATATGGTAAATAGTCATCTCCCCTACTAAAGAGCCTCAAGTGTTCGTTACTATTAATAGTGGATAGTTGTAAAATTTGTGTGATTTAAAAAATTAGATTTTTCGCTTTTAGAAAAGAAAAAAGTAGCCGTTGCATCAGAACTTTGAATGGACTAAAATATTATGATGTTAGATTTTCAATATCTTTTCTAGTTTACGAGATCTAAACGGGACGGACAGACGGACAGATATTTCACACAAAACTAATAGCGTCTTTTTCCCTTTCGGGGGCCGCTAAAAAACAAAGCTTAAATTAAGTATAACTATCAATTATTTTTTAGGAAACCTCAGCACAAAGACCTATATATAATATATCTAGTATTATATAGGTCTGTGCTTCAGTATTTGTGCTATTTATTTATAGTTTTTTTCATCATATGAATCCATGGGACCAAAGGCCTCTTTTCTTTTTCTTGTCTCTTTTTGGGTGTTTTTATCACCTCTTTTTGGTCCCTTTTTAAAAATATTTTTTAAACAGTAATACTAATAATAATATAAAAGAAAGTATATAAAACAAAATCTTTTGAAGAAAATAATTTTAAACACATATATTCAAACATTTTCACTATGACCGTGGAGTAGACTGCAGCTAAAGTTTCAGAAGACGATGATTTTGCCTCAAATCAACTTTTCCTAAAATATTATCATTTAAAATAAATTATAAGTTAAAAATTCAATTCTCCTCAATACGTTCTGTTTTTCTTTTGTAACCATTTTCTGGGGGCATACTACCTTTAAATTGTTTTTACCTTGGTCGATTTCAACGGGCACAACTGTATACCTTGTCATTCCTCTCTAAATGATACAGACTTGAGTTGTAATGTTACATAGATTCTACGAAAACTAGAAATCTAATCTATATATTTTAGTTTTGTTACCAGTTCGGTATAGTTATGGGTTATATAATGTCAACAAAACATTGTCACTATTAAAACCATTTAAATTTGGTTATTGATGTACATCTTTAAATGAAATACTATAAGAACTCAGTTTCCCCCATATCTATGTACCCTCGTTAGCTCTCTCTCTCTCTCTCTCTCTCTCTCTCTCTCTCTCTCTCTCTCGTGTTAATAAAGACATTTTTAGTCTAACTATATAATAGGCATATGACGTAAATGATTTTTTTCTTTGTCGTCATATGGAATGAATTCTTTAAATGAAAAGCTCATAAGAACTCGGTGCACTAATGTTTATTAAACCTCGCAAACGTTCTCGTATAGATAAAAACATTTCTTAGTCTAACTAGGCCGTGTGATGTAAGCCAATCTAGATCTAGATTTTTTCTACTAGATCTAGATTTTTTAAACACTAAATCTAGATTTATAACACTAGATGTATATTTTTTTTTACAATAAATCTAGATTTATATTCTAATTAAAATCATTCTAGATTCTAGATCTATTATTTCTAGGTCTAGTTAAGAATTATATAAACTAGATCTACAATTTCAATTTCTAGATCTAAATCTAGACTTAAGTGCAGATTTTGATTTCCATATGTCTAGATCTATATTGCAATGTTATAAAATATTAAAAACTATTCTACTTTTTTTTAAAGTTAATGTTGCTTTCAGTATAATATCAGGTGACCGAGCCTCGCTCGGATGAATAATTTGTTAAGGAAGGATATATACCCGACGTCATTTTGGGAATATTGTTGTAATTACGAAAATGAACGATTAGGTAAAGACTATCTATCTGAAGAGTTGATTTTTTCGTTCTGTCAGTTCTAAATGTAATCGTACATGGCGATTAGAATAGAAAGTCCTCCCAGCAGTAGGCCTATAGAAAACCATAGCTCACGTCTTAACGTTTTAAATTGCTTCTTTCGCTTAAAACTATTGGGCTATGATAGGCTTGGAAGAAAGTCTTTGCAGTGTAATTTCTAAAATGGTTACTTTCTGACATTTAATATTGCAATTAATATAATCATTATGGCTCTGAGACATGAACACTTTACAGAAAACAACAAAACAACTTGAGTGCTATCACCAAAGATGCTTGCGCACCATCATGGACATACCATGGCAAGATCAACGTCGTGTCTATGTCTGTCTTGTCTAGTATTTGAAGTAAGTAACTATTGTCGATTCTGTCAAAGGCTTTCTCTTGGTTAATGGACATGAGGGTTTCTTTCAAGTCTTATTCTTTACAGTAATAGATAATGTCTCGTGATAAGTGCTTCAATTCGTCTATATTTTTGTCGGGTTTACAGCAATACTGGTCTTGTACTGTTAGATGGATTATACGGGGCTTAGTTCTTCAAAGCTTTTGACATGGTCAGCAGAAGTGGCCTTTTCAAACTCCTGAGGAAATTAGGTTGCCCTCCCAAACTACTGCAGTTCATTGAGTGTTTTTACGAGGAAACTAAATGCACTGTCAAATTCAATGGAGCCCAATCAGCACCTTTTGAGGTTTGCAGTGGTGTCAAGCAGGGATGTGTGCTCGCACCTACTCTGTTTGGCATATTCTTCTTCTGTCTACTGCATTATGCGTACAACGACATAAACGAAGGTGTGTTTCTCCATACAAGATCCTCTGGAAAACTATTTAATGTATCAAGGCTGCGGGCAAAAACCAAGGCTAGGAAGCTACTCGTCAGGGAACTCCTGTATGCTGACGATGCAGCTATTGTGGCTGATTCTGATATTCAGTTACAGTGCCTGGTTGACAAATTATCTGCTGCTTGCCAGAAGTTCGGCTTAAACATCAGTCAAAGCAAGACTAAGATACTTGTCCAAAACACAAACACTGCAACTCAAGTAAGCATTAATGGCCAACCACTAGAAATTGTTGATCACTTTTGTTATCTTGGCTCCATCATATCCAACAACACTCTACTGGATAAAGACATAAACAACAGGATAGCCAAGGCAATGGCCACCATGTCACGGCTGCAGAAAAGAGTCTGGGACAACATATTGCTGACTAACAGTACTAAAGCCCTAGTCTACTGGACCTGTGTGTTGAGCACCTTGCTGTACGGAAGTGAAACATAGTCAACCTACTCATGGCAGGAAAAAAAGCTGAATGTTTTTCACCTCCGATGCCTAAGGCGGATCTTTAAAATAAGGTGGCAAGATAAGATAACCAATGAGGAAGTGCTACAAAGAGCAGGGTGCCAGGACATCCGCTCTGTTATCAGCAGCAGACGCCTTGGCTGGCTTGGCCACGTTCGTAGAATGCCAGAAGGTCGACTTCCACAGGACATCCTATATGGCGATCTGATAGAAGGCAGGAGAGCCGCTGGTCGCCCACTGTTACGTTATACGGATGTATGCAAACGCGACATGAAGCTCTTCAAAATCGACACTGGCAACTGGGAAGAGGTGGCACTGGACAGATCCTCATGGAGAGAGAGCATAAAGGAAGGGTTAAAGATTGCAGATGCCATACACAACAGAAGCAGAAAGAAGGGTGAAAATGCAACGGCGCCTGGTGATTATATATGCCCAACCTGCGATCGCAGCTGTGTATCAAGGATTGGCCTCTTTAGTCACACAAGAAGTTGCAAAGGGAAAAGATCGTCTCTCGAGACGTAAAATGCCACAGAGTTCTTCAAAATTATTTTTGTCAGTAGTTATAGTCCTTATCTAAAGAGGAAATTGGTCGAAAGTCACTAAGTGTTCTGTTGTTTATAGGGTTATTGTCTGTTTTAGGTGATATATGCAAGATTAAAATGTCTGTCCTGTTTCTAACATGTCACTGTATAGACTAAGTAGTAGGGGTCCTATTTTGGGGGGAAAAAGTTTGTAAATTTCGTATGTCAAACCGTCTGGGCAAGGGGATTTATTTTTTGGGGTAGTGTCTAAGCCAGCCCTCAGTTTCTTGAGTGTAAAGTGTTCGTTGATCATTTCTTTGTCCGTCGAAGGTATTGTTTTGTAGACATTTAGGAAAGCGTTTTATGCATCTGTTTCTGTATGCTCTTTATTATATATGTTAGTGAAATGTAGCGTAAAAATGTCAACTATTTTGTCGCTGTCTTGTAGGCTATGTTTATTCCATCTATTTAATCCAAATGTTTGTTATTTTGTCTATCATTCTGTTTTTTTGTGTATTTTGTTCCGTCGCCAAGAATAATTTATTTGATCCTTTTGTCATTCGGGTGTTTTGCACCTGATCTCGGCTCCTCTTTATTTTGTTGTATTTCTCTTCAAGTTGGGATTTTAATTCTATTTTTTCTATTTCGACTTGAGTTTGGGTTGGCAGATGTGTCTTTGTACTTCATTTTTCCTCTTTGTTTGTTTTATTCTAGTTAAAATTTTAAATTGTTTTTTAATTGAGCGTTTAATCAATGCCCATTGTCTTTGTTAGTTTGTATTCATGTTTGATTATGTCTTGTGCTGTGGTTAGGAGACGTTGGCTAATTAATTCTTTGATTACCGTGTCTTTAATAGATTATTATTTAGATTCCAATGGGGTTTTTTGTTTCTTTTTTCCCCTAAATCTAGTAGTACCCCTTTATGGGGACTTTTCCCTTCCCCTTAAGGGTGGTTCTATTGGGGCACTGGTTTGATCAGTGTTGGTCCTGCCCACAGTTCCCGGTATGGTGATGAGAACTTTATACACCCTGGGATCGTCTACGTATTTGAGATGAATGTAATGAGGAACCTTATTGGTTTGAATTCCCTAGCTTGACAAGTTTTACGTTTGAGCCATCTTCAGTGAAAGATCTCTATATTTTTTCGTTTTACGATAATGGGTGCTACCCAATGTAATGTTCTTTTGACTTTTTCATCTTCTATAGTAGAAACCTCGACTTCCCTAGAATACAGTTTCTCACCCTTACAGTAGTTGGAACTAAGAACCAAACAAATGTGTTCTCAAATTTCTAGAGTTAACCCACGTCGTCCGGAGTCTGACTTAAAATAGTCATGAGGTTTGCCATCCATTGTGGCTTTGACAGCCCCGTGTCTGCCAATTGAAAGAGTACCCGACCATATCTTCTTCTCCGCCAAGAACGTTTCTACAGACATTAATATGAAGAATCAAATGAGTAAATTCTAATAGAGAGAAAATGTATCGAAATTTATGAAAGGTATAAAAGAAGAAAATGTAATGTAGAAATTATAGAAAGTACAGAAAAATACACAATATGCTCCCGCCTGCCAAACGTCTTGTTAGTAATCCATCATCATCATCATCATCATCATCAAACTCCATTTGAGTGAGTGCTTCCTAGTAATTTATAGAATAACAGAACACAAACTAATCCAAGCACGAATGTTCACTTCTAAAGTCACTAACAGATGTAAATCATAATATCGGTACGTGACTGTATAAATTAGTTTGGATCGGTCATCGCAGTAAATTATTTTATTTTTCTTCAGTATTTATTTTTAGTAACATCAATATCTAGTGTTTATAACCCAATCATTGGAAAGGCTTCGGAAGTCAATCCTGAGAAAAAATCAGGAGCTGGCGACCCAAAGGCAGTTTGCAGCACCCAGTGCTACACTCTGGCAGAACCTGCGATGCCGCTGACCCCAAACTGTATCGGCACTGACGTTCCTTTGGATACATCAGCTGCATGGAGATGGGGGAACTGATGTCTGGGCAACATCGTTTCGACCACAGCTAATGCCCAGGCATTCATCTCATCAAGATGATCCATAGTCGCTTCGCGACTGAAGGAGTCTGTATATATATGTCTATATATCACAGAGGACAACAAAACAATGTGAAGAAGACTTTAATAAATCGTTGTTTTTCTTATGGTAATGTATAAATGAATAACTTTTCAGGAATCTGTTGAATAACAATTTCATTCAATGTATGTTCACTTCAGCAAATAATGATACGTTTAATATATCGAAATTATCTAGGATGTTACAAGTTCTTCAAGCATTGATTGTTCTGAGCATCACTTTAGTTTTTCTACACAGCTATGTGTTTCTAGATCTTTCTATCGGTTCTCCAAAAAATATATTAGTTACAACGTAAGTATTCCAATCCATTATGTTCATTAATTTGTCGTTTTAAAAAAATAAGCATAGAGTTTGATTGTGAAAAGTCTTAAATTATTAGATACACTCTATCAGGAAATTAATCAAGATTTTTTTGTGGATTGAATTTATTCCACCATTAATTTCCTTTAAGCGGTAGGCATAGACATAAATAAATATAGACTGGCCGAAGGAAGTAACTTCATGTAACTTGAAAACATATATATCTATTGTATTCGGATTTCCAAATTATGAAAAAGTTGCATGATCTTCATTCTTAGAGATTAAACAAAACTATTGTAATACTTATATAGGTTATGGCTGAATAGATATGAATAATTAACTTTTATACTGCTCATAAATGCTGTATAATAAAGTAAACTAAATTGCAAGTCACAATGTTTCGTTTCGTAAAACTCTTTAATCGGCCAGTCTATATGTATTTATGTCTATGGCGGTAGGCCTACGTCGTTTTTACAAAGCTTAAAACAGTTTTACTCCTGCGGATGTTCATGATGCTTAATAAGTAAATTGAAGTCCTGTGCAGGCATTTTGATAAGGCCCATCCTTCTTGCAGAAAAAAAAATACAGGCGCAGATAACGTAAAAATTCAATAGGCCATATACCCCCGGCTGACAACGGCTTTGTCTGCATCAGATGTGGTAAAATATGTAGGTCTCAACTGGGTTTGTGTAGCCACGTGAAACACTTCACTCATCCTTAATCTTCGGAATCGAAGACATTGACATTATATATAGATAAGAAAATGGAAGATTACAAATGACCAAGACTAAATAAAAGAGTGTCTAGATGTAGAGCTTATCAGAGAAAACTAATAGAAGGATAGCGTCAGGACCACTTTGTCCTAGACCCAAAACTTCTCATTACCGACCGTGATGATATCCACTTCATCGTTAATCGGAGTCATACAGGAAAAAGTACCAAAAAAAAAAAAAAGACCTCTTGATCAGGGCGAGACCAATCGATACAGAAGGCCTCAACACTGACATAAAACATCACAACATGTGGGCAGTTTTGAACCAATAGCGCGTTTCCACGTCGTACAGACCTGTGACGTGGCAACGAGCTATTGACTAAACTGCCCACAGGTTATGACTTTGCAGGTCAGTGTTGAGGCCTTCTGTATCGATTGGTCTCGATCCACTAGCGGATCCAGAACTTTGGAGTGGGGGGGGGGGCGATCATTTTCCAAATCCAAACCCTAACGCCCAGTAAACCCTAACCCTATGCATAAACCTGCGTACAGCATATATATATATATATATATATATATATATATATATATGCCTATATATGAGAATAAAATAAAGCAGTGTTTTGGCGAAAAAAAAGTCATGTTGAGGCCTTTCTATTGCAAGCTTACGGGTCTGGAGGAGCGCAGTAAGCAACATAAACTCTGTCTGGAAAGGGGAAGGGCGGTAGAGTGAAAATGATTAATCCTCGCTCCTTTTTAAATTTCTGATAATGATTACATTTGGTATTAAAGAATAGGGGTGGGGCGATTCAATATAAGAATTTAATTTATAGCATATTGTCACAGCCTAGTTCTGGTTGTAGGCGTGATGACGCGAATGTCTCTGTGTGTTGTACTGGTACCACAATAATATTCTTTGTTTTCTTAACCAAATACTTTCTCACACGCACTAGATTTGCTGGTGCGTGAGAACACTAACATACTGAACTCTCCGACCACAACATTTAGAATGATTAATAGACTCACTGGTAGCAGACATGGTTTTTATTCACATAAAATATAATCACAAAAGATATTGGCGACTTCAGCCATCACAAATTACATCCAAGGAAATAAGTCCTGAATACAAATCAATTATAATAACTTCAATACTTATACATAACTCTACTTGTCAAAAATATCCATAACACTCCTCTCTCTACAAGAGTCCAAAATCAACTGAGGTGTCCACCTCATGGTCAGCTTCCGACCAAACAAAATCTCGTGCTAACTGCACGGAATAGTTCAGTGACTACTAGTCACCAGATATTACAGGGGTTCTAAAACTGGTATATGACACATATATAAATTATATTAGTGACAGATTTATTATGTAATTTCTTAACTATAATACAAAAAGTAAAAGTATTGGTTTGTCCAATGTATCGCCCCTCCCACCTAGTACAACCCTCTTTCATTTTATATTTACTAATCATAAAATTTGAGATTATAGAGTGCGCGACATAATATACAATGGGTTCACATATCAATACGTAGTTTATATTATATAGATATTCAACTAATTTTGTTCACATAAATAGAAGACTAGAGGGGGAGGATAGTACATGCAATCGCCCCCCCTTACACCACCGAATCGGCCAAGATTCCAGAAGGGGAGCGAAATAATACAAAATTTATATATTAATTCAACTAATTTTGTTCAGAAACTAGGATTTCTCCATAAAAGTAGGACCGCCCTCCCCCACTCCAAGGATTTAGGTGGGAAGGGCAGTAGAGGTATTCGCCCCCCACACCCACACCCAACCGGCCAACAGGGGGAACGACATAATGTAAAAATCGGTTAAAATATCAATAACAAGTTTTAATCATATAGATATTTAATTGATTCTGTTAGCTAGCTGTGATTTCTACAAAAAAATTGGCCCGCCCCCTCCACTCAAAAGTTTATGCATAAACATGCGTACAGCGGATTGATGCCATCGCCCCCTCCCGACCCCACCATATCGGCCAACATACTAGATGGGGGGGGGGACGAAATAATCTAAAAATAGGTTAAAATATAAATAATTGATATATATTATTAACACAAGTAATAAATTCGTATACAAATTGTGTGAATTCTATACTAAACTTCTTCCGCCACCCCTTCGGAAGGGGGTCGGCCGAGTGGGTTGGGGCGATCGGCCCTACCGCCCCCCCCACCCTGAATCCGCCAGTGTCTCGATCAGGGACAGAAGTTGACTCTCAGCTAAGCTATCGGACAACAATACGAAATGTCAACAAACACAATATAAAAAATACTTTAAAAAAAACAAAAGCTTATCTAAGGGGGAAAACTACACATTTACAGCTATATAACTCAAGGGTGTAAAATTTATTTCCCTTTTCAGATAGCAAACAAATAATTAATTACTAATAATTAATTGACAAATCGGCTAATTTTTAAATGATCCGCGTTTTCGAAAGTACACAAATAATTGTGGAAAGTCTCAACTTGATCCGAGAAGAGGTGTTGGAGAAATAGACAAGACAGAGTGAGTTGATCTAGGCTTTGTAAAGATGTTTATGGGATAAGAAGTACTAGCAACCATGAGAAGGTCAATGTATTGAAACAGAAACTTAAAGGTAATGACGACTCAACTAAATTTTGTATCGAATGTGGTCAGAACCAGGAAAAAAAACAGTGTACAGCTTTTGTAAAAAGAGGTACCACTGGTTTAAAATGTGCAGGTAAAGACGCAATGCTAAACTGGTAGAAGACGTCAGCCACAGTAATGAAGTTACGGTGCGATAAGTTCTGCAAGGTGCGATAAGTTCTGCAATGTGGGGGGCGCGGTGGCTGAGTGGTTAATTGCATGGCTTCTGAGCCTGAGGTCCTTGGTTAGAATCTCGGGGAAGACTGGGATTTTTAATTTCGGGAATTTAGGGTGCCCCTGAGTCCACCCAACTCTAATGGCTACCTGACTTTAGTTGGGAAAAGTAAAGGTGGTTGTTCGTTGTGCTGGCCACATGACACCCTGCTCGTAGACCGAATGTTTTGAAAGGGGAACTTTAGTTCTGCAGTTAGATAGTATAAAAGAGATAAACTTGAAGATATCAATGTCACTGAAGACAAGTGGACTGCATGACAAAACAAATACTTCTCATATTGATCATGGAATCAAATACAACATTCTTTTGAAGTCAGAGTTTAAAAAGCGTCAAGACTAAGTAAATCGTGCCTTTTCAGTGAAGTCACTTAAGTCGTATACGAATCATGTGATTGAGACTCAATGAGCATTTATAGCATTCCTTGCGATCTATGGGGCAAATGATGTAAAGGTCATCTATTTCTATGGCCCACGGTTAACGAGGGTGTCATTTGGCAAGCACAACGACCGACCGCCTTTACTTTTCAGCAGAGTTAACTACAACAACGCATCTTGCGTATTTTGTACGCAAATGGACACGAAAATGCGCGAGTACATGAGACTACTGAATGGGTTAGCTGAATGGTTGTATTCTTAGGAATGACAAAGTTCGAATTTGTAATGATCGCAAAGATCTCATTACATCTATCAAGTGGAAACACCAACCAATGAATACTATTGAAGATGTGACCACTAACATTCCAGGTTCCAAGATATTCTCAGTACTCGATGCCAAGTCAGGGTTTATGTAAATAAAGCTTGATAGCGAATCCTCTTTTCTCACAACTTTCAACACACCTCTAGGTCGATATAGGAGGCTACAGTTACCTTCGGAATAAAATCAGCGCCAGAGATTTACAAGAGAATTATGGATGAAATACTTCAAGGTGCATATGTCGTCTTGCAAAAAGCCACTCAATAAAGAGAAGGGCAAGAAAAAATCAGACTCACTTACTCCTGCTAATTTACTCGAAACTGATACGCAAAGATTATTTAGTTCATTGTTCTTTTGCACTAAATTAAATTTATAGCTTTTAAATGGCGCTACTTTCATGCTTATAGCATCCTCAGAGCACTATGGTCCAATATCATTTGTGGACCAGTGGAGAGGTATCTTGGAGAAGGTTTTCTGTGCTGCCTTTAGGCGCTCAGTAAACACAACTCTGCTCGAATCGGGTGTCGAACCTCGAACCCCCCCCCCCCCAGAGGTAATCAAGTTCAAGCGTCCTTAAAGACATGATAGATTTGTCAGTGAACTATTATGTTTGACCTTTCGTAATATGGCCGTTAGCCAAGTTGCTAGAGCATTGTTCCAAATTCGCAAATGTCGTGGGATCGTTTCTCACACTAAAATATTTTTAAATCAAATTTTGTTAAATCTAGGAATATTTTTGTATAAAGAATTAAAGTAAAATCATAGTAAGGAACTAAAATATTTCTCATTGGTTTTGCAAGCCAGTAATCGATGTTATGATGATAAATACTTCATAAATTGCATCAAATATATTTCCATAACCAGAAACTGGGTCGTACTAGATGACGTCTCTACACCTTGTGTGGATGTAACTCTGATAACCAAACAAGATGATTGGAGTGTCGCTATTTTTGTTGACGGAAAAAAAGACATTATTGGATGTAGGTAGGTCAAAGGTGTCAGTCAACATTTAACGTTTTCTGCTAGATATGTTTGTAAAATGTTTCACGTGTTTTGATTATCCCTTCGTCTACTTCCTAGTAAAAAAAACTCCCGCAGGGTAACCGGTGATGGCAACTGGCAGGGTTTAAATCCGGGGCCATCGTGATGAACGAATGAACGACAGCCCATCGCGCAAACCACACAATCCAACTTTCTTATTCTCAAAGCCCCAGCTCTAGCTCCATCTCCCCCCACCCATTTAATTTATTAAGATTGTTGTCCCTTTTTTGCATGGATTGCATTTTAATTTTTTTTTTCACCCCGTATCATTCCAACAAAATGTGTGACTACTTCAAACATAATTTAGACATTACAAATGTAAGATAAAATAAGATAAACGCTAACCCTAACTAACATATTTTAAACATTTCTTTCAGTCCTCCCAAATGTTATCAAATCACCAGAAATTATCTTCAACAGTCATCAAGTCATTTTTCAACGTTTACATTTATCAACACATCATCCAAATTGGCTGGATATTTATTCGCTATAGAAAATGGCGCCAAAGTAATTCTAGATACTGAATGCGACGCTTTAGTTGAAAACATCACTGGAACATTTCACATCAATGATGCACACCAATCTGGATTGATGTACGAGGGTGCGGGCTTGTTTAATCCTTTTCATCATTTTGGCTTGACCGAAGCCTTTCCCAAAGAATTTTGGGCTATAGGTAGAATCAACACAACTAGAAACATATCTGAACAGAGAAACTCTGATATTTACTCTATAGTAGACTGGAGCTCGGTGTCTATAAGACAAGGGGTAACTGTCTCTGCCTCGACTTGCTTAAAATACACTCTAGGCAATGTAAGCCGACCTACAGTTGTAAATACCACTCCAGTTTTTATTAGAAATTCAACTGCAGCATCATTCAGCACTGGACCTACAGTTTTCTTTGAGGATGTCTTCAAGTTGCTTTTTATTCCACTAGAGTTAAATTCAGCAGAGAAGAAAACATTCAGGACAAGATTATTAAACGAAATGATCAAAGGTTCTCAACTTTTGACGTCTTTCTATTATGTATCTACACACATACAACCTTACGACTGTGAGTACGTCGCCGAAGCTGGTAAGCAGAGTTTAAATACAAGTTGTGTTTCTAGTTCTAACTGTACTGACATGTCGTCTTGTAACCTAAACGATGAATGCTGTAATGATATAATGAAGAACGTAACCATTTGCGTCATGAAGGCATGTCTTCCATTGAAAGATTTGACTAACATAAAAGTACTTGTCTCTTCTTGGATAGATGATCTTACAAAGTTTACACCAAAAAAGTTATTACATCCAAGAACTATCACTAAAGCGGTGTATCGTATTCCTCAGCAATTAACAATATTCAACAATATTACCAATGATGTAGAGAAAATAGTTTCCAAAGACATAGTATCATTATGTGGACTTAATGTAACAATAAACTGGCATGCAATACAGAAAATGACTAACCCTGTGATAGACGACATATTGCTAATTATAGTAATAAATTATGACAGCTTGTTTCCTTCTCTTGGTTTTAATGAGTTTTTACACAGACAGTATTTTAAGTTTATTGTTTACTGTGTGCCCTCAGTAGAAGCCTTTCAGACGTACACGGATAGAGAGGGATTTCAATACGTTACTTTCATAGAAGGTGTAGCTCATGGCTGGGAATTTTTCTATGTATGCACTGCTGGCGCCATGAAGCTTGGTCTACCAGTTCAAGGCTATCTCCAGATAGGAGACGATGTCCTTCTGAATACTTGGAACATTGTTGCACTCCCTAGGACAGAAATGATCATCTTCTCTCAGATGCAATATAAAGAACTATATAAGAAAGATCCTAAAAGTGAATGGGTTCACTGGAATTCTTACAGAGGTCAGAGTGCAGTTGAAAAAGTTATTGAGGAATTAAAAACTGCTTTGAATCTTACCGTTGAGGAGCAGTTAGAGAAATACCCGCGAGTTAATTTCACGATATTTGCAGAAAGATTTCTCAAAAACTTGGAAGGTAACCTGAAGCCCAACTTTGTAATTTACGGTGCAACAGATATTTTTTATGTCCCACAAATTTTACAGAATGAGTATATTACAGCCACTGAAATATTTCGTAGGCATAACTGTATGGTAGAGTTAGTAGTTGGGAATATTTACATGGGACTGAAGAATCCTTTTGAGGAAAAGTATTTGTTTGAAGGACATGGGCTTTGGAATAGCGACAGACAAAAGCCATGGACGTTTTTTGATGCTAGAAATGAGACTTTTATACATCCGTTTAAATGGCTTAGCAATACGAAAAATGAAGAAGGAAGAACGTTTGCTTGTGAAAGATATTTACCATTGCTGAGTTGATTGTGAATTCAATCTATAGCTAAATGATATATGCTAATATGTGTTTGGTTTTCTATGAATGCTGAGCCAGCCTTAGGCAAGGGAAAACTAGGCAGCTGACTTTTGCCTCAGATTGGAGGGGGCCTCGCACAGACTGAAAACAATTTTTTTTTATAGAAGAAATAGCGACTAGTTCTCACTGTTATTGTTGGAGTGCACTAGGTTTTTAAAAAATTTAGTAATTTTAATGGGTTTTTTTTTCTATGTTTATTTTAATTTTTCTATTTCAATTGAGCGCACTGAATTCACTTTGCCTAGGGCCTCCACTTATCAGAAGCCGGCTCTGATGTATGGTAAAGCCTACACTATTTACAGCAGTTTTATATATTTGACCACAGCAACTTCTAAAATTATTATTGTGTGACCTTTTTTTGTGATTAAGAATTGGTTTAGGTCAACAATATTTATTTTTTTTGTACTTAAAATTAAAGTGGATTTGTCGGTGAATGATTTGTCATGTACCTATTGTCAGCGAGCCATTTGTCGTGTGAACCATTTGCCATGAGCGCATTGTGAGTGGAATGATTATCTGTGAACTATTTGTCTAATAGATAATTTGTCTTGAAAGATTTTTTGATGAACAATTATGTTTGACCTTTAGTAATACTGCCGATAGTTAAGTTGTTAGCGCATTTTTTTCTCATACTGGCTAATTTGTTTTCTTTTCTTTTTAAATTTATGAATTGAACATAAAGTAGAAATTAATTTGAAATATATTTTAAATATATTATTTTTAGTGAAATGTTAAATTTACGAAAAATTAGCTCCCTTTAGCTCATGGCCAAATTATTACATGCTTGCGAATCTTGGACACTAACTACAGAACCAGATAGGAGGATCCTAGCAATGGTGATTGGGCTCCACGATGACTTGCTGACCATTGTAAAAAAAAAAGCAAATAAACCTTAATAGCAGTATTACAAGGTCTTCAGTGCTCGCAGAAAGACCTTCCTTCATGGAACAGTACCAGGAAAAAGAAGAACAGGTAAAGCGATGGGAAGACAACATCAAAAAATTGACTGGCCTTTCAATGAAAGAGATGATTCACCACCTTCACCCGTTACCCATTCCATAGTCTGTTGGATCGTTGGGACACCACACATGATCTGTTGACCGTCTTCCTCCATTTTATTTTCAGCCTTTTGCATTAAGTAGAATATCTTACAGGTGGCAGGCATGTCTGTCTTTGAATGAGATTCTATTCAAAGTAAAAGTCAGAAAGGAATGGTTCACTAGGCTAAGGGATAGGTGATGGTAAAGACATTGAGGGGAAAGGTCATGGTGTAGCGCAATGGCGTATTTTTGAGGAGGAAATTACAAATTGTATAAAATATTTGCTAGAAGTCTAAATGTTAGATACTTATTGATATTGCATATTTTATTAAACTGTGATGCCTCTCAACTAATCTCTATTTTATTTTTCATTAGTCAATATAAAAATGGCGAATTAAGAAGAGGAGTATGGATTCAATTCGTGTAGGGGGGGGGTTTGATGAAATCAAGTGAAGAGGCCATTACCTTTGAATAGATTATGTGGGGCTAGGTAGATTTTATTGGGAGATTTCTGGAATAAAACATTGTTTTTTTTTTGCCGAGATTAATTTTCAAAAAAAAAAAGGGGGAAGCGTAGGGAAATGCGTTGACAGCTGGCTGAAGCGTATGTCTAAAGTCAGCAAGTAGAGTGCAAATCGGCAGAGAGAAACTCTGTGACGACCATCTCTTTTGTTTTAGTACAGGACAGTAAGCACTGCAGGGGTGAACGAAATGTATCTGAACATAATCTGGCGTATGCGTCTTCGTGCCAGCAATGTATGGACAATGATGCAGATTTCAGTAAATCGTACCAGTGACAACCATTGGTTTTCAAAAGAATTTAAACAAAAAAAGGGTGGCGTCGACTTTAATTCGAACTCGTGGCATTCGCCTCCTCGAGCAGACTTGCAAATCACTACACTAGTTAGGTATTATTGACTAGGAGTTATTGTATACTTGTATATTGGTTCTTTCAATATAGAGCGGCGACATATAAAGGGGACTAATTCAGCTTATACCACCAATTTAGTGAAGAACAATTTCTTTCCCTTGTTCGAGATACCAAACAAAATAACTTATTACCAATAATTATAATAAATAATTATAATAATTGTATTATATCAGATAAGATAAGTTAATTTTTTTTTATTTGATTCTTGTGTTGCCAGGTAAAAGAAATAATTGTGCCAAATTTCAACTTGAACCGAGATTAGGTGTCGGAGAAATAACGTGTACAAACTTTTACCAGGTAGACATACATAAGCTTTGTAAAAATAAACTTGTAGCGATTTCAATATATTGTAGCTAATGAGCAAAAATTAACTAAAATACTTTGAGTGATCGTAGACTTGGAAAGATAAAATATATAAGTTAAGTTTTAATATAAGCTGATGCCGGAGAGGTCTAACTAACATGGAGCACAATAAAAAAAACACCCCGTTAATCCACCACGAAATTAAGGGCTGTTACATGTCTCACCATAATAAAATAGTCTTTTAATTCCCTAAGAGTTAAACTCACTTAAAAATATACATCCATTTAAGAGAAAAATAACATAACATGGTTGCTTTCACACTAGACAAATATAGCAGTTAATCAGCATTTAAATAATATATAGACATATAGCATGAATACACAAAATATTTGAAATTGCCATGATTTTCAACAAAAAAAAATGTTCTAATTTAATATAATGTGTCCTTAGTACGTAAGTAATGAAAGGACAAAGGCATAGCCCTCGGCACCAAAATCAGACTGATGCGCTGGCATGCCCACATTCTTATGTTTGCGAGTTCTAGACACTGACAGAAGAGCTAGAGAGGAGGATCTTAGCAATGGAATTGCGGTTTTTGGGCTGGTAGAGGTACATTAGTCCTAGAACACTTTTTCGTGTGACTTTGGAGCCCCATTTAGGAGTCCCGTCTGAATGTAAAGGTGGGATGCGTGGTCGAAAGGCTAAGTACGCTTAAACTCGGCTGGGCTTGCAACCTATCAAGGGGGCTCGAGGTCCGACACCCGACTCGAGCAGAGATGTGTTTACTGAGCACCCAAAAGGCAGCACGGAAAAATCTCCCAGATACCCCCTTCCCTACCGGTCCACAAATGAAATTGGACCATAGCGCTCTGAGCATGCTGACAACTATAATTTATTTTATTCGCTTTGGTGGTAAAGGAGCCAGCCATTTTTCGTTTGGCATACCTTTCCTACAGGGCTGAGGCTAATGATTTTTTTTTTTGGCGTCCATAGCTTTCATGGTCACCATCTTTCTTGACATATAACAGTCTAGGGCTATGTTTCCCAGAAGTAAAAATTTATGATTTCCACTGTTTTGAGGTCCCATTTGATTACGTGCACATATCTGAGTTGAGGACGACCAGTTTTTCTTGAGCCAGTCGCGAGTTGTCCATTAGAATGACTTTCTGGATACGATTGTCCTCAATGATGTTAAGGATGGTAAAGTTGCTAGGAAGACGCTTTCAAGCAAGTATCTCTGTTTTACACACTCTTTCTTGCCATGTGGTGGAAAGCGTGGTCAAGAGGCTAAGTAGGTTTGAACGTAGCTTGGCTTGGCTACCTCTGAAGGGGGCTCAAGGTACTGAGCGCCTAAAGACAGAACGGAAAACCTTCTCCTAGATACCCCTTACCTCTACTAGTCCACAACTGAGATTGGACCATAGCGCTCTGACCATTCTATAAGTATGAAAGTAGCGCTATATATAAGCTACAATTTATTTATTTTATGTGATTTACAATATCCTTCAAAGGCAGCGAAAGTGTGGGTAGTTCACGACCTCACTGCCGTACAATAGTGTGCCCAAAAGGCACACCTTGAGAACCTCTATTTTGGTCATTGTACTGAGCTTCTGGTTTTTCCAAATTCTTGGTCTGTCTATTGAAGGTCGGTGTAGCCGTGACCTGCCCTTATTTTAAATCGATACAACATGCCACAAATGTGACATGACAGTGATGACATCAAATATGTAGGCTACACATACATATTTATATACATACAGTGCTTCTTTACTAAAAAAAAAAGTACTCAGTGATTAGGTGCCGGTACTCTGTAGTTAAATGCCTAACTTTTAACTACTAAAAATTAATAATCATTGATCATTGGCCTCCTTCAGAACGACTATGGATCATCTCAGAGCACACTTCCTCGTGTGGCTGTGGAGCCCTATTTTGGAGAGACACTCCCGTCCACAGATAGCGCAGGTTAAGGTGGCTTTTGCTTCGGTGGTAGAGAAGCTGGCCGTTTTTCGGATTGTACGTTTTTCTTCCTGAGCTGAGACCCATGTACTTTCACTGTCCATAGCTTTTTTGTTACTGTCTCTCTCCATCTGTTGCGGTCTAGAGCTATGTCTTCCCAATTGCCAGTATTGTTCACTGATGTTCACTGATTTGAGGTCACGTTTTATTACATCTATGTAACGGAGGTGGGGGCGACCAGTTTTTCTTGTGCCAGTAGCGAGTTGACCATAGAGGATGACTTCTGGGATGCGCTTGTCCTACTTTAATAATATACGTTAAAATACAAGAAAGTAATAGTTTTTTTCAAAAACGTGCCGGTATGCCATACCGGTGCGTACCGTCACAAAAAAATATGGGAAAAAACCTCGAGCCCCCTCATAGGTAGCCAAGCCAAACCAAGTTCAAACGCATTTAGCCTCTCGACCACGCTTCCACCGATTAAATTATGTATATTCATTTTATTATGTCTTTAATTAAAGGTCAAGGAACAGCCAAAACCTCGTACAGGATGTCGTGAGATTACGGCTGGCAGGGTTTGAACCAAGGACTCTCGAGACGACATGTCCCGAGCACATATATTACGACCAGGAAGCCATCTATAGTTCGTAATTTGCAAACATGAAATATTCAAAATTATTAAAACTATTTTGTTTTCTTGATTGGGAAGAATGCATATCATTTATCATATAGTGTAGTATATTGAACTAAAGTAATGTATATCATAACAAGTTTTATGTTTTTAAATATTATCCTCAGAATCTTTAGCGCCAAAAATGCTGCGCAAAAACAGCTGCTTCTCCCGTTCCACTCATTTGGGGGGGGGGGAGGAAGGGGGCGAGGATGCCTAGGTCAAGGTTAAGCTGAGAAAAAAAAATATACACATGCTTCCGTTCAAATGTACATTAAAATCTTCAAGCGTAGCGATTCTATTCATAATCATGCTCATGGGCGTAGCCAGGATTTTTTTTTCGGCGGGGGGGGGGGAAAGCCTCTTCCCATCTGCTCTGAGGACCGCAGACCCCATGCAACGCTCTGTCACAATCTTACTAAGGGGTCGACTCCCAGTTTGGCATAGAATTTCCTTGATTTAGACTCGATCTCTATAACTGACTCCTAAAATCTGTCTTAGCCATCTTTGTTGAGCCACATTTAGTGTTTTTCAATTTCTGCAGATGACTATTCACTGCACATTATCAATGGAGCCAGCCACTGGTAGAAATGTGTAACCTCTCTTGAATACGCTCTTGGAATTAGGTGATTTTAGTTTGCTTTAGATTTTATATCGAAAAGGGAAGTTTTATCGTCAAAATCATCTGTTCGAGGTTTTAAACTAAAAAATCTCTGGAGTTATTTTTTTAAAAATTCAAAACCCCATTTAGCTACATCCTGAAATTTATAATGCAGAAATGTTCAATAGTAATTATGAAATTTTTAGAAAAGATAGGGCTGATAATCATGGAGGAGTTCTTTTAGCAATAAAAAAACACTCTTATAGCAGAAGAAATAACCTTACCTAACTCAAAAAATATAGAATCAATATTTTGTAAAATTAATACCCCCTCAACATCCCTAATAATAGGCAGTATTTACAGACCACCAAATTCTAGTTTAGAATACATGCAGGAACTATGTAATCAGATTACTACACTTATAGAAACAAATAAAAATGCAGTTTTTTCAACCTACCAGATATAAATTGGAATACACTAACCATAGATAAACACCAAAACCTTAAGGACATAAATGAGCTTTTCATAGAAACTTTACACAACCTAAGTTTAGATCAAATCATTAAAAAGTCTTAACCAACAGACCTGGATAAGTAGTTGATTATGATATTATCCCTGGTCTATCACACCATGAGATCTTACAAATACACAGTCAGATAAAAGCAGTAGCCAATACAAAAACCAAAAGAAAAATCTTACTCTGGAATAAATGTAACCTAACACAACTACACCAAGCTGCATTAAACTTTCAACAAACATTCTTATTAGAAAAAGACATTAACCAACCAGTCGATGACCTCTGGAATTTCATTAAAAACCATCTTAAAAGCATTATAGAAAATCATATACCAACTAAATACACATCAAACAAAATAAATAAATGCTGGTTTAATAATAGACTAAAGAAGCTTTGTAAACAGAAGGAAAACCTATATAGAAAATTTAAAGAAACCAAGGCAGAAAGAGTTTACAAAAAGTATATAAAAATTAAACACCTAACCCAAAAAGTAAGCAGACAGCTGCAGAGTGAATACATAAACAATTTAATATCTAAAGATAACAACAAAAACCTACTGTCATATATTAAGTCTAAGAAAATGGAAGCAACAGGCGTAGCGCCATTAAAAGATGAACATAACATAATACATAATGATAATGAAACTAAAGCAAACATCCTAAACAAATTGGTTTTCTGTTTAATAGTGAAAAATCTTTTATTTCTTTTCAACCTCACTCCTCTTTGTAGATCACGAGGTATCACTCAAGTCGGTGCATACAGTGGCGTAACATTCATGGCGCTAAGGGGTTCAATGAACTCGAGCCCACGACCTGTAGGGGCCCACTCCCGATGGCGCAACAACCATTGCGCCAGGGTCAGAGTTAACCCTATGCAACATTAGGGCCCCCAAGACATTTTTAGTAGTTATATATAATATCTGGACTTATATGGGAACCCAAAAAAGGCCCCATTTCTCAAATAGCTTAAGGCCTTTTCAACTCTAAATACGGCACTGCATGGCGCGTAATGGTTTCATTGCGCCTGGGCCCATGACTAATGACCAATTGTGACCTACCTGAGGGGTGACAACAACGGGGGAGAACAATAATTACAATTTTCTTAAAATAGTTTTAAAATATGTAAAGTTTCCTAACCATATCCTAAACATCAATTCAAACTTTATACTTTCAAAACGTTAATTTATGTATAGCCGCAAACTCCCGCGCATGAGCGGCCTGGGCGCTTGTGGTGTAAGGAACTGCTTTTATCAGGTTTATTGTAATGGTGGTGACATGTGGGAACCATTCCTTCATTTGGTTTTTCCCATCTATTTTAATAAACCTTATTTATCTGCTTTTTGTTTCATTTTTCTATTACCATAAATTTAGACTAAAAAATATGTAGGCCTACTACTATACCAGTGGCGTAGCATCCATTACAAAAGTAACATATTCTGTTACATAGGGAATCTTTAATGATGTTAAAGTTTTAAACTACTTACCGTGAACGAATTGGGGATGAGGTTTATACATTTTTTCAAGATAGAGCGATGATTAATTTATCAAGGAAAAGTGTCTTTCACTTGAATGGCTGCCTTGTAACTTATGTGCACTGGACTGTCGTTCGGATGGTCTCGTGTTTATACCCTATGACAGAATCAATGTTGTTTGTTTTCCGACCGAATTAAAAAAAAAAAGAGCCTACTAATGACTTCACTTCATCAACAAGCTTGCCAAACATATAGACACCATGAACGACTGAGACACGGATCACATTGAAGAAGTTGACAATTAGTGACTGAAAGAAAATTAATTGCATAATAAATTTTAGTTTTAAGTTTAGCATGCAAAAACCTTTCATTTAATGGTCATCGGTAAGATTATTGTTTAGGTTTATTAAATTGTCATCTCTAAGATTATCGTTTAGGTTACACAGCTAACAATGACAATGTCTTAGCAGTTACATAAATTCTAAAGATAAAGCGAGCCTTTACCTTGACCCACAGATTTAAAACGAGATAAAAGACCTTATGGGCAATGCTGTTTTCTTATCTTATCTTATTTAATACAAACGTTACTAAAAAATGAAGATGATTACGTCCTAGGTCTAGTCATGCATATTAACCAATGACTTTAATTGTCCCAAGTCACTGTTTTTTTCCTAGCTGGTTCAGGCAACCCATTCCATGCTCTAATAGCGCTAGGGAAGAAGGAGTATTTTTACAAATTTGTCCTAGCATTTGGAACGACGAATGTGCCTTTATCTTTGTGTCTTTCTGATTATTTTATTAGATTTTGTATTTGAAGATTATAGTTCAGTGTTTTATGTATAATTGTCAAATTTGAATATTCGTTTGTTATGAATCTCGCTGCTCTATTTTATGTCTGTTCCAGTTTCTTTATGTTTTCTTGAGTTGATGGGTCCCAAACAGAGGATGCATATTCTATTATTGGCCTAACCAAGTGTGAGCAGGTCAGGCAGGCGCGAGTGGAGAGATACCTATTCTCTTCTGCTCAACATTAAAATTTACCAACAGTAGGCAGATGTTAGCGCTACTGGGTGGGCTCAATCTGTGCACCTCGGTATGGTGACCAAGGGGCTAGAGTCGCCTAAGTAACCAGACAACTAGCTATAACTAACCTAAACTAAAGGAAAACAAGATAACGAAACTTTAGTTAGGATAAATAAACAAACGAAACTTTATTTACATATAATATGCAAAAATAAATCAATAATAAAATATAATATATACACTAACTTGACTAACCACCACGACTGAACCCATCAACTAACTAAAACCCTCTAAATCTACACCACTACAAACACTAACAAACTAACCAACTACTAACACAAACTGATCAACCCAACTATCTAACTAAATCACTAAAACTAATACACTAGTCTAGACCTAGATCTACACTAACAAACTACAATAAACTAGTCTAGATCTACAATATTCTACTACTACAACCAACTCATAACTAAAACTAAAAAGGACACCTTAGTTAGTACCTTACTATAGTATTTGTAGATCTATTCACTAAGAACAGAAACAGACTATAACTAAGTTTACTAATAGAACTCTAAGGCAACACTACACTAGTATTACCTACAGAAACAAATTAAATCCACAACAGCAACTTAGAACAGTTAAAATCAACACCTAAAACGGCAGTTACTTTATGCAGCTAAAAGCAGTAACAATAGCAAACTTACAGACCGTCCCAGGTACAGGAATAAAATAAGTACACGACAGACCACAAAGATCTTCGGCTGTCACACAGACATACTATACTGACCACGGGTCAACTGTACACTGAACTGTTTTTAAAAAAACGTGGCGAATTTTTACACACCCCACCCTAACTTACACAAAAAGCGGAAGTACAAATAATACATTTGGCACTAGCCTATAAAAAATAGAATACACAAAAATATATATAAAACTAGCTCAGGGAGCGCAAGCTCACATTTTTCATCCCGCCTTAAATTTTTGCGTCCCCGCAAAACAAGATAATAACAAATTACTTAAAATGCATTACATATGAGCTGCTGACATATTCTACCATCAAAGAAAATACACACTAAAATCTATTTGACACAAAAATATTACAGCTCCATGACATGACTTAAATTACATTGCTTTCAAAGGACAAAAGAAAAAAAAAGAATATACTACATCAGCTAAAACACAAAAAGTACTATTGATTCTGTACATTCTCAAATAGGTATAGCAACTACTAAGCTTTAAAAAAGCTTTTCAAAAACATGTAGATAACATGTACTCATAGAGTCACTTCAAACTAATACATCTTGATAAATAGAAATGCAATCAACATATTAAAATAAAAAAATTACAAATGCAAGAATTATGCTAGTAAGGTGGGGAAACGAACTTTATTTCCTCCTCTCGTACATATCTGTAAGTACTCCCATCTTCTGCTTCTACGATGTACCACCCAGAAGCATACTTGGGTACTGCAGTAATTACAAAACACGAGGGTTCATACTGCATGAACATTCTGCCTTGGCCTCTGACTCTCTGTTCGACAAGAACTCTGCATCCAATGTTCAGAAGGTTGTTCCTTTTCCTACGGCCTTCTGAATCATCCTGAGGATTAAGGGAGGATTTAGGCTGACGCAAATCTAAGAAGGTGTGTGTTTCCCTATCACCCTCCGTATGGTTTTGGGTAGCATCAGCTGAGGCTACTTCTGCATGCATTGACAACATTTCTGCCACTGCGGGTTGGCTTGTGTGGACCACTGCAGTGTTGGATCCTCTAGGATTCAGTGGCACATCAACTGACAATTCTGCTGACTTGGGGGCAGGTATAAGTTGTACTTCCTGTGGTTGTTCCACTGAGGCAACCTGAACGTGACTCACTGCTGCAGTGACATTAGGGCAAGCCCGGGTGAAGTGGTCCCGGCTTCCACAGTTAGAGCAGTTGCGTCTGTGGTGTTGGCGATTATCTCGGTTCCCACGTTTCCCTTGTTGGCCTTGGAACATGTTCTTCAGCCTGCAATTTCTTGCAAGATGGCCATGTTTTCCACATGTGTAGCATTTCCTGTTCTTCATCAAAGGCCTCCTCTGGCTAAGGGTGCGCTTTGGTTGTGAGGCAATCTGTCTCACGCTACCGCTAATTTGATCAGGTTGATGGTGGTTGCAGTGGGGACAGTTAGAGTTCTGTGGCCCCGAAAGTTGTAGGCGCACAATCTGGGCTGCAAGCTCCTCCACTTGCTTGGAGAGAGTAGCTAGCTGACCTTCAATCTTTATCTCACTGCATGTGAGATTGACTTGCGGTGCGACATCCTCATCCTGTGCCCACCTAATGGCCATGTCTCTTAATGCGAGGAATTCGGTTTCTGGCCTATCAAGTAGTCTCTCTCGCAGGTCTCTTCTTAGGGTCCTGTCACTGAGGTTTTCTACGAACTGGTCCCTCAGGACAGACTCGCTGAAAGGAGTTTCCGATAGAGCTCTCTGCCTGTCAGTGAGTGCTTCGAATGCCTGAAGGAGACGGTGTGAGTAGGTGCGGACAGACTCATTCGGGTGCTGGCTTATTCTGAACAGCTGCCCAATGAGGAAGTTGATGCTCCGCCTTTCTCCATAAGTGGAGAGTAGAACTTGTATCAGGGCATCTGGACATGCCCTTGTTGTCTGAGGGTGACACCTAAGTTCGGCCTTCACTGCCTCACCTAGATGTGCAAAGAGGAAGTCACATTTTTCCTCTCGATGTACCAAGTGTTGAGACTTCCAGGCTCTATCAACACTTTGAAGGAACTCTTCAACTTCCCTGGCAGGACCATCGCCATGGAAGCGCCGGATACTCATCTCTGTCCTTGGTACCACAATCACTGTCTGAGACGGCTGCATTATTGCTGCTGCTGCTGCCTCGCTGTTCATCTACGTAACTACTCAACAAAAAAAAACTACTAACCTCTCTAACAAACGCTCAAGGAAAACTAAACTTCCACTATCACTACTTCCTATCACTGCCTAACTTAACTCGTACAAAAACCTAATCTATCCTAATCCCAAAAAATCGCGTGTCTGGTCACTCAAGCACAGATCCCACTTCTGACACCAAAAATGTGAGCAGGTCAGGCAGGCGCGAGTGGGAAAGACCTATTCTTACTGCTCAACATTAAAATTTACCAACAGTAGGCAGATGTTAGCGCTACTGGGTGGGCTCAATCTGTGCACCTCGGTATGGTGACCAAGGGGCTAGAGTCGCCTAAGTAACCAGACAACTAGCTATAACTAACCTAAACTAAAGGAAAACAAGATAACGAAACTTTAGTTAGGATAAATAAACAAACGAAACTTTATTTACATATAATATGCAAAAATAAATCAATAATAAAATATAATATATACACTAACTTGACTAACCACCACGACTGAACCCATCAACTAACTAAAACCCTCCAAATCTACACCACTACAAACACTAACAAACTAACCAACTACTAACACAAACTGATCAACCCAACTATCTAACTAAATCACTAAAACTAATACACTAGTCTAGACCTAGATCTACACTAACAAACTACAATAAACTAGTCTAGATCTACAATATTCTACTACTACAACCAACTCATAACTAAAACTAAAAAGGACACCTTAGTTAGTACCTTACTATAGTATTTGTAGATCTATTCACTAAGAACAGAAACAGACTATAACTAAGTTTACTAATAGAACTCTAAGGCAACACTACACTAGTATTACCTACAGAAACAAATTAAATCCACAACAGCAACTTAGAACAGTTAAAATCAACAGTTAAAACGGCAGTTACTTTATGCAGCTAAAAGCAGTAACAATAGCAAACTTACAGACCGTCCCAGGTACAGGAATAAAATAAGTACACGACAGACCACAAAGATCTTCGGCTGTCACACAGACATACTATACTGACCACGGGTCAACTGTACACTGAACTGTTTTTAAAAAAACGTGGCGAATTTTTACACACCCCACCCTAACTTACACAAAAAGCGGAAGTACAAATAATACATTTGGCACTAGCCTATAAAAAATAGAATACACAAAAATATATATAAAACTAGCTCAGGGAACGCAAGCTCACACAAGGTTAAAAAATAACATTTTAGTTTTATGTTATTATTTGATTTATAGAAACCCAAATGCTTTGTTTGATTTTTTTGTTAGTTTCATCGATATCATTTTTTCATAATCATGAAGAATCAAATGAGTAAATTCAAATAGAAAAAAAATTTATAAAAATTTATGAAAGGTATAAAAGTAGAAAATTCGAATGTACAAATTATAGAATGTATAGAATAAATACAAAATATACTCCCGCCTCTCATACGTCTAACTAGTAATCCAAAGTGTACAACAGAAAACAAACTTATTCAAGCACGAATATTCAACACTAAATTCAGTAACAGATGTAAGTCTTAGTGTCGGTACGTGACAGTATCAATTAGTTTGGATCGGTCATGTGGATTGCATCGCAGTTAATTATCGTATTTTTCTTCGGTATTTATTTTTAGTCGCATCAATTTTCTGTGTACATCAAAAGACAACACAACAATGTGACGAAGACTTTTATAAATCGTTGTTTTTCTTTATGGTACTGCAATACTGTATAAATAAATAAATTTTCAGGAATCTGTTTTGTAACAATTTCATTCAATGTATGTTCACTTCAGCAAATAGTGATACGTCTAACATATTGAAATTATCTAGGATGTTACAAGTTCTTCAAGCATTGATTGTTCTGAGCATCACTTTGGTTTTTCTATACAGCTCTGTGTTTCTAGATCGTATCATCGGTTCTCCCAAAAATATATTAGTTACAACGTAAGTATTCCAATCCAATATTTTCATGAATTCATCTTTTTCAAAAAGCAGAGAGTTTGATTCTGAATTTATTATATATAGAGATGATAGATAGATAGATAGATAGATAGATAGATAGATAGATAGATAGATAGATAGATTGATTAGATAGATAGATAGATAGGTAGATCTACAACAGATATGATTTTCTCTCTGCGGCAGCTACAGGAGAAGAGCAGAGAACAAAATCAGCCCCTCTTCATAGCATTTATTGATTTGACCAAGGCCTTTTACCTTGTTAGCAGAAGCGGTCTGTTTGCTGTACTAGAGAAAATCGAAAATCGGCTGCCCAAATAAGTTAAGAAAACTAGTGTCAGCTTTTCAAGAAAATATGCAGGGCACTGTTCAGTTTGAAAGTTCTTCCTCCAGGCCATTCTCCATCAAGAGCGGTGTAAAACAAGGATGTGTACTGGCCCCTACACGATTTGGCATCTTCTTCTCAGTCGTACTTACCAGTGCTTTTAAATCCATGGAAGACGGAATATATATCCATTGCAGATCCGATGGAAGGCTCTTTAATCTGGCACGTCTTAAAGCCAAAACGAAAAGGCGTCGTATCTTGATAAGGGAGCTGCTGTTTGCCGATGACGCGGCACTCGTATCTCACTCAGCTGCATCTTGTCAAGAGTTTAGCCTTACTATAAGTCTCTCCAAGACCGAAATCCTGGCACAAGACGTCGCAGAAATACCTATAATACATATTGGGAACCACACCCTTTCAGTGGTGCAGGAATTTACCTACTTGGGTTCAACAATTGTCAATAGCCTAGACTTAGACATCGAGCTGACAAATCGGATAGGAAAAGCTACCAAAGCATTGGCAAAACTCTCCAAGCGCGTCTGGGAAAATGATAAATTGACCACAGCGACCAAAATCCTAGTCTACAACGCCTGTTTTGTGAGCACTCTCCTTTATGGCAGTGAAAGCTGGTCAACATACATGTAACAAGTGCACAGATTGAATAGTTTTCATGAATTCATCTTTTTCAAAAAGCAGAGTTTGATTGTGAATTTATTATATATAAAGATGATAGATAGATAGATAGATAGATTAGATAGATAGACAGACAGACAGACAGACAGACAGACAGATAGATAGATAGATAGATAGATAGATAGATAGATAGATAGATAGATAGATAGATAGACAGACAGACAGACAGACATATAGATAGATAGACAGATGCCTGAAAGGGGGACTTTACTTTACATGAGCCTACTGAATGGGTTAGCTTCATGGTTGCATCCTCAGGAATGACAAAGTTGGAATATATCAGTGGCCTCCTTCAGTCGCGAAGCAACTATGGACCATCTCATGTGGTCGGAACGATGTCACCCGCACATCAGTTCCAACTCTCCACGCAGCTGATGTATCCAAAGAAATGGCAGTGCCGATACAGTTTGGGGTCAGCGGCGTCGCAGGTTCTTCCAGGGTATAGCACTGGGTGCTTCAAACTGCCTTAGGATCGCCAGCTCCTGATTTATCCTCAGGGTTGACTCCCGAATATATATATTGATCGCAAAGATCTCAATAAATCTATCATGCGGAAACACCAAACGATGAAATCAACATGTGATCACTAACATTTCAGGTTCGAAGATATTCTCAGTACTCGATGTCAAGTCAGGGTTTAAGCAATTAAAGATTGAAAGAGATTCTTCTTTTCTCACAACTTTCAACACACCTCTAGATCGATATATATGGCTACATTTACCCTTTGGAATAAAATCAGCGCCAGAGATGTACCAGTGCATTATGGCTGAAATGCTTCAAGGTATTTGTCGCAGTTATCTATGTAACTGTATAGTAGAATTATTTCTCTATTTGATAGTGCGGCGTTGATCACTATATTGATGACGTCATTACACTATTAATATTTTACTGTGTAGACTAGGGGAATGAATTTTTGTTGCTTGTCACAACTTCTAGTGACGTAAAGTTAGTGTGTGTGTGTGATTTGCGTCATTTATCGTCAAGCCCAGTCTCTCCATCTTGTGCGGTATAGAGGCAAGACATGTTTTGAGAGCTCTTGAATTTCTCCTTGGTTATTGTTACTGGATAGCCTTAACGTTTGCCTTGGACATTTTCTTGTTGGATTATCTTGACCCCTGTTTAGGGTGAGTTTTATTTTTCATTGTATAGTTTTTCTATTTGAATTCGTTCGTATTTGTAAGTCTATAATTAGACTAGATCTAGATGATTAGAAGAATCCTTTCTTTTATTTTCTATAGGGTTTTAGCGACAAGTCTAGGTTTTGGTCGTAGTCTCAGTTCAAGACTCTATTTCAAGTTTTAGCGTCAAGTCTAAGTAGTGATCTTAGCTTGGTGTCAAGTCTATGTGTAAGACTCAGTATCGAGTCTTGGTGTTAAGACTTGTTTATCCATTCTCAATTTTCTATATTGAGAGTACAACTTTAGGTCTACAGTCTACAGGGCTGATGTCTTCATCTCACTAATGTCAATTAGTCTTCTGGTGTTCAAGTTGATTTTTTCATGAGTCTGAGGTTCAAGATTCCAGACTGCGGGTTGCCTTGGTCAGACCTGATGTTGCAGTGTGAACTGTGAACTTTTGGAATTGTCGTCAGTGAACAGTATCGGATCTAGAGGCTAGATCTGTGTGGATTGTCAATTGTTGTGTTGGAGGTCTGTTTGAACAACTTGTGATGAATATGTTGGAGGTAATGATATTGTTCAAATAATGATCATTTATATGTCACAAAGAATATAACTGGATCATGTTGGATTACATATATTACATATATATCTATTGATATTGATACTATTATTATCATTCATCATACATCAGATCATTTGTAAATATATCACTAGAATAAATGTTTATTGTTATTTAACATCATACACTTAGTTTATTAATTTATATACATCTGTATGTGTATGGTGTGCTTGTCAGGCTGAACTTGGGTCAAAATATTACAGGTCAGTAAATAATAACAATAACACAAATTGAAATAATATTAATTTTGAATAACTATTCACATTTTAAATATCAAATATTAGTTTGATAAGTACAAGAACGCAAGAACCTGACAGTATTCAAGGTCCATATGCCATCATAGACGACATTCTAGTAGCTGGTAAAAATATTGACAAAAATGGTCATCATCGAACCACGTTGGGTATATATATATATATATCATATATATATATATATATGTGTGTGTGTGTTGAGCATCGTAGCATCATTTTGAAACTAGTCATGTAAAGAGCCACTAAATACAGAAAGGGCAAGACAAAGTGTACAAAGAGTCACTTCTAGAGCCAATCCCCAAAAACTGATACGCAAAGATTATTTAGTTCATTGTTCTTTTAATTAAAATCTTTTCTTTAATCTAGGAATATTTTTATATAAAAAATTAAAATAAAAAATAAAAAACAAAGTAATGAACTAATTATTTCTAATTGCTTTTGCATAAAACTACAAACCATGAACCGACGTTATGATGATAAATGCTTCATAAATTGCATAAAACATATTTCAAAAACCAGAAACTGGATCGTACTAGATGACGTCTCTACACCTTGTGTGGATGTAACTCTGATAACCAAACAAGATGATTGGAGTGTCGCTATATTTGTCCATGTCAAAAAAGACATTATTGGATGTAGGTAGGTCAAAGGTGTCAAACGTTTTCTGCTAGATATGCTTGTGAAATTTGTACATTTTGATTTCATTTACTTCCTAGTCTAAACCTCCCGCAGGATGACGGGGGAAGGCAACGGGCAGGACTTGAATGCGGGGCCATCGAGACGACGGAAACTAGTCCAGCCATCGAGACGACCGAAACTAGTCCAGCCATCGAGACGACGGAAACTAGTCCAGCCATCGAGACGACGGAAACTAGTCCAGCCATCGAGACGACGGAAACTAGTCCAGCCATCGAGACGACGGAAACTAGTCCAGCCATCGAGACGACCGAAACTAGTCCAGCCATCGAGACGACGGAAACTAGTCCAGCCATCGAGACGACGGAAACTAGTCCAGCCATCGAGACGACGGAAACTAGTCCAGCCATCGAGACGACGGAAACTAGTCCAGCCATCGAGACGACCGAAACTAGTCCAGCGTGCATACCGCCCAATCCAACTTTTTGGCTCTCAAACTCACACCTCTAGCTGCATCTCTTTAAATTACCCCCCACCCATATATAACGTATAAGATTGTTGTCCCTTTTTTGGATTGATCACATTTTGATCTTTTTTTTTGTTTTGTTGTTGTTTCACCCGTAACATTCCAACAAGATTTAAGCCTACTTTAAAAATAATTTACACATTACAAAATAACCCTGACTCTAATTAACATATTTTACTCCTTTATTTCAGTCCTCCCAAGTGTTATCAAATCACCAGAGATTATCTTCAACAGTCATCAAGTCATTTTTCAACGTTTACATTTATCAACACATCATCTAAATTGGCTGGATATTTATTCGCTATAGAAAATGGCGCCAAAGTAATTCTAGATACTGAGTGCGACGCTTTAGTTGAAAACATCACTGGAACATTTCACATCAATGATGCACACCAATCTGGATTGATGTACGAAGGTGCGGGCATGTTTAATCCTTTTCATCATTTTGGCCTGACCGAAGCCTTTCCCAAAGAATTTTGGGCTATAGGTAGAATAAACTCTGATATTTACTCTATAGTTGACTGGAGCTCGGTGTCCATAAGACAAGGGGTAACTGTCTCTGCCTCGACTTGCCTAAAATACACTCAAGGCAATGTAAGCCGCCCTACAGTTGTAAATACTACTCCAGTTTTTATTAGAAACCCAACTGCAGCATCATTCAGCACTGGACCTACAGTTTTCTTTCAGGATGTTTTCAAGCTGCTTTTTATTCCACTAGAGTTAAATTCAGCAGAGAAGAAAGCTTTCAGGACAAGATTATTAAACGAAATGATCAAAGGTTCTCAACTTTTGACGTCTTTCTATTATGTATCTACACACAATCAACCTTACGACTGTGAGTACGTCGCCGAAGCTGGTAAGCAGAGTTTAAATACAAGTTGTGTTTCTAGTTCTAACTGTACTGACATGTCCTCTTGTAACCCAAACGATGAATGCTGTAATGATACACTGAAGAACGTAATCATTTGCGTCATGAAGGCATTTCTTCCATTGAAAGATTTGACTAACATAAAAGTACTTGTCTCTTCTTGGATAGATGATCTTACAAAGTTTACGCCAAAAAAGTTATTACATCCAAGAACTATCACTAAAGCGGTGTATCGTATTCCTCAGCAATTAACAATATTCAACAATATTACCAATGATGTAGAGAAAATAGTTTCCAAAGACATAGTATCATTATGTGGACTTAATGTAACAATGAACTGGCATGCAATACAGAAAATGACTAACCCTATGATAGACGACATATTGCTAATTATAGTAATAAATTATGACAGCTTGTTCCCTTCTCTTGGTTTTAATGAGTTTTTACACAGACAGTATTTTAAGTTTATTGTTTACTGTGTGCCCTCAGTAGAAGCCTTTCAGACGTACACGGATAGAGAGGGATTTCAATACGTTACTTTCATAGAAGGTGTAGCTCATGGCTGGGAATTTTTCTATGTATGCACTGCTGGCGCCATGAAGCTTGGTCTACCAGTTCAAGGCTATCTCCAGATAGGAGACGATGTCCTTCTGAATACTTGGAACATTGTTGCACTCCCTCGGACAGAAATGATCATCTTCTCTCAGATGCAATATAGAGAACTATATAAGAAAGATTCTAAAAGTAAATGGCCTCACTGGAATTCATACAGAGGTCAGAGAGCAGTTGAAAAAGTTCTTGGAGAATTAAAAAATGCTTTGAATCTTACTGTTGAGGAGCAGTTAGAGAAATACCCGCGAGTTAATTTCACGATATTCGCAGAAAGATTTCTCAAAAACTTGGAAGGTAACCTGAAGCCCAACTTTGCAATTTCCGGTGCAACTGATATTTTTTACGTCCCACAAATTTTACAGAACGAGTATATTACAGCAACTGAAATTTTTCGAAGGCATAACTGTATGGTGGAGTTGGCAGTCGGAAATATTTACATGGGACTGAAGAATCCTTTTGAGGAAAAGTATTTGTTTGAAGGACATGGGCTTTGGAATAGCGACAGACAAAAGCCATGGACGTTTTTTGATGCTAGAAATGAAACTTTTATACATCCGTTTAAATGGCTTCGCAATACGAAAAATAAACAAGGAAGAAGATTTGCTTGTGAAAGATATTTACCATTGCTTAGTTGATTGTGAATTGCTTGTGAAAGATATTTACCATTGCTGAGTTGATTGTCAATTCTATATAAACTATAGTTTTATGATATATGCTAATGTGCCTACGTTAGGCAAGGACAAACTAAGCAGCCGACTTGGACTTGCACAGACTTAAAACAATTTTTTTTAGAGTAGAAATAGCGAAATTTGTCCTCATTGCTATTGTTGGAGGTTTTTTGTTGTTTTTTTTAGTAAATTGCAGTTAGTTTTTGTTTCGCTACTAAATATTTGTATTTTTATATTTCATTTGAGGCCACCGAATTCACTTCGCCTAAGGCCTCTATCCAAGGCCGGCTCTGATGTATGGTTATGCAAAGTCTATCTCAAACTTTACACCATTTAAAATAATGACTTCAATTTAACCACAGCAACTTCCAAAATTGTGCTAACGTTACCTTCTTTGGGATTGAAGGATGGTTAACCCTTAAAGTGCGGAGCTTTTTTACAATGAGCGCACACAAAATGGAATTACAATCCTAGTGTTTTAGAGGCTAAACTTACCACACGCGTCTAAAGGGTTAAGGAGAACGGTATTTTTTTTTGTACTCAAAACTAATGTGGATTTGTCTGTGAATGATTTGTTGGTGAGCCAATTGTTAGTGAGCCAATTGTCATGTGAAACATTTTTGTTTTGTTTGATGTAATGCACAAATTGTAAGACATATTTCCTTACGGACAATAAAGATTATTATTATTACTATTTGCCATGAACAGAATGTCGGTGATTCAGTTGTCAGTTAAAAGGTTGTCTGTGAACCTTTTGTCGGTTATGGAGTGTGTCTTTGTGTGTGTGCGTGTGTGTGTTACTTTGGTGACGGCGGGAAGAGGTTAGCGATTGGTTGTGAATGATGCAACATAGGTAGCAAAGCCGTCAGTAGGGGAAACGACTCCAGAACGTGAAACTGAAAGGTTGTGCTATTGTAGTGAGCTATATTTTGTTAATTAAGAAATAATATTACCAAAGTCTACTACATTTACTTGATTTCATATTAACTTGATTTTGTCCATATTAGGCCTATAAATAAGCTTATATTTAGTATTGTTCACAAGGAAGTTATTCAGGTTTTTCAAGAATATTACGCCTACAACGGTTTAGTTGTTTACCAGCAGTTCGGTGCTACAATAACAGAAACGGTAATAGCAACGATATGTCGTGAAAGATTTGTCAGTGAACTATTATGTTTGACCTTTAGTAATATGGCCGTTAGCCAAGTTGTTAGAGCATTGTTCCAAATTCGCAAATGTCGTGGGATCGTTTCTCTTACTCGGTGATTTGTTTTCTTTTGCTTTTTAAATTTATGAATTGAACATACATTAAAATTTAAATTTGAAACATATTTTTTATATTATTACTTGTATTGAAATGTTAAGTTTACGAAAGTTAGCTCCCTTTAGGAATGATGAGCTCCCTGATCATGGCCAGATTATTATATGCTTGAGAATCATTGTCACTAACTGCAGAACCAGAGAGGAAGATTCTAGCATTGGAATTGAGATACTGAGCTACAAAGACCGCACCACAAACGAGGAGATTCTAAACAGGATCACTACGGGGCCCACGATGACCTGCTGACTGCTGTAAAAAAAAAACCGCAAATTAAAGCTTAAGAGCATTGTATCACACGGTTCTCAATGCTCGCAGAAAGACTTTCCTTTCGGGAACAGTACCAGGAAAAAGAAGAAGAGGCAGGGAAAGCGATGGAAGACAACATTAAAACGGACCTGTCATTGAAAGAGGGGATTCATCACCTTCACTTTCACCCTTTCCTTAGTCTGTTGAACCGTTGGGGCATCACATATGATCTGTCGACCGACTTCCTCCATTTTTCCGTCTTTTGCATTAAGTACATTAACTTCCAGTGACAGGCCTGTCTGTCACTGAAAGAGAGTCTATTCAAGGGAAAGGGCAGAAAAGAATGGAGAAAGACGACCCACAGATCATGTGTGGTGCCCCAACAGTTCAACAACAGACAAAGGGATAGGTGAAGGTCAAGATACTGTGTGTGTGTGTAACTTGAGTAGATTTTGTGGGGCTGGGTAAATTTTCTTGGGAGATTTCTGGAATAGGACTTTGATTTTTTTCCTAGAATAATTCTCAAGCCAAAGAAAAGGGAAACGTAGGGAAATGTGTTGACAGCTAGCTGAAGCGTATGTCTAAAGTCAGCAAGAAGAGTGCAAATCAGCATACACTCTGTGATGACCATCTCTTTCGTTTTAGTACAGGCAGTACGCACTGACGAACGAAATGCCATCTGGGCAGAATCTGACGTAGACGCCTATGTGCCAGCACTGTATGGATAATGATGGAGGTTTCCGTAAATCGTACCAATGGCGTCACAACCATGGTACTCTAGGAATCATTTCGCTCAGCGTTATTAGTCTCGGGTTAGTATCCACGTGAAAACTGGTACTTTAAACACGTCTCGATCCGCACCAGTTCGCTTACAAACCGTCAAGAAGTACAGAAGATGCAATACTATTCATGCTGAATTGTCTATACCATCATCTTGATACTCAGAGACACTACGCCAGAGTATTATTCGTAGATTTTTCATCCTCATTCAACACCATCCAACCACATCGCATGATACAAAAACACCATCCAACCACATCGCATGATACAAAAACACCATCCAACCACATCGCATGATACAAAAACATATTCAACACCATCCAACCACATCGCGTGATACAAAAACTTATTCAACACCATCCAAGCACATCGCGTGATACAAAAACTTATTCAACACCATCCAACCACATCGCGTGATCCAAAATTTATTCAACATCATCCAACCACATCGCGTGATACAAAAACTTATTCAACACCATCCAACCACATTGCGTGATACAAAAACTTATTCAACACCATCCAACCACATCGCATGATACAAAAACTTATTCAACACCATCCAACCACATCGCGTGATACAAAAACTTATTCAACACCATCCAACCACATCGCGTGATACAAAAACTTATTCAACACCATCCAACCACATCGCATGATACAAAAACTTATTCAACACCATCCAACCACATCGCATGATACAAAAACTATCTGAATTGAAAGTTAGCAAAAACATATAGGCTTGGATTCTAAACTTTCTTATCAAACGCCCACAATATGTAAAAGTGAACGGACATGTGCTAGGCACGAGAGAACTTAGCACTGGAGCGCCGCAGGGGTGCGTCCTGTCACCAGTATTGTATACCAAATACACAAATGACATTCTGAGCTCATCGACGGACACTCCCATCATAAAATTTTCTGACGACACAGCAATCATTGGCCTTATTGCAGGTGACGAAAATATGTACCATTCAACAATTATAACCTTTTACCAATGGTGTATAGATAACTGTCTAATTTTAAATGTTCAGAAAACTAAAGAAATGATTATTGATTTTAGGAAAAACAAAGACCATATTGCAGAAATTCAGATAAACAACCAAACCATAGAACGAAAGAAAGAAAGCTAAGAAAATTTAACATCGACAAAACAATAATCAAACTTTTCTACACAGCAACTATCAGCAGTCTAATAAACTTTACCATCACCTGCTGGTACTTCACTGGCACAAAGACATAGACTTATTAGACTAATTAAAAAAGCATCTCATATCACTCAAATACAGCTACCATCTCTTGAAGAGCTTTTTCAAGAAAGATGCATTTCTAAAACACTCACAATTCTTAAAGACAACCTGCACCCATTAAACCACTGTTACATAAGATCTGAACGAAGTGGTCGTCTCCTTTCCATTAGGACTAAAACAGAAAGATTTAAAAACTCCTTTATCCCACTATCGGTCAGAGCGTTAGCTGTCGTCATCGAGAAGTACATAGAAGTCCAATTTATAAAGCGCTGGTCGTGAATGTGTATGTGTTTCGTGAGTGAATGTTGTTCGAATTTTTCATCCATATTGTTTTTGTAAAGAAGTTACGCTGAGGTTGTCAATTGTAGTCAAACTGAATTTCCATTTGATTGGATCAATAAAATTATCTTATCTTATCTTAAAATTTGAAATTTTTAGATCGCCCCTGAGTCAACTATAATGGGTACCTGTCATTAGTTGGAGAAATGTAAATGGGATTGGTCATTGTAGTGGCAACATGACACCCTCATTAACATTGGGCCACAGCAGATGGCCTTTACAACATCCGCCTTATAGATCGTAATGGGTACTGAAAATGGGAACTTTATGACTAACTGAGGCCGAATTGGGGACCATTGAACCATTGAGAGAGAGAGTTGTTTATTACTTTAAAGAAGACGCGCAAGCATTGAGCATCATGACATTATTGAGTGTTAAAAGCCGTAACTAAATAGAGCGCAAGGTCACTATTACTTGTAAAATGGAATGTCTTTTTGGATATGTAAGCCTTACAGATATATACAGGATGGACTTGATTTGTTTTTGTTACACTTAATCTCCTAGTTTCTTAAAAGGATAAAAGCAAACATCTCTTGGATCAGTGTTTCCCAAACCTTAGGCTAAAGTGTACCCTTTTATAATTTTTGTAAGGCCAAGAACCCCTCGGCTTGTACCTAAGAAAAGAATGAACATAATAAATGGGTATTTTTAAAAAATTAGCATAGTTAATAAGGTGCAACGCGTACCCTCCAAAGTCTTCCAGTACCCCTGGGGGTACGCGTACCCCACTTTGGGAAACACTGTCTTAGATCACAGACCAAAGCTTGAATCCAGTCTGCAGGCCCACTGGCATTTTGCTACGCTACTTGATCGTACCCTACGATTTATTCCTAGTAAAACAAACGTGGGCAAACTGTTCACTGTAGTCGCTTTGATTCTTACTCCCTGAAAGATAGATGCAAAGATACAGATAAAAACTATGTATTTAATGGCGTGCCAGACCGGATCAAATTATAGCCGTTTCTTGGAATTATGAGACGCGAGTTTAGAATTTTCGGAGGTGAAAACCTCACAATAGGCTTAAAAGGAAGTCCACTTGATAAAATGAAGACTTAATATGATTACATCTGGATTAGTTCTGTCTAATGGAGGGTCTTAATATGAAAAAAAAGAAAAACATAAAAAAAAAATACTTTTTAAAAAAAGCTTATACGAAGTGTAATTGTATCAGTTAGTTTGGATCAGTCATGTAATTAAATTGGTAATAAATCTAGACAAACAGAAATAAATCTGTGCGATCAATAATATTTTTACCAAATTATTATTGATTTTTTGCTTTCTCAATACACTATGATCCTATCACTTACCTGGACCAGTTCTGAGAGAAAAAAAAGGAGGAGGGGGGGGGGTAAGAAAAAAGGGATATATATATATATATAGGTGGATTGGATATTTAAAAAAAACATGCCTAAAAAACAAACATAGCTGTTAATCAGCATTTAAATAATATATAGACAGGATATAGCCTAAATACACACAATATTTGGAATCGCCATGATTTTCGCAAAATAAATACTATTCTTCTTATTCTTATATAATACAGACGTTACTTCAAAAAAGAAGATGATTACGTCCTACGCGTCATGCATTTAGTCATGCATATTAACCAATGACTTAAATTCTGCCAAGTCACTGGTTTTTCTGGCTAGCTCAGGCAACCCATTCCATGCTCTAATAGCACTAGGGAAGAAGGAGTATTTGTACAAATTTGTCCTAGCATATGGGACGAGGAATGTGCCTTTATTTTTGTGTCTTTCAGAGTATTTTATTAAATTTTGTTTTTGTATTTGAAGATTATGGTTCAGTGTTTTATGTATAATTGCTACTTTACTTTTGAGTCTTCTGTCCTGAAGGCTTTCTAAATTTAGTGATTTTACTAATGGTGTTACCCTAGTCAAATGTGAATATTCGTTTGTTATGAATCTCACTGCTCTATTTTGTGTTTGTTCCAGTTTCTTAATGTTTTCTTGAGTTGAGGGGTCCCACACGGTGGATGCATATTCTATTATTGGCCTAACCAAGGTTAAATAACATTTTAGTTTTATGTTCTTATTTGATTTATAGAAATTTCTTTTAATAAACCCTAATGCTTTGTTGGATTTTTTTATAGTTTCATCAATATGTGGATTCCATGACAGTTTTTCATTTATTATAACACCTAGGTATTTTGAGTTTTTAGTCTGTGTTACTGGTTTGCCATGAATAAGATAAGTGGAATTAATTTGTTTAATTTTTTTTGTTACTCTTAACAACTGACATTTTTCTGGGTGGAAAGACATGCTCCAATTTGATTCCCATTTCTGTAATTCATCTAATTCTCTTTGTAAAATATCTGTGTCTTGTTTTGTTTTTATTGTTCTATATATTATGCAATCGTCTGCAAATAATCTGACTTTTGTTCCTGAACTAATGCAATTTGGTAAATCATTTATGTAAATTAAAAATAGTAGTGGACCCAAGACTGTTCCTTGAGGTACACCTGAGTTTACTGTTATTGGTGTTGATTTAGAGCCATTTATTATTACAGTTTGTTCTCTCCCTATCAGAAAATCTTTAATCCACTGATGCAGTGGACCGTTAATGCCAAAATATTTTAATTTTTTAAGCAAACTATGGTGGTGAACTTTGTCAAAAGCCTTGGAAAAATCTAGTAAGATAGCATCTATTTGTTCACTATTATCTAAACCTTTTGAGAAATCATCAATTAGTCCTATTAGTTGTGTTTCACATGATCTATATTTCCTAAAGCCATGTTGGTATGGGGTGAGGACATTATGTTTGTCTAAGTGGTTTATGATGTTGCTACATATTATGTGTTCTAGTATTTTACATGTGATGCTGGTAAGTGATACTGGTCTGTAGTTTCCTGGATCAGATTTTTCTCCTTTTTTAAATAGGGGGGTGACATTAGCTTCTTTCCAGTCCTTTGGTACTCTGCCCTGGTTAAGCGATGCCTGAAAGAGTATTTTGAACACTGGGGCTAGCTCATTGCTTAGTTCTTTGAGTAATCTAGCTGGAATACCATCAGGTCCAGACGCTTTATTTGGTTTGGTGTTGGCTAATAGTTTTTTAATTCCATTTTCTTGTACTACTAAATCTTCTATGTTGTCTACTTGGTTCAAATTAAGAAATATGTCTTTGTCTCCTGGGGCTGAGAATGCTGATGCAAAGTATTTGTTTAGGATGTTTGCTTTAGTTTCATTATCATTATGTATTATGTTATGTTCATCTTTTAATGGCGCTATGCCTGTTGTTTCCATTTTCTTAGACTTAATGTATGACCATAGGTTTTTGTTGTTATCTTTAGATATTACATTGTTTATATATTCACTCTGCAGCTGTCTGCTTACTTTTTGGGTTAGGTGTTTAATTTTTATATACTTTTTGTAAACTCTTTCTGCCTTGGTTTCTTTAAATTTTCTATATAGGTTTTCCTTCTGTTTACAAAGCTTCTTTAGTCTATTATTAAACCAGCATTTATTTATTTTGTTTGATGTGTATTTAGTTGGTATATGATTTTCTATAATGCTTTTAAGATGGATTTTAATGAAATTCCAGAGGTCATCGACTGGTTGGTTAATGTCTTTTTCTAATAAGAATGTTTGTTGAAAGTTTAATGCAGCTTGGTGTAGTTGTGTTAGGTTACATTTATTCCAGAGTAAGATTTTTCTTTTGGTTTTTGTATTGGCTACTGCTTTTATCTGACTGTGTATTTTTATGATCTCATGGTCTGATAGACCAGGGATAATATCATAATCAACTACTAATCCAGGTCTGTTGGTTAAGAAGAGATCTAATGTGTTGTTTAATCTAGTTGGCTTTTTAATGATTTGATCTAAACTTAGGTTGTGTAAAGTTTCTATGAAAAGCTCATTTATGTCCTTAAGGTTTTGGTGTTTATCTATGGTTAGTGTTTTCCAATTTATATCAGGTAGGTTGAAGTCACCCATAATCCAAAAAACTGCATTTTTATTTGTCTCTTTAAGTGTAGTAATCTGATTACATAGTTCCTGCATGTATTCTAAACTAGAATTTGGTGGTCTGTAAATGCTGCCTATTATAAGGGATGTTGAGGTGGTATTAATTTTACAAAATGTAGATTCTATGTTTTTTGAGTTAGGTAAGGTAATTTCTTCAGCTATAAGAGTGTTTTTTATTGCTAAAAGAACTCCTCCATGATTATCAGCCCTATCTTTTCTAAAAATTTCATAATTACTATTGAAAATTTCTGCATTATAAATTTCAGGATGTAGCCAAGTTTCTGTTCCTGCAATTATGTCTGGTTTCTCACATTCTAATAAAATTTCTAAGTCTGCTGTTTTGTTCCTAATACTTTGAAAATTTATTACTAAGGTTTTAAGGTATTTTGGTATTACTTCTTTAGGAGGTTTGTTTAGTGAGGCTGTTGTATTAATTTTAGTAGATTTAGGTTTAACAGGAGTGGATCTGGCTAGTGGTTGGTGAGTTGGTTTTGGGATGGTGTTTAAGATGTTGTATGGGTTAGAAGTGTCCGCATCAAAGGAATCAAACAGTCCTGATGTAAACTGATACTAAATCTATATCTAAAATTTAAATTATAATTATAGACTGGATAATTTTCTAATTTAGTCTAGAGATCTAGATCTATATTTATCATCTATTTTTTATCAATATTTTTTATTATACATATAGAACTAGATCTACATCTATATTCTATATCTAGAATTTAGAAAAGTTGACAATCATCACTGTGATCACAAAATGATAATCTTGTTTGTTTATTATGGCGACTTCCGGAACTGTTTTTGTTTATTCCAAAATAAAAAGTAAGGTATTTAATTTTTAGATTCTGGATTTAGATTATGATCTATCTACTCTAGACGTTTAGTAAAGTATATCTACTGGGTATTGAAAATTTTGCCTATCTTTTTATTACTACTATTACTCACTACTACCGGTACTACTGAGAGTCTAGATTACTCTTCTCAGTCTCTAGATCTAATTTTAGACATCTTAAACTTTAGACTTCTAGATCTAGTAATGTAAAAAGATGTGGCAGTGATCAGGGAGTGCATCAGTCTGATTTTAGTGTCCATGACTATGATTTTGTATGTCCAGATTGTTTTGAGTTTTGCAAGTGCTGCTGTGAGCTGTGTAATTCTGGCCAGTAGATCAGGTTTGGTTACTTCATCTGAGACAATAGCTCTGAGGATTTAAAACTTCGGGTACTTGTCAGCTTTTCCCTTCCAATACTGATGTCCCTTGTAAAGCCCCAGGTGTTGGTTACTGGTCATAATTTGTTTTTGTTACAATTTGTATTTTTTCTGCATTGATTTGCATACCATAATATGCTGCGGAAGTTTTGTCTATGCATATCACCATTTTTATTTTGCAATGACACCACACATTCATCATAAGTATTATTGTTAAGACCTGTTTCGATGTTTTGAAATTAATTTTATTTTGCTAAGATCCATTTTAAAAAAAAGTAAAACATAGTTATGCTTTTTAAAATAATTTATTAATCTTTTTTTTTTTTTAAACAGGAATATTAGTTATTTTAGTTAATATTTAGTCGCACTAACGTCCATGATGGCTGATACAAAGCATGACTTTACTCTTGATCTGAACCATGTCTTAAAACATGTGAAGAAGGAAAAGGAAGAACCAGATTTGTCAACAAAACCATGTGAAGAACAAGACTTCAAGGTGTCGATCATAAAAAGTGAGAAGGTACATGAAGATGAATCAGACATGTATACACAGCAATCAGAAAACTATGCTGACACTTCAGATGTGAATGCTGAACATCAGGTATTATTTAGTTATAAAAGTACATGAGTGAATATTTATGAACTAAACATGCACACACATAGATAAAGAGGTCATCAGTTCAAATCCTAGTAAAGGTAGATTTTGAACTTAGGGTTATTTAGGACATCCACAGGCTTTATTTGGAAGAAAGTAAAGGAGGTTGGCCATTGTGCTGGCCATGTGATACCATTGTTAACTGTTAATTTAGGTGAGCCAATGAATGCAAACTGTTCTACAAATAGAAGATTGAAGATAATTTAAATACTTATTTTGGGCAGGGATGTTGGGGACACTAAACTAATGGGCTCTCAGTGACGCCAACTCTTGCTACGTTTATCTGCTTGACAGACTAATATTCATTATTGTTTGTAAAAGATTTTATATTATTTTGTTGTTTTTTTTTTCAAGCTTTTTTTCTTCATACAGGAAACTATCATAAAACTAGAGATGGAAATAGCTCATGGTTCACCTGCTCACAAGCATGACTCAGAAGCACCAGTAAGTCAGTTAAATAGATATTGTTATTGGTCTGAAAGTAAAAAGTTATATATATATATAAGTAAAGTAAAGTTCCGCTTTTAAACCTTGTGATCTATAGGGCTGATGATGTTAAGGTCATCTGTTTCTTTGGCCAACGGTCGATGAGCAGGGTGTCATGTGGCCAGCACAATGACCAATTGTCTTTAGTTTCCCCCAACTTGAGTCAGATACCCATTAGAGTTGGGTGGACTCAGGGGCGCCCTGAAAATTCAGAAATTCAAAATCCAAGTCTTCACTGAGATTCAAACCCCAGACCCAGGTTCGGAAGCTAAGTGCTTATGCATGCTTAATAACACAGGGCAACAGCCAAAAAATCGTCGGGGGTTTCTCAGCTGATTTAGACTAATTTTGGTGTCCTGAGTCCGAATATCACATTGGTTTTGCTCAATCAGGTCAAATTTTTGAGCTATCTGACAATGTACACAATGGTAATAAACGCACAACAAAACACCATCGATATCCACCATCGATATCTTACCAACATAGAAATTAATTTAGATCAATAGAACCGATATTAAAATAACATAAAATGTGTCACAATCATCAATTAGTGGATGTCAGATGACAAGATCTATGAAGATACTATGATAGATGTCACGTTGAAGATTATCTTGATCTATATCACACTATCAATGATCATGATTGGCGAGGATCTTGAAATCGTCTTTTAATAAGATGATCGTATAGAAGTAGCTAGATCTAGTTGATGATACGATCATTTAGAATGTTGCCAGTTGATCATCTAGAAGTTGTCAATTGCTAAGTCGATCTAAGTATGTTACTATATTCAATGAAGAAACTTCTCTTCGTCTAAAACAATTACTTTAATTCAGAACTTGGAAAAGCTATTCACAAATAATTACAATGGTTAAATGTACTTGAATAGAATGATAGATCTACAATAATATAATAAATGCAGCCCAATTTACAATAATTAACATGTCTGCACGTGGGAAAAAACCCGAGGTACTTGACGAGCTAAAAATAGATACTGTGTACGTGACATAATGATACAAAGACTACTGATTTACAAATATGTATTTATAGGGCTTACTCTGCTGCTATTTCATTTACTAAAAAATAACTATCTAACTAATATCTAAAATGGCTTCAGCACGACGTTCATGCACGAATAACCCTGACGTTTTCTGCTACATTTGCGGAGAGTACACACTGTCAGCTGATAGGATGAACATCACAAAATTTGTGAAACATGCCTACCAGGCTTACTTTGAAATCAAGCTGGGTGACCAAGACAAGTCTTGGGCACCGCACACGGTGTGCAAAACATGCGTGGAATACCTCTGGCGGTGGACGAAAGGCGAGAAAACATCACTAAAGTTTGGAATTCCGATGGTATGGAGGGAGCCATTTGACCACGCATCGGATTGTTATTTCTGTGCCATCAATACTGCAGGCATCAACCGAAAAAATCGGCGCAGCCTCCAGTACCCCGACCTTCCATCTGCTCGTCGTCCAGTTCCTCATTGCGAAGAAATACCCGTGCCAACGCTCCGAGAGATTCCAGGCAGCGACGACGAGGCCACCACTTCAGACGAGAAATGTGGTACAGAAGAGGAGTATGAAGCACAATATGGTCCGCAGCCCTTCACACAATGTGAGCTCAATAATCTAGTTCGGGACCTAAGCCTGTCGAAGAATTCCTCCGAGCTGTTGGCTTCCAGGCTCAAAGAGAAAAACCTGCTTCACAAGGACGCGCGTATTACCTTCTTTCGTAGAAGGCATGAGGAGTACATGGACTACTTCTGCCAGGAGGAAAACCTTGTGTACTGCCGAGATGTCGCCGGTCTTCTTGATAAACTGGGCGGTCCTCAATACGATGCGAGAAATTGGCGACTCTTTATTGACAGTTGCAAGCGTTCTTTGAAGTGTGTGCTCCTCCACAATGGGAACCAGTTTGCCTCAATCCCGCTTGCGCACTCCACGACTCTCAAAGAGAAATATGAAGCAGTGAAGTATGTGCTCGAAAAAATCCAATATCAGCAACACCAATGGATCATCTGCGTCGACTTGAAAATGGTGAACTTTTTACTTGGTCAGCAGTCTGGGTTCACGAAGTACCCATGCTATATGTGTATGTGGGACAGTCGAGACAGAGCCCAGCACTATGTAAAGAAAGAGTGGCCGGCGCGAGAGCAGTTAGTACCTGGGGCGAGAAACATCATAAACGAACCTCTTGTTGACCGGGAGAAGATATTGATCCCACCACTACACTTGAAGTTGGGTTTAATGAAACAGTTCACGCGCGCTCTGGACAAGGATGGGAGGTGCTTCAACTACATGTGCCGAGCATTTCCTCAACTGACTATTGAGAAGCTGAAGGCCAGCATTTTCGACGGCCCACAGATACGGCAGCTCATAAACGATGCAGAGTTCTGTAGCTCCATGAACTCACTTGAGTGCGCCGCCTGGGAATCCTTTGTGCAGGTGATGAACAACTTCCTGGGGAACACTAAGGCAGCAAACCACGCAAGGCTCATCAGCACCATGATTGAGGATTTTCAAGAACTCGGGTGTTTGATGAGCATAAAGATGCATTTCTTGTTTTCGCACATGGATAAGTTTCCGGAAAACCTAGGGCGATGAGCAGGGAGAAAGATTCCATCAGGACATGCACCAAATGGAGGAAAGGTACCAGGGGAGGTGGGATGCAGTCATGCTGGCGGACTACTGCTGGTCGCTGAAGAGAGACAACCCAGCAGCTGCTCACACACGGGAATCTAAGAAACGCAGATTTATGCCCTGAACTTTTTCTTCATATTATGTCAATTATGCTAATAAAATTTGATAAACTAAACAAAAACTGAATTAATTGAATTGTGTTGACTTTAATTATTGAGGAATACCGAAAAAATCGGCAGGGGTTTATCGACTGGTGAGCCGCAAAAATTTTGTTTTTTACAAAAAACGATTTTTTAAAAGTTTCTGTAGCAAAACATTCTGACCTGATTGAGCGAAACCAAGCTCATTTTCGGACTCAGGGCATCAACATTAGTCTAATTCAGCTGAAAAACCCTGGACGATTTTCCAAAAAATTTTTTTTGTTGCCCAGTGTAATGTTTGTTAATTTTCGACTTCTGTAGAATCAATCTTCCAACCACTTTTATGTGTAGCAGAAAGTAATTTGAATTATAATTTCTTAAGTTTTTCTTTAGGTTCTGTTATATCATCACCAAATTTTTGTATTTTGACTATCTTTCTATTTTATTGAATCTTATCACTTACAGAATATGAAAAGGCATCTTAAAAATCAAAAGCTCAGATTAATCTTATCTTATCTTATAAAGTACAGATGCAACTTAAAAAGAATATAATTTTGTCCTACACGTGTCCTCAGGTCATGCACATTTATCAATTAATTAAATTTTGCCTAGTCATTGGTTTTCCTGACTGACTTAGGGAACCCATTCCATGCTCTAATAGTATTTGTACAAATTAGTCCGAGCATACGGAACAAGGAATGTGCCTTTATATTTATGTCTTTCTGAGTATTTTATTCAGGTTTTGTTTTTGTATTTGAAGATTATGATTCAGTGTTTTATGTATAACTGCTACTTTACTTTTTAAGTCTTCTATTCTGAAGCGTTTCTAATGTTAATGATTCTACTAAATATTTACTCTAATCAAATGTGAATATTCCTTTTTTATGAATCTCACTGCTCTGTTTTGTTTCTGTTCTAGTTTCCTAATGTTTTCTTGAGTTGAGGGGTCTATCACACACTATTCTATGACGACCTAAATCAAAGATTTGAAGACATTGTTCACTTGAATATACCCAACTGGATGTTGAACCCTTTTGGGCATAAAAATACTCACTTGAAGTATCCACAAACAAGAAACTTAAACCAATGTTTAATGAAGGATACCACATATTCTGCATTATGTTCCCGTCTTCTTGTTTGAAACAAAGTGGATTCATTGCCATAATGAACCTCATCAAAAATAAAAGAAACCTCCTCGAAATTAGTGCTCCTTGAGCATGGCATGAATACACTTATAAAATCTCTTGAACTTCATCTAAGTCGTTTGTTTTTTTAAATTTTATTTTAAAACAAAGGTATAATCTCAATAAACACTCCTTCAAGAAAATGGTCTTTTTTTTAAGATCTTTTACTTATATAATATGCATTTATGTAACTTTTTCATTTAGGTGTCCATGGGCTAGTTTTGACCATATAAAGGTTGTGAACCTCTAATTTAAGGCTTTTGAAAACTCATCAATTAGCTCTATTTGTTGTGTTTCACATGATCTTTATTTTGTAAAGCCATGTTGGTATGGATTAAGGACATTATGTTTGTCTAAGTGGTTTACGATGTTGCTTACATGTTTTGTGGTTAACCTTAAGTGTGAAAATCTCTAATTTCTTTTTTTTCTAACAGGTAAAGGTCATAAAGGAAGAACAGGAAATGACTTCAGACATAAATGAGCTCTCTGATAGCATAGAAGATCCAGTTGAAGGAAACTATTCTAAAGAAAAGTTGTCAAGCACTGAGGCACATCAACCAGAAAAGAAACACCAATGTCTGATATGCTTTAATATTTGCTAAACCTTCGCATTTAAAAAAGCACCAGTCTGTTCATACTGGTGAAAAACCATTTAAATGTCAAACATGCCTCAAAGAATTTTCTCATTCTTGGAATTTGAAAACTCACCAAGTGATTCATACGGGGGAGAAACCGTTTAAGTGTGAAACTTGTCTAAAAGAATTTTCCCTTTCTGTACATTTAAAGAAACACCAGCTGACTCATACTGGTGAGAAACCATTTCAATGTGAAATATGTCATAAAGAATTTTCTCAATCTTCCAATTTGAAAAATCACCAACTGATTCATAGTGTTGAAAGACCATTTAAATGCCAAATATGTCAAAAGGGGTTTACTCGGTCTTCGTTTTTGAAAAAGCACTTGGTAATTCATACTGGTGAAAAACCTTTTAAATGTCAAATATGTCTAAAAGAGTTTTCTCAATCTTGGAAATTGAAAAATCATCAGCTTGTTCATACTGGTGAGAAGCCATTTAAATGTCAAATATGTCCTAAAGAATTTTCTCTTTCGGAACATTTAAAAAAACACCAGCTGTCTCATACTGGAGAAAAACCATATCAATGCCAAATATGTCATAAAGAATTTTCTCAGTCTTCCAATTTGAAAACTCACCAGCTGATTCATACTGGGGAAAAACCATTTAAGTGTGAAATATGCGAGAAGGCATTTACTAGATCATCATTTTTGAAAAAGCACATTTTAATCCATTCGAGTGAGAAGCCTTTTAAATGTCAAATATGTTTTAAAGGATTTTCTCAGTCTTGGACTTTGAAAAATCACCAGCTTATTCATACCGGAGAGAAACATTTTAAGTGTCAAGTATGTCTTAAAGAATTTTATCAATCTTCAACTTTAAAAACTCACCAGCTGATTCATACTGGTGAAAAAGCATCGAAATGTGAAATATGTCAAAAAGTGTTTCTAAAACCTTCGCATTTAAAAAAACATCAGTTGATTCATTCTGGTGAGAAACCATACAAATGTCAAACATGTCTTAAAGAATTTTCCCAGTCTGCAAATTTGAAACATCACTTGTTAGTTCATACAGGGGAAAAAAATTTAAAATGTCAAATATGTAAGAAAAAATTTCTGACACCTTCACATTTGAAAACTCACCAAGCAGTTCATACTGGTGAAAAACCTTTTAAATGTCTAGTGTGTCTTAAAGAATTTTCTCAGTCAGCGAATTTGAAAACTCACCAAGTGGTTCATACTGGTGAAAAACCTTTTAAATGTGAAATATGTTTTAAAGGATTTTCTCAATATGCTAATTTAAAAACTCACCAAGTGGTTCATACTGGTGAAAAGCGATTTAAATGTCAAACATGTCTAAAACAATTTTCTCTTTATATTCATTTAAAAGTTCACCAGCTGATTCATACTGGTGAAAAACCATTTAAATGCCACATGTGTCCTAAAAAATTTTCTCAATCTTCATCTTTAAAAAATCACCAGTTGATTCATACTCGTGAAAAATTTAAATGTCGAATATGTCAAATTGGATTTCTTAGATCATCATTTTTGGTAAAGCATTTGTTAGTACATTTTGGTGAAAAAAAACAATGAAATGTCTACAAAGTCTCAAGTAAAGTTTTCTCAATCACCAGCTTGAAATTTCCACAGCAATAGTTCTTGAACATATTAGCACAAAAAAAAAGCATAGATTGAACCTCTCTCATAGCACTGTGACACTTGATATATGGAAATATCATGACTCTAACCAGGAATTGTACACTACTTGACTATGCACCACTGACACCCATGCAACATATTGTTGACTTAAACATTTCAACCACATAAAATGTGGCTACATTTTGAAAGACATCCTGTACTCAGAACAAGACCAAAGGTGATTTCAACACTACAAAGTCTTCAGGATCAAAGATATCAAAAAAATGCCTAGATCTAGAGTACATAGGTCAGAACCAAGCAGCTGAATGGAGCTGATAAATCTCAATAAGTTGACTCAGCTTGAGTGGATCAAAAGTCAGTTCTTCAAGGTACAGTGGAGGTAGCACAAAGAAAGGGTCATCGAAAGAAAAACTGGCTGGATAATATAAAAGAATGGACTGACCTCTTTTTTTATTCATACTAAGAACAACTGCTCACTAGGGAAAAGTGGAGGGATTCGGTTACCCACACCCTCACCCCTACGATGAAGGTTAAGGGACAGATGATGATGATGTTATTGAGCCCAAACACTTTATGTTTGACGTAGCATGTAAGTCTCTAAAAGAATTAATTGATTTAATTGCCTGATACATTTGAAAGCTTAAATTTTAAAAAAAGAATTATACTTATGTTCTTTTTTTTTATTCTCACAGTAACCTCACTTTTTCACCATAGTCAAAAGGTGGTAAAAATATGGATTTTGGTCAAAAATTGATAATTGATTATAAGTTGAAATTTCGCACATAAAGTACGGCTGTTTACATTGCTGGTGCATCAGGCTAATACTGGTAACACAAATGTGATGAGTTTAAATTTTAAATTGGAAATTTTTCTTGATTTGAGAATTAATCAAATTTAAATGTTATTGTTCCAACATCAAGTAAGAGTTCATTTTTTATTTTTTTTTTGTAAACATTTTTTTTTTATTTTGTATGTTTTATGTTTTGTAGGTTGGCTATTCTGAGAAGAAATGTTAAAATATTAAATATCATTCATGACCTTTTTAAAAAATACAATCTCATTGTAAATGGAAAAGTTTTTAATTTTGTATCAATCAAGCATTTATATAGATCATAGATGAATGAATGGAGTCAATTTTTTGTGTATCATTAAATAACCATGTTAGACAAATCAAAAAAGCTTTAATGGTTTATTTTGTAAGAGTGTCTTATGACAGATGATGTATTGCTACTTATAATGATAGTGAGGTTCTTCTGATTTTAAAATCTGGTGAAAGTGAATATTGTAACATTATAGTTTCACTTAATCATTTTAAAAGTGAATTTTATTGTGAATATACACATTTTAATTGAATATACACATTGTAATCAATTATTTTCATTTTTTTTAAAACTTTCTTATTACACAAATAGAGAGTTTCACTTAAAGATGTGACAGAAATCACTTCAGCTCTTGCGACTTATAAAAAGTTGTCTCTTGAAGTTGAAACCGGATTCTGTAACACAATCTTATAAATTACAGACATTACTTCAAAAGAGAAGATGATTACATCCTACGCATTTCATGTGTCAATTAAGTCATGCATGTTAATCAGGGAGCAGTACCAGGAAAAAGAAGAGGCAGACAGATCGCGATAGGAAGACAACATGATAGAATGAGCGGGCCTGTCATTGAAGGATTCTATCTGTCAAAGACAGGAATGGAGAAAGTCGGTCAACAGAACTTTTGTGGTGCCCCAATGGTTCAATAGACTAAGGGATAGGTGACAGTGATGTTAATCAGTGATTTGAAAATCTGCTAAGTTGTTGGTTTTCCAGGCTTATTCAGGCAACAAAGTCTTTCTATAAAGAATGGGGATTCTCTGCTTGAGCTAGCCAGGAAAACCAGTGACTTAGCAGAATTTAAGTCTTTGGTTAATATGCATGACTAAATGCATGTCGCGTAGGACGTAATCATTTTCTTTTTTGAAGTAACGTCTGTATTACATAAGATAAGAAGATAAACTAAATTTGTTCTCGCTAAGTTGCTAGACGGGAAAGTCTAAGGATGGGCACCGATTCTAAGACTAAGACTGCTTTATCGATCCATATGGAAATTTGTTGTGATTACAAGGACCCTTCTCTCTTATAAAGACAACACAATTTGAAACATACACATAAATAGAACAGACACAACATAAAGAGTTCACTCAGCGATTACACACAGGAATCTTGGTCCTTTTCATGTTCCCTGATCAACGGCTGACGTTGATATAGTCTGACCGAGTAAGGTACGAACAAGTTTTTGTACCGCTCTGTTCTTGTCTTGATTGACAGTAGTCGCCCACCTCGCGACCACTTGACGTAGTTATGATGGAGCGGGTAGCTGTTGTGGTCCAAGATTTTTCTTAGACATTTCTGCTTATAAAGTTCATTCAAATATGGTAATGTGCGTGTGATTTTTGATGCCCTCTTTATAATGTTTTCTAGGCGGCGCAACAGTTTAGATGAAGCGTTGCCTTGCCAACAAGTTATTCCGTATGTTGACAGATTTCTTATCTTATATAATACAGACGTTACTTCAAAAAAAAAGAAGATGATTACGTCCTACGCGTCATGTCGCATAGTCGCGCGGTAAAAATTATCTAAGATCTTCTTGTTTAGTTTAAAGCTATTAAGTTTGTATAGGAAGAATAGTCGCTGGGCTGTTTTCTTTGCCAGAGTTCCAAGGTGGTCTTCCCATGAGAGCTTGTTGTCTATGACGACGCCTAGATATTTATAAGATTTCACTTGTTGTATCGATGTAGTCTTTATCTGGAGCTCGTGTATCATCTGTTTTTTCTTTCTGAAATCTATTATAAGTTCTTTAGTTATTGTGACATTTACTTCTAGAAAGTTGTCTGTGCAACAGTTTGTAAACTCTTCTATTGTGCTTCGATACTGGGTTTTGCCTCCTGAAATAAGACCGACTGTGGCAGTATCATCAGCGAATTCAATGAGTTTAACTGAGTCATAGATGCTTCTTATGTCATTAGTGTAAAGAGTATAAAGTAGGCCTACACAACCTTGTGGAGCACCCGTACATAGTAGGCCTACTCTTTGGTACTGGTTTGATCTCTGAAGTTTTCCAGATGTGTGGAATCACGCACGTTTGCAATGAGTGGTTTAAGATGTAAGAGAAGATTTGTTCCGCGCATAATCTGACGAGCTTCATAGTGATGGGAACTAAACTCTCTTTAAAAAGTTAAACTAAAACTAGTTTTCATCTAAAATAAAGTAGTTAAACTATTAGTTTATCTTGAATTTCAAAAGATAGTTAAACTAAACTAAAAAAGTTAATTAAACTATAGGGAGAGAACAAACTGTAATAATAAATGGCTCTAAATCAACAACGATAACAGTAAACTCAGGTGTACCTCAAGGAACAGTCTTAGGTCCACTACTATTCTTAATTTACATAAATGATTTACCAAATTGAATTACTTCAGGAACAAAAGTTAGATTATTTGCAGACGATTGCATAATATATAGAACAATAAAAACAACACAAGACACAGATATTTTACAAAGAGAATTAGATGAATTACAGAAATGGGAATCAAATTGGAGCATATGTCTTTCCACTCAGAAAAATGTCAGTTGTTAAGAGTAACAAAAAACTAAAACAAATTAATTACACGTATCTTATTCATGGTAAACCAGTAACACAGACTAAAAACGCAAAATACCTAGGTGTTTTAATAAATGAAAAACTGTCATGGAATCCACATATTGATAAAACTATTTTTAAAAATCCAACAAAGCATTAGGGTTTATTAAAAGAAATTTCTATAAATCAAATAAGAACATAAAACTAAAATGTTATTTAACCTTGGTTAGGCCAATAATAGAATATGCATCCTCCGTTTTGGACCCCTCAACTCAAGAAAACATAAAGAAACTGGAACAGACACAAAATAGAGCAGTGAGAATAATAACAAACGAATATTCACATTTGACTAGAGTAACACCTTTAGTAAAATCACTAAACTTAGAAAGCCTTCAGGACAGAAGACTCAAAAGTAGAGTAGCAATTATACATAAAACACTGAACCATAATCTTCAAATACAAAATTTAATAAAATACTCTGAAAGACACAAAGATAAAGGCACATTCCTCGCCCCATATGCTAGGACAAATTTGTACAAATACTCCTTCTTCCCTAGTGTTATTAGGGCATGGAATGGTTTGCCTTAGCTAGCCAGGAAAACCAGTGACTTGGCAGAATTTAAGTCATTGGTTAATATGCATGACTAAATGCATGACGCGTATGACGTAATCATCTTCTTTTTTGAAGTAACGTCTGTATTATATAAGATAAGAAGATAACAAACTTTTCAAAACTTTTTTTTTTTGGGGGGGGGGGGACAGGGTTGAACTAGACCTATATAGGGTATATAATCATCCGACTGTATGCCTACGGTACTGTTCGATCTTATTCTCTTAACATTCTAGGAATATTAATCTATAATAATATCCGTAATCAAGAATATGTTTCTTACATAAACGTTTATGCACAATAAAATTTAAAAAAAAAGATGTCTAAATAAATATGTGTGCTTGTATTTTTGCCTTGAATTAAAACCTTTAGAAAAGAATGGTACTCTTTTTTTTTTAAATGTGTTAAGTTATTATATAACGGAAAATCTTACTTATACTGGTAAAGTTTAAAATCTCATTAAATAGCATAGTCTTAGAATTTCAAATTTAAATCTAGTATAAAAAAAATAGAAACGAAATCGTTGGAATTTTTTAAACATTTGACCTGTATAACTATTTTATAGTGTAAAATGCATGCTTGACTAGCCATGCCTAAGTGCTATTTTCTTGTCTGACCACTAAAAATACAACTAACACTATTGCATAACCGTTAAACGCGCAAGTGAAAAAAAAACAGGGTGGTCTTGTCATTATGGACTGCACACTCAGTACACCATATAGGCCTGCACGTGTACGTCTATCTGGCCAGGTTGTTAAAATCAGTCGGACACACTGTCTATTTACTTTCTGGGCAGGGAGGGTGTTTAACTATTTGAGTGTAAAGATATATCTACGAACATGCTTGACTGGCCACGCCAGTGTGTTTTTTTCTTGTCTGACCACTCCACTTTAAGCAGTATTATCGACTACACACGTACCGTACACTAGGCCTACATGTGTTCATGTGTATGTCTAGCTGACCCTGTTAAAATCAGTTGGACACAGTCTATTTACTTTATGGTCAGAGAGGGTGTGGATTAAGATTTTTTTTTTTTGGAGTTGTTTACCCTAATGCTTTTAGAACTATATAGGCCTAGCAGTTGATTTAGACTTAATAGATCTTATTAATAAGTCTTAAGACTATAAAAAGGGTGTATTTGATTTTCCTGCAGTTAAAAAAAATATTGTTTGCCGCAAATTTAAAACCACTAAATATTGACATAACTCACTAATCAGATTCCCACTAGAAACAAATTAAACATCTCCACGTGGCTCACAAAAAAAAATCGGAACAACCTCATTCATAATACTGAATGGAAGCTTTTGGCAAAAAAATGTTTAACATTTTATGATACTGCTACTTTCAAGTGCAAATATTTACTCCCATAACTTCTACCAGGATCTTACTTTACTCTTTCTTCAAATGCAGACTGTCTAAATAGTTGTTAACTGCCACATTTTTTTTTATAATCAAAGTTATTGATATCACATGACCAGAAAACAGAGAGTACGTTTCAACTCTGACCACATGTTGAAAAGTTTTACAAATTTTAATTAAACTTTTAGTTAGTAACTAAAAAAAAATTAATTAAACTATGATTAAAACGTAACTTCTTTTTCTACTTTAACAATGGCCTTAACTATTTTTTTTTAGTTAAACTAATAGTTTCTAACTTTTTAGTTAACTTTTGCCCATCACTATGCATTTTGCGTATTTTGTACGCAAATGGACATGAAAATACACGAGTATGGTTTATCATCTAAAAATACGCATTTCCTTGGAAAAGCGAAAAAAAAAAAAAAAAAAAAACCTAGAAGTTGCAGATGTAGAATAATGTAGATGTAGATCAGTGCGCCTATGCCTGAAAAATTTTGTTATTAGATGTAGGCCTACGAGATTGGTTTTTTTTTTCGCGTGCTGACGCTCGAAGATTTCAAATGTGTGCTGATCTAAATAAAGCGGAGTTCCTTCCAATGTGTCAGTCTGTCAGTTTATTTCAAGTCTTCAAACTTATTGGGAAATTATTGACTGTGACTATAACGCCCTAAGAATGTTGAGTAAAAACACATAAGTTGACAGCTTCAGAAAAAAAAAATTCTCTTAAAAAAAAATAAAAAAAATGTCAATAATGCCAAGGGAGAATAATCTACTTATTTTTGCTTTTTCTTTTCACAACGTATCGGAGTAAGAAAACCTATCGATCTTTAATTAAATTATTTAAATCTAGATACATGATGACCATTCTTCTTCTTCGTTCTCATTATGTATGTGTTTTGGGGCCAGTACTTGTCTTATACTTAGAATCTATACGGGCCTCTTGGCCTTTGCTAAAGAGAGAAGTTTTGGAGAACGTGGTCGGCATTCTCTGGTGATACTCCACATGGATTTTTCTAGTTTTTCTCCATCTGGCCATTCGATGAGTATTCCAGCTCCTCCATTTGTGGTGGCTTCGGTATGGGATAAGCCGACTTTGTAAACTCTGATCCACTGATTGCTAGGATAATTGGTTTGTAGAAAGCAGTTTACTATTTCCTTGAGCTCTGTTGGTCTGTAGTTAGATTTTCTTTTTATGTTTTCAATATTTAGATCTAGATCAATATGGTCCCTTATTATAGTAGGAAGAGGGCTTTCGTCCCAGGGTGGAGATTCATTAAGACATTATGGTGTATCGAGGATTCCAGAGTTATTTTTTCAATTTGGTGTTTCTTTTTTAGGTTTAGAGATTCCTGTATGAAATTGGTCCTTTTGAGACAGTTTTTAGTGCGAGTTTTGTGGATTTTTGTTCTGAGTGGGTGCTCTCCAAGGTTTCCAATTTAGTGAATTGGGAAAGGATTTTTATTTCTCTTCTTTCATCCAGAGAGATCAGGGCAGCGGTTTCCTCTATACTGTCCACAGCTCTTATGGGTGTTGTTTTGATTGCTCCTGTCATTATGCTTCGACCAATATTTTGAACCTTGTCTATTTTTCTTAGGTTGGTTTGGGCTGCTACATGGTCATTCATTATGGGCTTTTAGATCTATTATAGTTGGTAATACATTATAACATGTAAATATGAATGTAAATCATATAGAATTATATTATAAGATAATTTATTGTAATTAATTAATTAAAGTGTGTATGTTTTGTTATATTCTAAAATTTGCATACAATTTGTATTCATAATTATGATAATTTAATATATTATTAATTATAATAATTAGAATATATATATATATATATATATATATATATATATATATATATATATATATATATATATATATAGGTCTAGTCATTCTAGAACTAAAATGATTAATCTAAAATTAATTTCATTCAAATAACTCTTTATCATCATATACAGTATAATTTACTATAATACAGGTAAAGATTATTCTAAATGATTCTTATTTATGTAGACCAAATATTATCTTATTATTTTTTTTATATAATACAGATATTACTTCAAAAAAGAAGATTATTGATTGATTGTCTAGACTACAGGTCTAGTACTGTTAGAGTGTAAGTCCTAAGTGTTACTGTTTTACTCTTCTTCCTGGTACTGTTCTCCTAGTCACAAGGCTTATTAAATTTTTAAAGCATGATTAATAATTAGAATTGAGTAAGACCTATTTATGACCAACTCAACTGTCTATTTCAAGATTGGCAAAATTTTTTAGCTTTTTAAAAGTTTTAATTTTATTTTTATGTATTTTGTAATGGCATAACATATGCACTTTAGACTTTAGTACACATTGGTTGGCTTTTTAAATTATTTTTTTTTAAATTTTAGTTCTAATAAAATTTATATAGAGATCCCTTTTTTAGAACTTGAGCTTTAGAAATTTGTTGCAAAATTAAAACAGAAAAATTTTCATTTTTAATTAACAGTTGTTGCTTTTTTTTTTACAATAGGAATATTAGTTTACTTGGTTGAACTTTGGTCTATGTCAGTGATGGCTGACACAGATCTTGACACTACTATTGATATAAGTAATATCATAAAACATATGAAGAAAGAAATAAGAGGAACAGATTTGTTAACACAACCAAGTCAAGAACAAGACTTCAAAATGTCAATGATAAAAATTGAGAAGATAGATGTTGATGAATCATACGCGAAGCAATCAGATAACTGTGCTCAAACTTCTAATATGAGCCTTGGACATCAGGTATTTATTTTTTTTATTTTTTTTTTTACAAAAAATACAAGATTACTGTATCAAATATTTAAATTATAAAATTTTATGAATGCCTGAAATCTCTGTGACGCTGGTGTAATTAAAATCAATTAATTAATTGTTTATTTATTTATAAGGGCCCTGTTTGGTCCAGAAAGTTCTAACAGGGAACTATAGACCTGCACACAAACAAGGTTTGGGAAACAGACACATAGATGACATACAGGAATAAATGGGAGAATAATTTAAGTCTAAAAAGATAAAAGACATGAAAACATAAAAAAAGGGGGTGAACTTTAGTAGGGAGAAATAATAAAAAAAAAAAAAAAAAAATAAAATAAATAATTTTAAAAAAACTTAAGTGATATATGTATATAAGTGTGAGAATAGAATTTTAACATGGACTGCTGATTGTATGAATATGAGTGCCCTATAAATTTAACATAGCTCTAGTGTTCCAGTGTCCAGTTGTCCTCTCAGAGGTGGTTCCTTCTTCCACAAGTGCTGTAGGCTGGTCAAGCCTGTTAGCGAGAGTCTAGTCTCGAAAGTTGTTCAGGCCAACTGAAGATTGTGGTTGAGACCATAGTAGATAAAATCGGAGAAGCAAGAGAGATTAGCTGTTGAGAGAAGCAGCTATAGAAGCTGAGTATCAATTTTATGTTTAGAAATCAATGTTCAAACTCGTACTTGCCAGTGTAGAGATTGCTTCCTCTAGTCACTGAGTTGAGAAGAGTTTTTTCCCTTGATCTGGTCAAGAGCCTAGGATCAAGGCTAGATTATACTTGGGGGTTTCTCTTATCACAGAGATAACAGGAACAGCAGGGATTCAGCCGAGTTTAATTCATTGATTAAGTTTCATGGCTAGATTGACACACATAGGATGTAATCATCTTTTTTGAAGTAACATCAGTATTTTATACAATTAAATTAATGGGTTTAAATAATACAGCATGTGAAATAAAATATAATAATATATAGTGGCAAGCGACCAGGATGTCATTGTTTAGATAAAAGTCAAACATTATAATAAATGTATAGAGAGCCCGTAATACATAGGTAGGTAGGTAAATAAAATAAGATAGATAGATAGGATATGATAGATATAAATAGGAACAGAAAGATTAATCCATTGATTAAATTTATCTGAAGATTTTATAGGCTTTATCTAATTGACCTATATATTTGTCCTGCAGAAATCTATTACAAATGAAGAATTAGGAATGACTCATTTTACAGAAACTAATAAGCTGATGTCCTTGGCTTCAAGACTTCTGGCTGTGTCAATGAAGACAAACAACAGGCTTTATCCAGTACCTATCATTTTGCCAGATTTCAAATTAACTGATCAAACTCAGGGCTCAGAAGTCAGTCAGGTAAATAAATATTATTGTACTAATGCTTACTAGTGTGCAAGTCATATGCTGGGTGTTTCATATGAAAATGGCCATGAACATAAGAAAATAACCCAAATGGATAATTTTAAAAAATAAATTTAAATTTGTTTTAGCCAATCTCCACAGACTAAAATCTCAAGATATCTAGTTGAAAATTTAACAAGGAATCCCTATATTGACAAAATCATAAAGATAATCCAAAATCATCTTAGGTTTTGTTTTTTTACAAGTAATTTGGGTATTACATGATAACTTTCTTTTATGATGTGTCATGAAATAAAAAGTTATAATTGGGCCTATTTTTTAATTAATTTTTTTTTGTTTACCATATTAAAATTGACTATGTAATAAACAGAGAATTTATGAATTAAGAGATTTGACTAGTTATGATGTTAAAGTATGAAGTCTCATACTTATGGTGTTAAAGTGTGTCTTCATAAGTTAATGCTTGGAAAAATCTGATGTCTTTGTTCTTGTTTTTTATACAAATTTCTAAAATAAATGTTTTCTCCTTTTACTTTTCCTGAATCAAATATTCTTGGAGTTTTCACTTAAAGCTGAACATTTAAACTTGGCTTTGTACTCTTGTATTAAGAGAAATTCTGATGTAACTCTTCATTCTTGAGTCTAGATTGATTGATTGACCATATTAGCCATGGTTGCTGGCAACACTTCTAAGGCACTGGCATAGGATTGCAATTATTTGGGGGGGGGGGGGGAATTGTACATTTATGTTATGTATACATAGTTAAATCCCCCCCCCCCCCATGTCAACATTTTTAGATTTATTTTTCTAATTAAAAATAATAATAATAACATAATCATGATAATTAAATATCTGATAAAGTTCTGCCCATATTAGGTTAATTGATAAATTATATTCTAGTTTGGCAAAGTATTTATATTTATTTATGATAGTTGATTTCTTTCTTTTCGTCTCTCTCTCTCTCAAATATTTACATAACCTTTACCTACTTCTTAGTCTGTTGAGCCATTGGTACACCACACATGATCTGTCAATAATCTTTCTCCATTCCACTGTCTTTTGCCTTGAATAGAATCTCTTTAAATGACAGGCCCTTCCATTCTTTTATCTTGTCTTCCTATCACTTTCTCTTTCTGCCTCTTCTTCTTTTTCCTGGTACTTTACCCTGAAAGAAGTAATTTTTGTATTTGTTTTAACAGTTGGAGGTGATTATAAAAGAAAAAGAAATGACATCAGAAACAGGTGTATTCGATAGTAACGTGCAAGATCAAATGGACCAAAATGATTCTAAAGAAACTTTTTCAGGAAAGGAGATTGAGATTTCTTCTAGTCATCAAACTAAACAAAAACACCAATGTCAGAATGGCCTAAAAGAATTTGCTGAAATTTCAGATTTAACAGCTAATCAAGATGTTCATGCTACTAAAGGACGATATAAATGTCAAAAATGTTTAAAAACATTTTCTAAGCTTCAACATTTAAATGACCATCACGTGATTCATACTGGTGAGAAACCATTCAAATGTCAAGTATGTGATAAGACATTTGGTAGATCTTCAAGTTTCAGAAAACACAGAGTGATTCATTTTGGAGAAAAACATTTTAAATGTCAAATATGTCTAAAAGAATTTTTGTGGTCTTCAGATCTAAAAGTTCACCAAAGGATTCACACTGGTGAAAAACCATTCAAATGTCAAATATGTCAAAAGACATTTACTACATCTTCAGCTCTCAAAAAACACCAAGTGATTCATTTTGGAGAAAAATATTTTAAATGTTAAATATGTCTAAAACAATTTTTCAGATCTTATGAACTGAAATGTCACCAAAGGGTTCATACTGGCGAAAAACCATTCAAATGTCAAATATGTCTAAAAAGAATTTCGCCTACCTGGAAATAGGAAACATCACCAATCTCGTCATACTGGTGAAACACCTTTTCATTGTCAAATATGTCCAAAAAAAATTTCTTATTCTTCAGATCTCAAAAAAACACCAAAAGATTCATGCTGGGGGAAAATAGGACAAAAGTTTTTGTTTTCTTTTTAAAAGATAAACAGGTAGTGGGAAAAAAAAAAATGGATATGTCTTAAATCTGCACAATAAAAAATTACCAGCTGTAATATACGCGTGAAAAACAATGTAAAAGTTGAATATCAAAAAAAAATATTAAGCTGTTCATACAAGTACGAATAGGTTGTATACATTTGTCATATGGTATAAAAAAAAAAGCCAAATATGTTCTTAAAAAATTCTCAAACTTCCTATTTAAAGCTCATTATGTTATTATAAAACATTTAAATGTCATAGCAGCACTTTTTAGTTTATACAATGGAAAAACATTTCAAATGTCACATGAATAAAGAATTTTTTTTTTCTCTGTCTACAAAATTGAAAGCTCACCAACTATCTAATACTGTTGAAAAGCCATTTAAACGTTAAATATGTTTTAACGATTCTTAACAGTCTAAAACATGAAAGCTCTCCAACTATTTTCTTATTCTTCAAGTTGTAAAGCTCTCCAACTATTTTCTTTTTCTTCAAGTTGCAAAGCTCTCCAACTATTTTCCAATTCTTCAAGTTGTAAAGCTCTCCAACTATTTTCCAATTCTTCAAGTTGTAAAGCTCTCCATCTATTTTCTAATTCTTTAAGTTGTAAAGCTCTCCAACTATTTTCTTATTTTTCAAGTTGTAAAGCTCATTTAACAGAAAAAATGGTGAAATGGAAATAAATGTCAGTTATATCTAAAAAAAATATTTTAAATTCTAAAAGACTGGGAAAGATGGGTATTTTTTATTTCAGGATCTTTGGGCACCTCGGAGTCAACCCAGCTTTAATGGGTACCTGACATTAGCTGGGGAAAAGTAAAGGCAGTTGGTCATTGTGCTGGCCACATAACACCCTAGTGAACTGTTTGCCACAGAAACAGATGAACTGTACATCATCTGCCCTATAGATGACTTGTATATACTTATATTTTTGTATTTTGATATTGTTTAGTGCCTTATTGTACTGGTACCTGGAATAAAAATAATAAATATTATTCATAACTGAATTTTACTAAATTCATAGATTTTTTTCACTTCAAAAAAAATATTCAATGAATTTTAAGTCATGTATCTGGTTTGTTATTAAAGTACACAATGAAAAAAGCTTCGATGATATATTGTACTAACTTCACCCAATGACTTTGTAGATTTACCTCTTTTATCGCAATTTACCATACCGGTACTCTTGTTTGAATATTCTACATAACATAGTTTATAATTAGACCTAAATAATTTTTATTAGATTTGAACATGACCCTTGAATTCAAATATCCCTGACCAATGCACTTTGCTGTAGAGAAATATTTGATTGGCTCCAATGTTGTTTTTTTAAAATTATTTATTATGAATAATTTAATTACTATAGAAATAAACCTCAGTCCTTTTTTTAATGTCTTCTTTAGTTAATTTTTTCATTTGTAGATAATTTGAAGCATGTTAGGACTTTGTAACTTGGTCCAAGCGGTATAACTATATTGTAATGGTATATATGAGAATTTAAAATAACTTTGTTTTGTGCTTAGTAATCTTGGAACCTTGCTAGGGTAAGGCAGCCAGGAAATTATAATTTTAAGTTTGAGATCATTAGTGTGGTAGAGTTCCAAAGAAGACTTACGGTTATTTGCCCCTGAAACTTGAATTGTTATAGAAGTCTAATCAAGTTTTTTTTTCCTTCAATGTTAGACCCGATGTGACGCCTCGCATGAGCTTTTAAGTTTACTTTGGAGCATGAAAATATTTGGGTATTTTTTTAATAGTTCCTCTGTGTATTTTTTCTGGTTTGCCCATAGTTTCAGTCTGGTTTGCCCATAGTTTTAGTCTGGTTTGCCCATAGTTTCAGTCTGGTTTCCCAGTAGTTTCAGTCTGGTTTGCCCATATCACCTGTCTATATTATGTTATCGTGTTAAGAGAAACAGTTCCCTGCTTTTACAAAGTTTCCATTAACTCATTCTGTCTGTCTAGTATTTACACATTTTGTACACATTTCTCCACCTTCCCTTTCTCGGATCAAGTTAAAACTTTTCAAAATTATTTATTGTCGATGACAAATTTAACCTATTAGTTAATTAGTTATTGGTAATTTTTTTTTTTTTTTTTTTTGGTATCGAACAAAGGAAAGAACGGTACATCACAGATGTGGTAGTATAAAAGGAATTAGTGCCCCTTAGTACTTTGTGTAGTGAATTGAGTCGTCAATTAAATATTTGAATCAAGCAATTATTGATAACTATTAAAACTTCCGTTTTCATTAGCACCTTGCTGGCTTAGTGGTTACCTATCGACCTGAGGAGGCTTGAGTTTGAATTCTAGTCGTACAACTTTTTAAAAAAATTGCCTTTAAAAAGTACCATACCGTGGTAGCCTTGACCCAGATAACTTTTTGTTTTCTTCCCCCACCCCCTTTTCAGATCACATTTAGAAAGCTAAAAGCATGAAATTGTGCTAAAAAAAAACAAATGGTAAAAAAAACATTTCTAATCGCACAGATTTGTTATTATTAGTCAAGATCTTTAACAAATTTAGTTACAATCTTTGTTGTTTTTTTTTAAATTATTTTTCTTGTTTTCTAATGGTATTATGTTAACCGTGATAGAAATGTTGATGTGGATGGAGCGCCCATGTTGCTTTCTAATTGTGTAGGCTCTGTATTTGAATGCTAGTTGTGAAGATCACTTGTTTCGATGTAAAGACGTCTTGAGGTTACTTTAAGATTGTGTTGATCAGACAATGCCATTCTGATATTGTGATTAAGTGAAGCTTTCTATTTCAAACATTTACTTAAAACTCTAAACAAAATCTTCGTGCCGTAGATGGAAATATGTTTTCATTCAAACAAAGAAGATCCTTCAACAATAAATACAAAGCTCTAATTCTGGAACTAGGAATCACTGGGATAAAATACACAATGTACAATTATAAAAGTTAACTATCTTCGTTTAAGCTCGTAGTTTAAACTTAAAACTAGATATAATAATAGTACTGGCTCTACAATTAAAAAAACAACAACAAAATACAGCCCAACTCGACGAGATTCCGTCTACAACTGACTTGTCTTCGGGAGTCCAACCAATCAACCGAGAAAAAAAAACTGAGCCCGCGACTCTTAGGCAGTTTGCAGCACACTGTGCTAAACCCTGGCAAAACTTGCGACGCCGCTGATCCCAAACTGTATCTGCGCTTGCCGTTCCTACGGATACACCAGACCCATGGAGAGGGACTAACTGATGTGTGCGCGACATCGTTCCGACCATGGCATATGCCCAGACATCTCATTTCAATGAGATAATCCGGTCACTTCGCGACTAAAAGAGGTTTTCTAAAGTTTGTATAACTATATACACCATCTCGTATTTTCTCCCCCCCCCCCCCACCAACAAGTGACCCCCCCCCCCTTTTGCTCTCTTAGCTCTAATTTCCATAGCAACTGCTATAGCTTCAGCATCCAGATTTGAAATTGGTCTGTATTTACTGAGATCTATAACATCTGGAAACCTGAGGTTCTATATAGGCCTCCCGATTGTGTTCAGACTAGAAGTAATTTAAATCATTTCCATCACGAAATTGTATAGAAATATAAGATAATTTTATTGATCCAATCAAATGGAAATTCAGTTTGACTACAATTGACAACCTCAGCGTAACTACTTTACAAAAACAAAATGGATGAAAAATTCGAACAACATTCACTCACGAAACACATACACACTCACAACCAGCGCTTTATGAGTTTGACTACTATGTACGGTACTTCTCAATGACGACAGCTGATCTTGTAACACTCTGACCGAAAGAAATAGAAAGAGCTGAGAATAGGATGTATCCTTGGTCTATAGTTATAGAGCCATGCTGTAACTACCTATAGAAAATTACAGCTAGCTAACTGGGGAGGCGCGGTGGCTGATTGATAAAGCGCTTGGCTTCTGAACTGAATTCGAATCCAGGCGAAGATTGGGATTTTTAATTTCGGGATCGTTGGGCGCCTCTGAGTCAACTCAGCTATAATGGGTACTGACATTACTAGGAAAAGTAAAGGCGGTTGGACATTGTGCTGGAAAAACGACACCCTTGTTAACCGTGGGCCACAAAAACAGATGACTTTTACATTATCAGCCCTATAGATCACAAGGTCTGAAAGGGGAGCTTAATATAGGGTATATACATTATTTTATCTTATATAATACAGACATTACTTCAAAAAAGAAGATGATTACGTCCTAAGCGTCATGCATTCAGTCATGCATATTTACCAATGACTTAAATTCTGCCAAGTCACTAGTTTTCCTGGATAGCTCAGGCAACCCATTCCATGCTCTAATAGTACTATGGAAGAAGGAGTATTTGTACAAATTTGTCCTAGCATATAGGATGAGAAATGTGCCTTTATTTATGTGTCTTTCTGCGTATTTTATTAAATTTTGTATTTGAAGATTATGGTTCAGTGTTTTATGTATAATTGCTATTTTGCTTACAAGTCTTCTATCCTGAAGGCTTTCTAAATTTAGTGATTTAACTAAAGGTGTTACTCTAGTCAAGTGTGAATATTCGTTTGTTATGAATCTCACTGCTCTATTTTGTGTCTGTTCCTGTTTCTTAAATGTTTTCTTGAGTTGGGGGGTCCCAAACAGAGGATGCATATTCTATTATTGGCCTTAACCAAGTTTTGATCGGGTCATCAGTGCCGGCTTTGGAAAATTGAAGGCCCTATATATAATAGGCATTGTGAATTTGGTCACATTTGGTGGTCCTAAATAAAACAATTAAACAGATGAGGGAAAAAAAAAACACGATTTATTAAAAACCTGCAAGTTTCAATATGCATATAACGGAATTCATATATCGCTACCTAGTTTGCCTATGCCTAAGGCCGGACCTTGGGTCATATAATTTTGTGATGAGTCTTAGGAGGGTCATATCCGACTTAGCGGCTTAGTTGCAAAGAAAGGGTAATGAAAGGTCAGCATCCACGGGAAATACTGCATTCCTCACTAGTCTTCGGACTCGAACATTAGCATTATTATTATTATATCACTTTAGTCTTTTATTTAAATGATTTCCGAACTATGTTTTGAGAGGCCGGCTTAACTTGTATAGTGGGCCACTATCTCAAAATAAAAAAAAATAAGCTAAGTGTTCCATTAAGGAAAAAGTTTGGGAAACACTGGATTAGAGGTTTGATATAGAACTAGCAGTCTAGATGTAAAGTTTCACAAAAAAAAAAAAAAAAAATATAACTAGATCTATTTAATTTTGATATTGATCCAGATCTAAAAGTTGGCAATTATCGCAATTCTTGTAATGCACTAATCTAGATAGATCTAGATATCAGACTAGATCTAGTAATGGAGAGGTCTGGTACTGTTTAGTGTTTTTCCAAAATAAAGCCATCAAAAAAAGGTCTTTGTCTTTAATAATATATTTATTTAGATATGTAGAATCGCTAGAACGTAAACTAATACTCTAGAATTCTAGTTTTTTTCGAGGTAGTTTCCGTATAAGCACTGCAAATGCAATTACTGAATCAGTCTGCTCTATTAGATTTAATCAATTCAATTTAAATTTTAATTTAATCTAGTTTAGATCTAGAGTAGTACTAGTACTACTACTAGAGTAGAGGTCTAGTAGAGATCTAAGTCTAAGTGACGTCTAAAGATTAAAAGATAGCTGACAGTGACTAAGTAACTGAGTAACTCAACTGAGACTAACTAAGTAACTCACTAAGGACAGTAACACTAACAGTGACTACTCACAGACACTAGTTTAACATTTACTATCATTTAGTACTAGTAAGTAACTAGTCTTACTAGTGACACTCTGACTGACACTAAGTCAACTAAGTAACAGTAAAGTCAGTATTCTAAATTAAGTAAATTCTAATTGAACTAAAGGCTCTGGGCTCTGGCCCTGGCAGTCTAGCCTCTAGATACTCTACTCTAGAATGACTAGATTTATCACTACTATCACTGAGTATCAGTATTCTAGAAATACTAGAATCTCTAGAGTCAGTCTAGTAGTCAAGCCTCTTTTACTTTTAGTAAGTTAGAGTCTAGAAGTAGAGTTAGAATAGTTGTAGATCGAAATCTAGACATGGACATGAGTTGTGAGTAGATCTCTAAAATAATAATTTTATATTGAAATCTAGATGGTAGATCAGTAGGAAGACTTCTAGATCAGTAGGAAGACCTATGAGGTTTTAAACGTCAACATCAGTTTTGTCATGCAAGTATTAATTAGAGACATAGACTCAGCTTTGCTAGAATTGGTTTTCCTGACTGATTTAGGAGATGCAGCACACTATGCACTAAAGTTGATCATCTAAAGCTACAAGGGAAGAAGGAGTTCTTGTCTAAATTAGTCCTTACAATCTTTAGGGTAGATGATGTTCATCTGGTTCTGTGGTGTCATGTGGCCAGCACAAATGCCGACTTTTTCCCCAACTTATGTCAGGTACCCATTAGAGCTTGGTGGACTAAAAGGGGCCCTAGAGATCCCAAAGTTAAAAATGCCGGTCTTCACCAGGATTCAAACAAGGGAACCCCGGTTTAGAAGCTAAGCGCTTTATCACCCAGCCTCCTGAAATAGATTCTATTCAATGCAAAAGACTAATACCGTACTTATTAATAGAAATGGAGAAAAACGGTTGACAAAAAATGTGAATAAGAAATGTGTTGTTTTTTTCTTTGTGTCTCTCTAAAGTATTTATTAGTTTGTGTCTTTGTATTTGTAAATGATTTTTCATGTATTATTGCTACTTTACTTTTTAGTGTTAGTATGAATAATTATTTATGATCAAATGCTGCTAAAAAAAAAAGTAATATAAAATCATAATTATGTGTTTTTTTACAGGCATCAAAGATATTTTGTGTCATTTTTTTCACGTGCATATTTCAACCAGCATATTTATTTTTGGTATTATTGTAAAGTCATGTTAAGAAGTTTTTAAAATCATTTTTCATTTTGGTTGATTCCTTTATTTTTTTTAAATATTTTTTTTTTAGAAATGTAGCTAAATTTAACAAAATTAAAAACATGAAGCTATAAATATTATTTAAATTTTAATTAAATTGTAATTTTTCCATAACTTTGTCACGCATCAATTAATTATATTTTTTTTTTCTCAGCAGAAATTTTAGTTACCAGCATATTTGGTAATATTTAAACCTATAAACTGGTCATCATGACTGATACTATGAGTAACTTAACTCTTGAGCCGAGCAATGTTTTTAAACATGTGAAGGAGGAAATGGAAGAAACAGATTTGTTAACACAAACATATGAAGAACAAGACCTTAAAGTGTCAATGATAAAAAGTGAGAAGATGGATGAAGATGAATCTGACTTGTATACTGAGCAATCACAAAACTATAATCAAAATTCTAATGTTAAACATGAACATCAGGTATTCTATTTTATGTATTTTATAGATAAGAAGATAGTTGGAAGCTTCAGTTGTTTTTTTTTTCTGCAAAACAAGAAGGTGGAATTGGATTATTAAGTTCTTTTAATTTTTTTAATGAGGAATATGTTTGATAACAGTAGCTACTGTTAGTATAAAGAACTAAGCATATCATTAGATTTATGAAAAGTCAAAGAAAACTTTATATGTAGATATATCAGAGTGCATTAACTATAAGCTATCAATAAAAAACACATAAGAAATACATTTAAGGCATATTGATCTGTAATCACATCAAGTGAAGGAATCATGAAAATAATGCTTTTAGCTTGCCTGAATATTGCCAGCATGACCATTCCATGTTTTTACATGCAGAACATGAAGGAGGACAAATAATCCCTTTCAACAATCATATTTTACAGACTGATATTAAATAACATGAATGAAAATCATATTTTACAGACTGATATTAAATAACATGAATGCTAATCATATTTTACAGACTGATATCAAATAACACGAATGCCAATCATATTTTACAGACTGATATTAAATAACTTGAATGCCAATCATATTTTACAGACTGATATTAAATAACATGAATGCCAATCATATTTTACAGACTGATATTAAATAACACGAATGCCAATCATATTTTACAGACCGATATTAAATAACATGAACTGCTTATCATATTTTACAGACTGCTATTAAATAATAACTGCCAAAGAAATCTTGTTTTTCTGCTTTTTAAAAAATGTGATTGGATAAGTACAAGTGATGTGCAAAGGCCTACTCAGCTTTAAAAAAAAAGTGGTTGGTATTTGTTAAACCAAAAACACCCATTGCACTTAGAAGCATGTACTTTTAAAACAATTTTTTTTCTTGCAGAACTTTGACTTACAACAAAACTTTTTATATAAAATTTTTTTAAAAAGTATATACTAATATTGACATATTGCTAATACATATATTTGTTGAATAAATTGAATTTCATAGAAATGGTAGGAATGTACTCCATATAAGAAATAAAACACCCTATGAAATGCCTAAGAAATGCTCTTAAAATGTTCTCTATTAGGAAAAAAGTATTTATGATATGAGTTTTATATTTTAAATGACTTTTTATGTATGTAGCGCAACTTTCATGCTTATAGCATGCTCAGTGTGCTATGGTTCAATCTCTTTTGTGGACCAGTTGGGGTAAAGAAAGCGTACTGGCATATGGGAGAATGTTGGCACTCAATAAACACAACTCTGATTTAGTTAGGATTTGAACTCAAACCCCCTTGATAGATAGAGCAGTGGCTTTTTCTGCTAAGCCATTCATCACCAATAAATAAAAAACTATAGAAACAGATGGGCTTGACTTAACGATATGTCCACCTCAAGAATATGATAATGTAACTACAAAGTCTGTAATATATGAACGAGTAGGAAAACCAACAGAAAGGTTTTTTTTTAATTCATGTCTAGACCATTCACTTCATCTATGTGGTCAATCTTTTAGAAATAGCTTCTCTTGTGTAACATTTTTGGTTCCCTTAAAAGATTTCATTGTAACAATGGTATATTTTAATTGAACATACAGGGGTGTGATTGTGAGGCGAAGAACAATTTGCTTGATGGTAAGCTTATCGTGCTGCTATTAGGCCCATGAAAGAATCATTTGATGTAGCCTGTGTGGGACAGCTAATAAAACTCTTGCAGTTATTCTTAAAATTTAGGATCAGAGACACAGCACAAGTTGTTGTTTTTTTAACTTTCTTTGTTTAATTTGTGTGAGCAGATCTCAAAGGGTAAAAAAAATATGGTACTAAGTAATATTTCTAATTTAGTAATCCAGAATATACTAAAATTCTGTTGAAAAAATTTACATATTCAGATTTTTTAATAGGAACTGACACACATTCTATGGCTGTACACTATATAATGTATGTATAAAGGTCAAATGGGTAAGCTCTTCTTGCAAATAGAGGTTTCACAGGTCAAATCCTTGTGAAGATCGAGTTTCAACTTTGGCATTCCCCCGGACATCTACACAACTCTAATGCATATAAGTTGGGTAAAGTTAAGGCAGAGTGTCCTAGTGCTGAACATCCTAGTTAACTGTAAAAACAAATTTTAAATTAAATGGTCTGAAAGGAGAACATTTTCTTCAATATCAATATTTAATGTAGGCGATGACTGCACATTTTTCAACAAAAGAAGACCAAATATAAAATTCATGAAAAGCATGTTTTCGAAATTATGAATTAGAAATCTCTTGCCGAAATTGTGTGTATTTAAGAGAGAATGTACAACGCAGACTGTTTTAAATGAAAAGAAAAAGTAAAAGCTTGTAAAATGTTTTACATGTTTTGAATGCTCCTTCAGATTCAGAGTTGAAGATAATCTACTTCCTAGTCCAATCCTCCCGCAGGACGACAGGGGATGGCAGCGGGTAGCTTTTGAGCCCGGGACCATCGAGACAACTGACAGTCCAGCGCGCATACCGCGAGACCAAGCTTGTCCCTATGGGAGTAACACGTTTAAGATAAAGTAAAAGACTATATGAATTTACTTGCTTAAAGTGTATGTCTATGAGAGAGAAATTATAATAATCTAAAATTATGAGAGAAATTAAGTTACCTGATAGATAATATACATATTGTTGTAAACAAAAATTTTTTATTTTATGAAGGTTATTTTTTTTTTAAGGAAACTTCTATAAAGCAAGAGATGATTAATTTGACAGATAGTGATAAATCACCTGGTCACACCCATGGTTCAGAGTTCTCAGGGAGTCAGGTAAATAGATCTATACTAAACATACAAGAGATTTGAGTATGCAAGTTATATGTTTTGTATGACATCAATTACTTAAATGTATAAATACATATTCTTGTTCATCTGAGCATAAAATTTCTTTTTGCAAAGTTGTCTAAAAATATCTTTTATTTGTCCCATTACTTCATATACCCTCGGATTACCTCAATCCTGTCTTTACAAACAATGTGCATAGTCTTTACTCAGCTTTAAAAAAAAAAAGATCTTGATATGTGTTAAACCAAAAATAATCATTACACTTAGAAACGTTTAGAAACATACTTTTAAATATTTTTTTCACACATCGTCCTGTGAGAGGTTTGAGCTAGGATGTAATTATATTTTAAAAAAACTGAAGGAACATCAAAAATATTTCAAACAAAACATTTTGTATTCATACAGCATTTCCTTTCTGTCCATCTAGATTGATTAATTGCAATTAGTCCACTCCATGTTCCTATCTTTATGGCAATACATTTGTAACATCTTCAAGACCTTATTGTCTACTTTCCAAGTTAATAACATGGTGACATGTTTTTAATATATATATAAGGGTTCGTAGCCACCTTGAAAACCTGGAAAACACCTTGAGTTTCATTTTTAAATTCAAGGCCTTGAATATCATTATTAAAATCAAGGCCTTGAATTTCATTATTAAATTCAAGGCCTTGAATTTCGTAAAAAAAACACAGCAAAATCCTTGAATTTTAAAACTGGACCTTGAGTTTTTTCCCTCCCGATACCTGGTGTGTTGTTTTTTTTTGCTATTTATCACTGCTGTAACCTTAGTTTTTTTTGGTTACATTGAGCTAACCAGTGACGACGCGTCTACACCACCTTTCACCCACACATGTGAAGCGCGACCTCCTGATTGAAACGGCCTTGGCTCAAGCAAGCATTTCATATATCATTATTTTTCTGAAGGCAGCGTAGAAATGGTTGTTTTCTTTCATTGTTACTACTGAAGACGCGCTAGATCTAGTCTGTAGTGACTATTGTCTATAATTAGAGCAATTACCAGCCTAATGTGTAGGCTATACCTTACCCTCCCTAACAGAAAATGTTCTTGTTGTAACAGTAAGAGTGACTTCGCATGGAAAGTCTGTATATCATCTTATATTATTATAACAGATGTTACTTCAACAAAGAAGATGATAATGTCCTACGCGTCATGCATCTAGTCAAGCATGTTAGCCAATGACTTAAATTCTGCCAAGTCACTGGTTTTCCTGGCTGGCTCAGGCAACCCATTCCATGCTCTAATATACTCTAATAGCACTAGGGAAGAAGTAGCACTTCTACAAAATTTGTCCTAGCATATCGTACGAGGAATGTGCCTTTACCTTTGTGTCGTTCTGAGTATTTTATTAGATTTTTATTTTTTGTATTTGGAGATTATGGTTCAGTGTGTAAGTATAATTGCTGCTTTACTTTTGAGTCTTCTCTCGACCCTTCTCATCTGGCTAGTAGACCTATCTAGATTTAGATCTAAGTTAGATCTACTAAAGATAATTAGTGCTTAACCTGAAAACGCATGAATTTTAGTCAATTTAAGGATCTAGATCGCTCTAGAAATACGCTAGATTCTAGATTTACGCTAAAAACACTAGAATCTAGTGAAGATAATTTGCACACAGCCGTGAAAAGTCCACGAATTTAGTGACTTAGAACTAGACTCTTAGATTTACGAATTACGCTCAATCACTTTAATCTATTGGAAATATTTCTCTTACAGCCGTGAAAAGTCCGTAAAGTTAAGTGACATTGAGTTAGAATAAATAGAGTCCAGATGTATGGTAGATTCATTGAAGATAATTCGCACACTGCCGTGAAAAGTCTGCGAATATAGTGAGTTAGATCTAAGAGTCTAGATTTACAGTAGATTTAGGGAAGATATTTCTCTCACAGCCCTGAAAAGTCCGCAAATTTATTATAGTGAATTAGATCTAGAGTCTAGATTTACGGTAGATTCAGTGAAGATAATTCCTACACAGCCTTGAAAAGTCCACAAATTTAGTGACTAGGGTCTATAGAGTCTAGATTTACTGTAGATTCAGTGAAGATAACTCATAAAAAGTCCTCGAATTTAGTGACTTAGATCTAAACTCTAGATTTACGCTAAATAAATAGAATCTAGTAAAGATAATTCTCTCCCCCAGCCATGAAAAGTCAGTGAATTTAGTGACTAAGAGTCTAGATCTACTGTAGATTTAACGAAGATATTTCGCACACAGCTGTAAAAAGTCTGTAGAGTTGTTTCGGTCGTAATTTACTTAAAACTGATGCTGTCAACATTTTTATCTTTAAAGTTAGCTTTTTTTTTGTTTGTTTCTAAACAAATATAGCCTTTTGACAACATACCAGACAAATAAACCAAGGTTACCATTTATGTATGCATCATCCTTAAGCAATTTATAAAACAAGAAAAACTTGACTGTACCGGGATTAAAAATACAAATGACATTTTGTCATCTCATTGAAATTGGATGAACTTCAGATTCTTAATTTTTAATCGGATTGTAAGAAAACCATAGTAGAATCTGCTGCCAAATTCCTCTCCAATTCACCATTTCACTACTCTGTTGTGAAGGACATTTGTCGTGTCTGGATCCTTCTTTCATGATGGATAGCAAGTCAACTGCTATAGTAAGAATAAAAATATCTTATAAAAATCTTTGTCAATTTAAGAAAATTTCCAGCTTCTGATTGTGACACAGTTTTAGCTGAATTACATCTAATATTTTTAAAAAAGTTTGTGTGTGTGTTATAATGTATTAAAAAGTAGCATTTAAAATTTTTGGAGGTGTTATTTCAACTTATCAGCATACATTTTAATGTTGTTTTTTTTAATTTAATGTAAAATAAATACTTTTTTTTTCAGTACTAAATACATATATATTTTGTTCTTTTTACATATATATGTCATCTGTATGTAAATATATATACATATATAGATCTATTGCTTGCTATGGTGCGATGCATACCTTGAAAATCTAAAATTCTACCTGAAAAATCATTATCATGAAATTGGCTATGAACCCTGATATATGTATTTTTGTTAAGCTTATATGCTGCAGTTTTTTAACCAAATAAAGCAGATTACAGAAAACATGTCTTTTCAAATGTTTTATGAATAAGTCTAGTACAACCATAACTCAGTCCGTATAGTAAAATTATAGGTTCTAAGTTAGGAGGACATTATATTTTAAAAGAATATGAACATGTTATGTGCACATTGAAGGGAGATTTAAGATTTATTTTGTTTCCTTGTTTACAAATAAAAATGAAGTTTATATGTCCATGTAACATATTGATTGATTTTGTCAGGACTGAGTTCTGGTCAGCCTTGGTCTCCTGTTAACATTCGGGAGGAGAGAGAGGGGGGGGGGGGGCAATTCAGATTGTTGACTTTAAAACAGTTTTTGTTTTGGATTGTTTTACTTGGTGAGATGTTTTGGTTGAATGGATTGTAACTCATAGTAAAACAGTGTGTTGTTTTTTTTTCCTAGTCCAGGAAAGTTGGATTTTAGTTATAGAGTTGAAGTATCGACTCTAATTGTTGTTGTGTAGTTATTATTAAGTCTATGTGATATTGACCTGTTTTATATTAATGGATACAGGAAATTTCATTTGCCAGAACTGTGCCTGTATTTTATTTATGTTTTAAATAAACCAGTTATATGTCGGTGAATCTGCATTCTGAATCTTCATTCTGTCTTTATATTCGTTGTCATGGTTATGTTCATGACTTGGTTAGATTTAGCAGTCAGCATTGAAATACACATATGTATATTAAGAAGAAAAGAACCTTGACAGATATTTACTCTAAAAGCCTAGAAAATTGGTTGGTTTGGCATACCTACTCAATTATTTAAATTGTGTTTTGTTTAACATGTTTTGAATGTTCCTACAGATTTGAAGATAATTACATCCAAGCCCAAAATGCTCACAGGACAGCAGGCAGTGTTTGAACCCCAGACCATCCAATGACAGACCGGAATGCATACCATACAACCAGTTTGTTATCCTGTGAGATGTGAATAATTATAAATAATGTTTCTCCTTTTTTTTTTTTTAACAGGTGGAGATGATTAAGATAGAAAAGGAAATTACTTCAGAAAAAAATATTCTCACTGATGACATACAAGGAGAGGAGATAAAAACATCTTATCAAGCTGAAAACCAACATCAATGTCACATATGTCATAAAAAATTTGCTAAACTTTCATATTTAAAAAAACATCTGTTCATTCATTCTGGTGAAAAACGATTTCAATGTCAAGTATGTCTAAAAGAATTTTCTCAATCTTCACATTTAAAAACTCACCAATCGGTCCACACTGGTGAAAAACCATTTGATTGTCCAATATGTCTAAAAAAATTTTCTCAGCTTGCAGCACTGAAAATCCATCAAGTGGTTCATACTGGTGAAAAAACATTTAAATGTCAAATATGTTTAAAAGGATTTTCTCGGTTTGAGACGTTAAAAGAGCACCATTTGGTTCATACTGGTGAAAAACCATTTAAGTGTCTCATGTGTCAAAAAGAATTTTCTCGTCTTACAAATTTGAGAGTTCACCTAAAGCTTCACACTGGTGAAAAGCCATTTAAATGTCTTATATGTCAAAAAGAATTTAATCAATCTACAAAATTAAAAAGTCACCTAAAGGTTCATACTGGTGAAAAGCCATTCCAATGTAAAATTTGTCTAAAAGAATTTTCTCACTCTTCAGGCTTAAAAACTCACCAATTGGTTCATACTGGTGAAAAGCCATTTCAATGTCAAATATGTCTAAAAGAATTTTCTCAATCAGGACATTTAAAAACTCACCAAACGGTTCATACTGGTGAAAAACCATATAGATGTCAAATATGTCTAAAAGAATTTTCTCAATCATCGACATTGAAAGCTCACCAAGTTGTTCATTATGGTGAGAAACCATTTTAATGCTGAACATGTGTTAGAGATTGTCTTCAGATAGATCTCTAAGTTATTCTGAGGAATAAAAATCCATTAACGGATTAAAGGCATTTACTAGGTACTGGTATTAATTTTTTTAAAGATATATGCTAGTTCAAATGGATGAATAAACCTTTTAAATATAAAATAGTTTTTTTAATTCTCAATCTTTGTCTTTGGAAATCACCATCTTGGAATACAGAGACTAAATTTGCAGCAGATGGAAAATGTTTTTTATCTCACTGTCTTGCAAGATATTGCAGAAATACCTAAGATTTGTGTAGAAAATCTATTCTTAACATTGGGAACTTAGCACCTGCTCAGCTTCCTCCAGCATTCAAGACTTTAACTATGTGGTGGCAAAACATGAATCTAAAGTTTTTGTAGCAATGATAAAATGGTTGAATCAAGTCATAGAAAATGTTACATTGATAAAGGCAACCAGAATGTTAGTCTATAATGATGTTATATGAGTACCTTTCTTTATGGGGAGGGGGGAACTCCTCAATACTGTGAAGAGGCGAGAGCTGACCTGGTTTGGTCATATTGTATGACGTGACTCACTATTAATTGTCATTCTTCAAGGTACAGAAATGGTCATTCCAAGAAAAGTTGGCTGGACAATGTATAAGAATGTACCAGTCGCCCTCTCTCTATCCAACTAAGAACAGCTGCTGAGTGGCAAAAGTGGAGGGATTAGGTGAAACAAACTGACAGCCGCACTCCATGAGGAAAGGCAAGAGACATGATGATAAGTTTGTCAACAGGCATGATGATAAGTTTGTCAACAGTCATGCATCAAGGGGCATAGATTGAACATCTTTCATAGCCATCTTCAAGACACATTATGAGTATTGTGAAAGATGATTCAAACCAAGAATTGTTGCCCTAATTGTCTGTGCATTAGAGGCATACAGAAATAGACTTCCTCTGGGCAGAACATCTAAAAACCAGGGTAAGTCTTCAAGACAACTCCACAAAGGTGTCTTTAAGCAGGACTTTAGTATCAGACAGCAGACTTGAACTGCTTACCAGTTCCCAAGAAGTCATCTCTCAACTCAACTGGAAGACATCTATGTGTTGGTAAGTATTCAGTCAGCCATATCATTTGTTTTGAGGCAAATAAATATTTAGTCTATTTTTGATTTCATGAAATGTTAATCATCTTTCCTTTGTGTTCCTCATGGAACATAGGGCCTCGGTAAGAACACGCTACTCTCCACAGTCTCTTGCAAGAGTTTCCCAGCTCTTTCCTGACCTCTGGGCTTCATCCAGTATACTTCGTCGACACGTTCTTTTTGGTCTTCCTCTACGTCTTGTGCCCTGGGGGTTTCACTCTAAGTCCTGTCTAGCTCTGTTTTTTTTTTTAAATCTTTTCTTAGTGTGTGACCCATCCATCTCCACTTCATCTCTAAGATCTGCACCTCTATATTTTTCTGTCCACTCATCTCCCACAGTTTGGTGTTATCTATTTTGTCATGTATTTTTAAGATATTTCTCAGGCATCTGTTGATGAAGGTCTGTACTTTTTTTTGTTGTTGCTTCAGTTGTTCTCCATGTTTCAGAACCATACAGTATGTCACGGGGAATAAGATCTTGAAGGGGATCTTTAATAATCTTTGATGATGATGATCATGACTGTCACTGTTAATAGCTAGATGATCAAAAGACTCAACAAACTCTTTGAGAGAACAACTAAACGATGGATAATTTAATGGTTAAACACTGCATTCCTGGCTGCCGCCATATTGCATGGAATCAGTGTGTTGCTCTGGGACTGGATCGACTGTTCTAAAATCTCTCCACCAACCTTCGTCATCGTCGTAGATGTCTTGCCTTTCAATGTTTCTATTTTCCATCTTTGTTGATTGCTGTGGTCTGGTGTGTAACTCTTGTTTCGTATATACATTCCGCCTTCCTCACTTCTTATCTTATAGGATCTTGGAGTTTCTTGTCCAATAATCGTTCCGGGACGCCAAGTTTTCCGTCTTGGAAATATACCGATTGGTTTTCTGTTAATGTTGGTACATCACGGGCTCTTTCATCATAGCTCCTTCTGACAATTTGTTTATGTTTCCTTTTATTTTTCAAGTATGCCCGGTGGTGCAAGTTATATGTCCTTTGTTCTTGGTATTAGGGTGCGGGGTATCCGGTTTAGCAGGAGTTGGGCTGGGCTCACTCCTGATTCCTGTCTAGGAGTGTTTCTTAGTTCCAAAAGGGCTTCACACTGATCCTCATCTCTTTGGTTCGCCTTTTTCATCAGATTTTTAATGATTTTAACGGCAGATTCGGCTTTGCCATTTGCTTGGTGATGACCCGGATCTGATTTTACATGAATTATGTTCCATTTTTCAGTGAATATCTTGAATTCATGAGCTGTTAATTGAGTCCCAAAATCTGACACGAAGATTTTTTTTATTACTTCCAGTGTCGTCATTTTTGTCAAGAGGTCCACTTCTATGAAGTCCACAGTGATTAGGTACTGGTTCCCTCGAATATTCATTATGTCAGCACCTACTTTTTCTCATGGGCTAATCCCCTCACAGTGTTGCCAGAGAGTCTCTTTCTGATTTCTGGGCTTTCTTTCCCGGCAAGCTGCACACGACTGTTCCATTTGTTTGATCTCACCAGCCATACCTGGTCACTGTCTCTTGTTAGTTGATCTTTGCTGAATTGTCAGGGGTGCTGATAACTTATAACCGTGATGCAGAGAATTCTATTGATGTGTATTTCACTAGATCTAAATGCTATTTAGCATTGAATAAGTGAAGATCATTTTAAATTCAAATACAGAAACTTTAATTCATAACTTGGAAACACAAAATGTATAATACAGTAATTACAATGGTAAACAGTATCAAGTATGAAATATTCCAATTTACTACTAGATTCTAACATAAGTACAAAACTGATCTCTAAATTCTAACTCAAGAGTAATCTATGTCTTTACTCTACTAGTTTAACATCTCGAATTATCTCTGCCAGATTTCATCCCCGACTGTTTTAGATTCTATATTCCGCATCTTTGTTATCCGCTCATGTCTGTCTTCTAACTTCCAGGTGACTTATCGATTGAAAAAATACTTTGAACGGCAGATATCTTTCTTAACAGATATATACACATTATGTAGGTCAGTGTGAGATATGTTACTGCGGAGGAGATTTTCAGGTTGGTTTTAGGTGTGTAAATTCTGATGTGCTAGATTTATACAACACTTTATGTCTTCATCTGTTCCCCCTCATTCACTGACTACACTCCCAAGGTGGTCTATGGTCAGAGAATCCTGTTCTATGTCTCCAATTTGTTTGTTGTTTGCTTTAAGTACTTTTTTTGTGTGGTTTATTTAGAGGCCTACTCTTTTTTCCTACTTCACTTAAAGCTGTGACCTTTCTTGCATATCCTGTAGTCTGTGTGATATGTCATCAGCGAATTCCAGATCTTCCAGCTTTTGTGTGAAAGTTCATTGGATTCCTTTCCCTGAATTAGAGTAGGCTTTTGTGACCCAATCCAATACTTGAAGGAACAGATGTGGTGAAAGAAGACATCCCTGTTTGACCCATGTTGTGACTGGAAATTCCTCTGAGCTACTTGGCAGGTGAAACCATCATAAAGGTTTTTAATTATTGTTATTATTTTATTTGGGATCCCGTAATGTCTTATTACTGTCCAGACATTACTGTCCGATTTCTTGTCGATACTATCAAGGGCTTTTTCAAAGTCAAGAACTGTGGCATAAAGAGAAGATGAAATGTAAATGCTTTTTAGTAATTAACTTACCTACATTATGATGAATTATTACACTGGCTGATTGAATAAATAGCCATTCAATAGCTTCATTTTATGTAGTGTCTTTATGTTAAAAATTATTTGTTTTTAAATTTAAAATAATAATTAAATTACTTGTTTTTAAATCAAAAATTTGTATTCTAGTGCATACACTTCATAGATGTTCATGATTAGGTTACACCAATAAAGAGAAAGCTATGCCAGCACGGGGTTGTTTCTTGTTTTTTTTTCTCTCTTGTTTTTTAGGAAGCGCAGAAGAACCAGGAAGAAGAAGATAGGGCATTTTTTTTCGTGCTAATAGCATGATCAGTGCGCTGTGGTCCCATTTCTTTTGTGAACCAGTTTTGGGAGGGGGGGGGGTATCTAGAAGACTCAGCAAACACAGTTCTGCTTGGGTCAGGATTTGATCTCAAGCTCCTTGTTTGGTGGCCAAGCCGTAGCCCAACAGTTTTGGCCTCTCGGCCACACATCCCAGATATTGTGCTAACGAGGTGGCTCGAAACCAAAACTATAACTCTTCTGTTTTTAAAGTGAAAAAAAAATATCTAGATCAATTCAAACTTTAAAATAAAAGTTTGACTAAGCCAGCCAAGGAGGTTATATTTAGATGGAGATGGCGGTTGCTATCAAATGTTCATTATCGGTTGAAGCCAGTGGGCGGAGCCTATTCGCCATATTGGTTTACTCAAAACATTCCATCCGTTTGCGATACTCAAATTAGCCTCGTATTTTGTCATCATGTTTTTTTCTAAACTCCTCTAAGGCCCAAGTTCATATCTGGTGGTCTAGATATTCCAATGAATCAATTACAAAGCGCTGTAGAGCATGTAAAGTGATTTATACGATCACCTGATCGAGGCTTACAAAACCGAAATATAATGATTACATCGAAATTAAGCACTATTGTGGGCTGAAAAAAGCACAAAAATGATTTGCAAGAGGTTTGTTATATTTTTGATACTTTTTACCGCACTAAAATCACCACAAAATTGATAAAATTGAAGTGAAAAGAGTACTACTACCTACTACTAATAATAATGTTACAGTAATACTAACTAATCTTTCCTTAATTAAACTCTGGCTTACATCTAAATTGCACTTTTACCAAAATTTATATAAATAATTAAATGGCACTAACAACATTAACTAAACTAACTCACTAAAGTTTAGTCTTTAGTGACTAAAAACCAAACTAACCGATGAAGCGATATCCCGTTTTCTGGTCGTCGTTGCGTATAACCGTATGCCGAACAAGAAGGCATTTGTAATGTTTATTTTATTCAATACACTGTGTTTTTAACGTTTTATAAGATATTGTACAATGTACAGATATTTAAATAATGTCGTGAAATATTGTCGAACAAATTTCTCAAAAAAAAAAACAACAGACTACACGTTTTAATTTGAGTAGACCAAGATGGCTGCGATTTGGCTTCAACCTAGTGACGTCACGCCATCTCCATCTAAATATAACCTCCTTCAAGCCAGCAATAAATTGTACAATTAATATCTGTGTATCAATCGAATATTCTGTGTCCCGGTGGATATAAAACCTTGAGTAGATTTTGGCCTTGCTGTCATCAATGTCAAGACAATGGCACTCTTTGTCTACTAACACATTCAGCCAAAAAATGTGTCAGATCTTGGAATAAAACCACGCCTTCAGACAGTGGCGTAGCAATAGGTACTCGTGGGCCCGGGTTCAAGAATATGTTGATTCGCCCATCCCCTTCACATATGACTCGTATGACAAATATGTTGCATGTACATTTACTAAAAGACATTCCAATGCTAGCTCATGAACCCAGCTGACATAAATCATTTAAGACCATGTTTAAGTATTGTTTAGCACAGTGAAAATAATCGTGTCAACCATGAAAGAAAAAAATGGTACAGGTTGCATTGTCCAACGGGTCTATTATCTCGTTTTGAATCTGTGTGTCAAGGTAAAGCTCTTTTCCCTTAAGAATTTATGTACGGCTAAGAAATTGTCGTTGTTACTTGTATCATGGCTGGCTGGTCGTGCGGTTTATCGACGGTCGAGGGTTCAAACCCTGCCCGCTCCCATCCCCCGTCGTCCTGCGGGAGGCTTGGACTAGGAAGTAAACTATCTTCAACTCTGAAGGAAGATCCGAATTATGTAAAACATTTTACAAACAAACATTTTACCTAAACGAAAATCTCGCGATGACCACTAAATGAAAGGTTGTTGCATGCTAAAGTTAAAACTTTAAAAGTTAACATTCACTATGCGATAAATTACTTTCAGTCAGTAATTGTCAACGTCTTCAATGTGATCCTTGCTTACATCACCCACTGTTCTCAGTCGTTCATGTAGTCTGTTTGGCAAGCTTGGTGATGAATGTAAGTCATTAGTAGGCTTATCGTGTCTTGTTTTTGTTACGATTCTCTTGGAAAACAAACAACATTGATGCTGTCTCGGGGTATAAACCCGAGACCATCCGAATGACTGTCCAGTGCACATACCAGACGAAAATGCAGTCATTCAAGTGGAAGACACTATTCCATGATAAATGTAATTATCGGTCTATCTTAATTATTTTTTTTATAAAACTCCTCCAGAATTCAGTCATGATAAGTAGCTAAAAAAACATCTTTAACGATTCCCTAAATAACTGAATAATATGTTTCTTTAGCTTGTTTATTATCTACAGGGTTCGTAGCCACCTTGAAAACCTGGAAAATACCTTGAATTTCATATTAAATTCAAGGCCTTGAAAAAGCCTTGAATTACGTAAAAAACTTTGAAAATCACCTTTAATTTTAAAACAGGACCTTGAGTTTTTTCCCTCCCGATATTTGGTGTTTATTTTCGCGATTTATCACTGTGGTAACCTTAAAAAATCGTTTTTCTTTTCGCTGACATCAAGCAAACATTTCATCTGGCATTATTTTTTTTTTTTTTTTTGAAGGCAGCGCTAGATTTAGTGTGTTGTGACTATTGACTATAATTAGAGCAATTACCAGCTTAATGTGTAGACTACACCCCTCCGGCCCTCCCTCACCTAAAATCTTTTTGTAACAGAAAGAGTGACTTCGCGTGGAAAGTCCGTAAATCATCTAGATCTAGTAAAATAGTAGCCTATCTAGAGTTAGATCTAGTGAAGATAATTTGCACATAACCTGAAGGCTCCGTGAATTTGAGTCAATTTAATTATCTCGATACATCTAATGTATAGATTACTCTAGAATCTAGAAATACGCTAGATTCTACATTTACGCTAAATCACTATCTAGAATCTAGTGACGTTAATTCGCACACAGCCTTGAAAAGTCCGCGAATTTATTGACTTGACTTAGATCTAGATCTAGAGTCAAGATTTACATATATATATATATATATATATATATATATATATATATATATATATATATATATATATATATATATATATATATATACTTTTTTTTCAGTACTAAATACATATATATATTTTGTTCTTTTTACATATTTATGTCATCTGTATGTAAATATGTTTACATATATATTGCTTGCTATGGTGCGATGCATACCTTGAAAATCTAAAATTCTACCTTGAAAATCATTCATGAAATTGGCTATGAACCCTGTATCTAATTTTAAGTCTAAATCTAGATTTCTGGTAATAGAAATATAAAAAAAAATATGCTTACTTAAAAAAAAAAAGCTGAAATAAAATACCCGGTACTATCAACGGTTTAATTAACATAGAGGGGGAAAAAAGGATTCCCAATGCAACGTTACCACATTACAATAAACCAGATGAAATCAGTTCCCTACACTGGCTTTAGGTGAAAACATGGGTTAAAGTTTTGAAGTTAATATAATGCTTAATATGACGTTTATGAAATTTTAAGATAACTTTTGTTACACCATGGTGTGTGGGCCCCTAAATGTTCGTGGGCCCGGGTTCATTGGACCCCTTCGCGCCATGGATGGCATTAGAATACAACCAAGTGTTTTGTAGTCTGCTATTACAAAAATTTGAGGACCTACCATGAACTGACCTTACAAGTTGCAACAGCTCCGCCTAACATATTACCGGTACTTGTACATTTAATATAATTTTCCTACTAAAAAAAAAGATTATTTAAATTGCATTTTCAGTTTTAAAAAAAAAATTGGTTACCCGGTATTTTGTATATTTTTTAGTTTGTGGAGGATAAGGCCTGGGGTTGATTCACTGCCGTACATCCTGCACTTCCTTTAAATCTAATATCTAATAAAATACTCTGAAAGACACAAAAATAAAGGCACATTCCTCGTCCCATATGCTAGGACAAATTTGTACAAATACTCCTTCTTCCCTAGTGCTATTAGAGCATGGAATGGGTTGCCTGAGCTAGCCAGAAAAACCAGTGACTTGGCAGAATTTAAGTCATTGGTTAATATGCATGACGCGTAGGACGTAATCATCTTCTTTTTTGAAGTAACGTCTGTATTATATAAGATAAGAAAATATTACGAGCCCGCTACAAACACTTTTTAAACACGACAAAATTGCCAACCGTAATATGGTTCCTGCCTCGAAAGAAATGGGTGCGTAGTCGTTTTCCTGGATGAATCACTAGTTTTTGGTTTCTTCTCCAGTCCGGGCAGAATCTGATGTACCGTAACTAAACAAGCTGATTCTGGAGCGGCAAAGCCCGTTGACACAGTTTGTGCATAGAATTCACCTGCTTCATCCCTTTTGCTCTTGGCGAAATTCGTACTTGCTCGAACAGTGCTGTCCGATCTTGTGCGATTGCCTCCCCCCACACTTTATTGATGCCTGTAGTTCTCACGTTTCTTGTTACTCCCAACATTAACTCGGCATGCAGAATGTCCTTAGGAATTTCTTCCTCTAGCATGCGGAAGAGTGGCCGAGAGGCTAAGTGCGCTTGAACTTGGCTTGGCTTGGTTTGGCTACCTAAAAAGGGGCTCGAGGTTCGACTCGGGCAGAGTTGTGTTTACTGAAAACCAACTCCTAGATACCCCTCCCCTCCCACTGGTCCCACAAATGAGATTGAACCAAAAGCTCTCTGAGCATGCTATAAGCATGAAAGTAGTGATATATAAAAGCTATAATAATTTTAAAAAATGCGAGTGACATATCCTTGCCAACGTAGTCTTCTGTGTAAAAAGAGCAAAACCACTATGTGTATTTGTTGAGACCAATTGTGGTCTTGTATTGGCTGTTTCAAAACTTCCTGATTGGAATAACGAGCCATTCAGAGCAGCGTTTCCCAAACTGTTTTGCGGAACCCTTGAGTTCCGCGAAACCCCTGTGTTCCATGAACTACTGGAATAGCTAACAAGAGTAGGCCATCACTAATCTCTAATAATCTCTAAAAAAAATAAGCAAGGTGTTCCGCTAAATACTCAGATTGTGCGAAGTGTTCCATTAAGTAAACAGTTTGGGAAACACTGCTGCAGAGGATACACAGTTTGCTCCGCAGGCAGTACGAGTGAAAACTGTTAAATCTATGCCCTTGATGTACGTATGTTGTCTCACACTAGCATAAAGAATTCTCACTATACAGACGTTATAGATAAGTATTTTGTTGTCATGGTATATTTCGTTTTAAAGTTTTGCCAATCTCGTACTTACTGTATGAAACTAGGTATATCAGAGGATTGAGGATGTGAAAAAAAGCCAATGGACTTCAGACCAGCAAGTGTGCCTCTCTCTCAGGTCAAAAGGTGGCATTGTCATCAGTGATCATGCACTGCAAATGTAGCAATACCGGTATGTAGAACTCTAGCAGATCAAAAATGCTATATCGCCACCCTCTGTAAAGGAACTGAGAGCAGCCATTGATATGCTTGAGACTTTGGAAAATTCCCGAAGGAGATGGAATTCTTGCAGAAGCCGTGCGGTCTGGAAAGCATGACATACTGAAGCCACCACTCAGAAAGTCTGTGTTAGAGTGGTCCTCAAAAATTTAAAAGATGCAAACATTGTTACAATTTACAAAAACAAGGGAGACCACTCTGATTGTAACCATTGCAAACACTTAGGCACTGCAAAGCATCTTATATAATACAGACGTTACTTCAAATATGAAGAATATTAGGGTCTACGTCCTACGCGTCATGCATGTTAACCAATGACTTAAATTCTGCCAAGTCACTAGTTTTCTTGGCTGGCTCAGGCAACATATTATTCCATGCTCTAATAGCACCAGGGAAGAAGGAGCATTTGTAGGCCTACAAATTTGTCCTAGCATATGCTGTGAGTAGGGCCTACGGGTGAACACGAAACGAAGGCATATCTAGATTTGGGGACGATTTCGCCGATATTGGGGCACTCACCTCCCACTCGCTATAAGCTACCAAGGTGAGTAAATGTTTTGACAGCTCTTAGCATCTACACGATCGTGTCAAGAGTACGGTCTCACCAAAACTGAAATTCTGGTACAAGAAGTCACAGAAGTACCCCTGGTAAGTATTGTTAATCTTGCCCTTATTTTGTTACAGAAAATTATCTAATTAGGATCAACGATTGCCAGAAACCTAAATTTAGTCACACAGATGACAAGAATTAGAAAAGGTATCATCGCGACAAGAATTAGAAAAAGTATCATCGCGAAGTTTGTTTATGGCGAATTCCGGAACTGACGCATGACGGTATTGTATAATTTGCAAAATAAAGGCTTCGTATCTAGTCTAGTTTGTTTGTAAAATGTTTTACATAATTCGGATGTTCCTTCAGAGTTGAAGATAGTTTACTTCCTAGTCCAAACCTCCCGCAGGACGACGGGGGATGGGAGCGGGCAGGGTTTGAACCCTCGACCGTCGATAAATCCGAACGACAGTCCAGCGCGCAAACCGCACGACCAGGCAGTTTTCATTGTCACAGGTTGTAACGTTATTAAAATAAGGTTTTAAAATGTGTTTGTGATGCACTAGAAACTAAGAATAAAATGGTGAAAGAAAAAATCTAGGTCTAATTCTTTAAACTTTTAAACATAGTGACTTAGTAAGTTTATTATGATTATTCTTATCAAACAGTTACAATAATAATTAATATCTTAGAAACTAAGGCTCTAGAACTCTAGTCTAGTCTAAGGCTTAGTCACTTAATTAGTCGGCTTAGAAAATAGATCTTAGTTTAGCGCTATCTATCTCTAGATCTATGACTATCGTCTATGGACATTATTATTATTATATCATTATCATGATTATTACAATCTAAAGGCAAAGGTTACCTACAATAATTATAATTTTAAATTTAATTAATTAAATTAATTTATCAGTCACAATCATTCACAATGACTAATGACAAATTGAGTGAAGTGAGTCAATACAAAAAAAAAAAACAAATTGATGTGAAATTGATAATGATAATTTATTTAATTATCTAGAGCATAATCTAGATTTAGATAGAGTATTAGAGTCAATAATCTATAATTATAAACACTAGAATACTCCTCTAGATCTAGTGTTATACATATTCTATTGAATTTTATTAATTAATAATTAATTTATATTATAAAATATTATTATTTACTTCTACCATTGTTCTTGTCTGATTGTCAGTGATAGTGTACACACAGTAGTTATACTAGACTCTAGTGATACTCTAGTCTAGTGATAGTGATATAGTATCACAGTGAATGTGTACTTACTATATAATATAGTAGTATAATATATATATCTATATAATAGTATATATACTATTTTATATAGATATCTAGCACTGTGACTGAAAGATCTAGATCTCTAGAATCCTATTTATATTATTCTATAATTATACTTATAAATACTAACTATACTATCTAGTATATACTTATAGTACTATATAGATCAGTTATTCATTAGTCATTAGATTTAATTTAGAATAATTAGATGGTTAGATATATTGATAATATCTAGATTTTAACAGAGATTTAGATAATCTAGATCTAGTAAAATCACTAAACTTAGAGACACCAGTGGCAGTTCAGGACAGACAAGTAAAGTAGCTATACAGCTATACCGTAATACATGTATATATAAAACCTTATTTTAAACCATAACACAACAAGGATAGAGGTACATTATTCCACGCTAGCACCAATTTGTACAAGAGGTACTCCTTCTTCCCAAGTGCCATTAGAGAATGGAATAGTTTGCCTGAATCAGCCAGGAAAACCAACGATTTGGCAGAGTTAAAGTCATTAATTAACATGAATAACTAGATTGACACATGAATAGCATCTTGGACGACACGTAATCATCATCTTTTTTAAGTAATGTCTGTAATATATAAGATAAGATAAGAATACTATTATTTATAGTAATTTAATAATAATTACTCTAGCGCTAGCTAATTGAATACTAGTAAATCTAGATATTAGTAATTATTAGTATAACTATCAGCGCCTAACATTCCTACTTATTTTCTTACTCAGTGTTACTGTGATCCTACCATAACTGATGATATGGGTAAAAAGTTATAAAGCGTGTTGTGCCCATTAGATGTAACAGAAACAAAAAATCTAGAATTTTAAGGGGGTAGGGTGGGGGAGAGAAAAGCGATATAGATCTCACAGGCCAGAACTGAATGTGTTTGGAGGAGCGTTTATATATTATATTGTTATAAGTTAAAAAAAAAATGAAGGGAATCCATTGCAAAAGAAACAATGTTGTAATGAATCTCACTATCCAGGCTCTCTGCAAACTGCACCACACGACACCACCAACTTAAAGAACCTGACAACTCAGGGCTCCAAATAATGTAATAGTTGAATGTCAAATAAGTCACAGCCAATACTGTACAATTGGCAACATATAACACAAGATTGTACAAATATCTCTCTGTTAACAACCGTACCGCCATATCAACTCTTGCACTGGCCTCTCCGTCTTGTCCCGGGCTTGTACTGAGCCGTCGTTACTGAACCGTCGACTTTGAAAGCTCTGCTCTTTATTTAGGGTCCCTACTGGCCTTCTAGAAAGGGAGGGAACATCGTTCCACCCTTCTGGTTAATCACACGACATCCCTCTTGATGCTCCTGAGCTCTATTCACTCTAGATGTTTCTGCGATTTGCTGACTACACGCATACCACTACCCCCATCTGTGTCACCCTCAGGTTTATTACAAATATATTTTTTTAGCCGAGGAGAACTAATCAATGGGTTAAGCTAGTAGCTAATGCTAGTAATCAATAAAAATAGTTAAAAAATATAGAAAATATGTCCAATCTAAAAAAAAAAATATGTTAACATTTTAATACCTATAAAATAAACAAGGTTAAATTACTAAATTTTCAGGGTGAAGGCTTAAATACTTGGGTAGAGGCACTTTGGTTTCTAAATTAAAAAATACAAAAAGCTATACATATTTGGTTTTCACTAAAAAAATAAAAGGTCTACAAGTTCTGGTTCTGAACAAGATTTAATGACAAAATGAGCTCTTCATTAATGAAAGTTTAAAAATATAATAATATCATCCCACCGCATGGCTAAAACCATGACATTGGGTCCTTTTGCAGTAGAAGGCGCCAGCAGATAAGGCAGTTTTAAAAATTATTTTATTTTGAATAGATCCTTTTCATTTTTTTCGTAAAAATTAAGTTTTTCAAAATGAAAAACGAAGCTATAATTTTTATGATATTTTTTAATGAATTTAATCAATTAAATAATTATATTTTACAGAAGTTATATTAACAAACATTTAGACATACATCCATTTACTGTCCATGATGGCTAACTCAGAGCATGACTTAACTCTTGATCTAAACAAAGTAAAGAAGGAAAAGGAAGAAACAGAGGAAGAACAAGACTTCAAGGTGCCAGAGATAAAAATTGAGAAGATAGATGAAGATGAATCAGACTTGAATACACAGCAATCTGAAAACTTTGCTGAAACTTCTTATGTGGAAGATGGACACCAGGTATTCTATTATACCGGGTATATAATATATATGATAGTTGGCAGCTTCAGATTTTTAAATTTTGGCACGACAAATTGGTAAAATTAGATTGCTATACTTATTTTAGTTTTTTTTCAAAGAGATATATGTCACTAATAACTGTAGCCTTTCTAGATCTGTTGGGCACACCTCCCTAGTCGACGACCTGACAAAAAAAATGAGGGGTTGGAGGTTGCAACTGTTCAATTTATTTATTGAGGGACAAAAAAAATATTTTTTATTGTAATTAACTATTCATGTTTGAAAAATAACAAAGTGCAATGGCATTAAAGTAAGATAAAATTAGAATATTTCTCATTAGAGACGTTTCATCCTATTAAAATGAATACCATTTTCATAAGAGGATTCTGAAACATTATCAACTTTTTGAACTATTCAAAATGTGTCAGAATGTCCCCGCACTATGCTAGCAGGCCTCATCTTGGCATCAGAGTCATAGGAGGAAATGATTATGCCTATATGGTAGCTAAAAAAGAATCGTTGGAGATTCTAACTAAATTCATTACACAGGTTGAAGATAGTGTATGAAGTGTTGACGTCACATATTGTGTTATATATACTTAGCTTAAGATAACAAGTGGTAGTAGAGTATTTAAAGTAAAAGTGTGTATTTATTCTATTTAAAGTCATCAATTATGTCTACTAGAAAAAATATACCATCATCTTCAAAAGAAAAGGCTTATGAAAAAAAAGATTCATAGCCCTTTCATTATCAGACCATTGCGAATCCTAGATTAAAGTCTTCTAACATTGTCAGTAACAGATCTTTATGGAGACTGCTTGCCGCCCAAAGGCTGGCCACAGTTGTAGACTAAGGGCTATACAAACAGATGACCTTTACACTATTTTCAGTATAGATCTCTCAAGGTCTGAAAGGGGAACTTTTATCCCTTCATAAATCAATTTTTGTGACGATTTCTATTATTATGATTATGTCAGTGTTTCAGAATGTATGCTACATAGAAAGCTTGTTTCCTATTTCTGCACAAAATATTATTCAGCATTTTGTCTTTAAAAAATCGTTACGTTTTTTTTCTTTAAATAAATATATACTATTATATATGTTAATTTCATTAGACAATTTGTTGTTCTTTCACCTATCTCTTAACATATTTGGGGCACCACACATGATTTGTCAAATTAGCTGCTGCATTATTATAAATGTTTAATGTATAATGTGAAATTTAAATTGATATTTATGCTAGAAACCTTTAAATTTGTTTTGGCCAACCTGTATAATGATTGTAAATTATCAGTACTAGCATTTAGATTTATGATGTGGGAATAATTACAAAAAAAATTTATTTTTTTTTACAGCTAGAGACCATTAAGGAAGAAAAGAAAATGACTTCAGAAAAAAGTGTCTCCACTGATGACATAGAAGATGATGTTGGAAATCATTCTAAAGCTGAAAACCAACATCAATGTCACATATGTCATAAGAAATTTGCGAAACTTCAGAATTTAAAAAAACATCAGTTAATTCATTCTGGTGAAAAACAATTTCAGTGTCAAATATGTCTAAAAGAATTTTCTCAGTCTTCTCATTTGAAAACACACCAAGTGATACACACTGGGGAAAAACCATTTCAATGTCAAGTATGTCAAAAACAGTTTGCTCAACTTGCGGGATTGAAAATCCATCAAGTAGTTCATTCTGGGGAAAAACGATTTAAATGTCAAATATGTCTAAAAGAATTTTCTCAATCTTCGGCATTGAAAACTCATGAAGTGATTCATACTGGTGAAAAACGATTTCAATGTCAAATTTGTCTAAAAGAATTTGCTCAATCTGCAACATTGAAAACTCACCAAAAGGTTCACACTGGTGAAAAACCATTTCAATGTCAAATATGTCTTAAAGAATTTTCTCATTCTTCAACATTGAAAGATCATCAAAAGGTTCACACTGGTGAGAAACCATTTAAATGTGAAATATGTCTAAAAGAATTTTCTCATTCTTCGAATCTGAAAACTCACCAAACAGTTCATACTGGTGAAAAACCTTTTAAATGTGAAATATGTCTAAAAGCATTTACTCAGTCTGCTACATTGAGAGCTCACCTTGCGGTTCATACTGGTGATAAATCATTCAAATGTCTTGTATGTCTAAAAGAATTTTCACGTCTTTCCAATTTGACAACTCACAAAAAGATTCATACTGGCGAAAAACTATTTAAATGTGAAATATGTCTAAAGGAATTTTCTAAATCTGACAGGCTAAAAACTCACCTAAATGTTCATACCGGCGAAAAGCCATTTAAATGTGAAATATGTCTTAAAGAATTTTCTCAGTCTGCAAATTTAAAAACTCACCAAAAGCTTCATACTGGTGAAAAGCCATTTCAATGTAAAGTATGTTTGAAAGCTTTTGCTCAATTATCAAATTTAAAAGCTCACCAATCTGTTCATAACCGGTAAAAAAAAAACAGTTATTTTTTTAAAACTTCAACATTGGAAACTCACAAAGCAGTTGAGTTGATAATTGATGAGATACCATTTTAAATGGTTAACATATCTAGAAGGATTTTCATTGCAACAGATTTAAAAGATCATTAAGCTTTGTTAGTATTGTTACTTGGTAGTGTAACCATTTAAATATGAAATATATTAAAAGGGATTTACTTACTTACATAGACTTGATCCTCCCAAGCCATCTGGTGCATTCGGTGGCAAGCTGTCTCAATGAAGATCTGTCACTAGCAATGCCAGAAGCCTCTTATCTCTAATCAATGATTCGCAATGGTCAACTGTTCTGATGTCCTTCATGAAAGTATGGCGCCAAGTTATACGAGGAGGTCCCTGTTCAAGCATCACTTGCTCTATAACTCTTATACAGGATTTTGCAGAATACCCCAGTACTGGTTTCTAAGACAGTCAAGGCCAAAACTGTGGTGTCAAAACATGAATCTTAAGTTTTTCTAGCTACAGTCAAATGTTTAAAGCAAGTCACAGAAAATGTTACATCGATGAAGGCAAGAAAAATGTTAGTCTTTAATAATCATTATGTCATTATATTGCTTTATGACAGTAATAGTTTGTCTACATACATCAAAAGCTTAGAGTGGAAAGTTTTCATAGCCATCTTAGGGACTAACTTAGTCTTAGGTCCTCCTGCACTGTTTGGCGCATAAGGCGGCAAGCTGTCTCCATAAAGATCTGTCATTGGCAATGTCTGAAGCCTCCTCCCACTTGGTGTCCACTATTCTAAGGTCCTCCATGAAAGTGTGGCGCCAAGTTATACAAGGACGTCCCTGTTTGCGCTTTCCTCCGTGTCATCGCAACTCTTTGTATGCTTAGTTCAGTTTGTCGTAGAACATGTTCCACAAACCTCATGCGACGCTCTGTCACAACCTCACTAAGTGTTCGACTCTCAGTTCGGCAAAGGAATTCCTTGTTAAGAGACCCGATCTGTGTAACTGACTCACAAAATCCGTGTCAGCCATTTTTGTTGAGCCACATTTAGTCTTTTCTCAATTTTGACAGATGACTTCCATGTCTCGCATGCATATGTTGCAGTTGGAATGTGTTGAGAAGGTAAATGCTCCCTGCCTTTCCTATTTCGCATGCTACATCATATAGGCATCCCCATCATTTGTTATGATGCTGCCAAGGTAAGTGAACTTGTCCAGCTCTTCAAGTTTTGACTTGCCAAGTCAGACGGGGCACCCTTTGCCTTATATATTATATCCCACTCGCAAAATTTTAGTCTTGTCCAAGTTTATGCGAAGGCCAATTTCGGGTGCCTCTCTATCAAGGCTATTGTCATTTCTTGTATGCATTTATTTGTAGTCCCGAGTAGTGTAACGTCATCGGCAAAGTCCAAGTCCTTCATTTGGTTTTGTACATGCCATGGAATGCCAGAGCCAGTCTGGTTCATTGCTCTCCTCATTATGTAGTCGATGGCTAGGAGGAAAAGGAGGGGAGATAAGATACATCCCCGTCTTACACCTGTCTCGATGCTAAAAAAAACTCTGTTGTTCCTTCTTCTTTTTTAATGCAGCAACCAGACTGACTGTATAGGTGTTGTAGGATCTGGAAGAATTTTTCTGGGGTGCCATATTATGTTTTCCATAGTGATTCTTGGTGGACACTATCAAACACTTTCTTAAAGTTTACGAAACTTATCGGTAGCCGTTGTTGATACTCAGGACTTTGTTCTATGATATTGTTCTATATATCTTAGAGACACATCATAGTTATTTATGTTCTTGAAAGATCATGATTCTAACCAAGAAGTTTTACACTATTTTTCTGTGCACTATTGGCATACAGAAGTAGATATCCTCTAAATGTCTCATGTCTCAGCGCAAGTGGAAGGAATCAATATTTGTATTTCAATGAGTCATAGTGTTGTTCATAGTCTCCTTTTTTATTCCCCATGAACTGTAAATTGTTTAGGTGCTCTTTGTCTTTGTCACAACTTTATTATGATTTATTGTTTTTATTTATTTTGCTGGCTGATATCGTTATAAGTAATTAGTAAATATGCTAATATTTATGTTTCTTGTACTGTACCAGTATTTGAAAATATTTAGTATATTGGGAACAAAGCCTGAACTACTGGCCTGAATAGCACAGTCCACAGCAGCCCTTTTAAAATAATATCGAAAAACAAAGGCTTAGCCCTCTGCACCAAAATCAGACTGGTGCGCTCCTTGGTCATTGCCACATTTTTATATGCTTGTGAGTCTTGGATGCTGACTGCAGAACTAGAGAGGAGGATCATAGGTATCACATCACAAACCAAGAGATTAGAGACAGGGTTACTGCAGCGATTGCGTCCCATGATGACCTGCTATCGTAAAAAAAACGCAAGCTTAAAATCTATGGCCATATAACAAGATCTTTGGGGCTCGCAAAGACCTTCCTTCAAGGAACAGTACCAGGAAAAAGAAGAAGAGGCAGACAGAGAAAGTGATGGGACAACATAAAAGAATGGACGGGCCTGCCATTAAAAGAGGTTCTAACTAAGGCAAAAGACAGAGAGGAATGGAGAAAGACGGTTGACGAGTTTTGCATGGTGCCCCAATGGTCCAAGAGACTAAGGTAAAGGTAAAAGTATGTTGGCTATTCTTCTTGGAACAAATATTTAAATATTCATTTAAGTTATTTTGTGCAGTGTATCTACGTGTTAAAAATTACTATATTTATTTATTATATGTGCTATTTTGGCTACATAACCATTTGATTATTCATTCAATAGCTTCATTTTATGCATCATGTCTTTATGTTAAAAATGTTTCAATTCAAATGCATACAATTCAGAGATGTTCAACAGTATATGTATTGCTAAATATCTTTTATATTAAGTTATTTTTGTAATTATATTAGACTAATTAAGGAAGCTGTATGACTTCCATTACTGGAGATAGTGTTGATGAAAAAAATATTCATGAAAATGAGGCTGTTTAAAATTATTATTGTATGGTAAAAAAAAAAAAAAAAAAGATCTACTCGACACTTATAATAAAAGCTTGACTAAACCAGCAATAAATTATACACTTTGATTTTGTGTTTTATCTGTGTACCATTCATTCAGTGTCTCAGTGGATACAAAAGCTTTAGTAGGTTTTGACCTTGATTCCATCAATATGTCTCAGTATTGTGATATCTGTGTGTCATTCATTCAGAGGATACAAAAGCTTTAGTAGGTTTTGACCTTGATTTCATCAATATGAAGACCATAGAGACACTCTTGTATACAATAAGCAAACCACGTCTTCAGATCTTTGAATAAAACCAAATGTTTGTAGTCAGCTAGTATAATCATTTTAAAGTCTTGAATATTTGAATGCATACTATGAACTGCCCTTCCAATTTGATACAGCTCCCCCCCCCCCCCCCTTTGACATTTCTTTGCACAAATTGTGCTGCAATTATGTAGAAATTTTGAGATTCACTTAGAATTATTTTCTAAATGACGATGTTTCTTCACCTAAAGAGAAGATATATAATATATATTATTTGGGAAAGAACAATTGATGAGTATACTTATACATTTAATGTTAAATACAATCGCAAATGCATTAATTGAGGTGTTTTCATTTTAAAAATACAATCATGTACTAATCCTGTTGTTAAACATTTTCTAGGTTGAAGGCTATTAGCAAAGCCCGTCTGATTTTTTTTTAAATAAAACGACGTTTTTTTTGTAGTCTGCTTGTAGGCCTATTATCATTTTTAAGCCCTGAAAAAAATTGGAATATATACGACGAACTTCCAAGTTTCTACAGTCAAGCATGACTCTTTTTTTTTACTGGCATATTTTCTGCAGCTAAATGAGACACCTGTGGGGACAGAAGTAATATGTGGAGGCCCTACACTTTTTTGAAAGCTTTAATACAAATTCTCTTAATAATACTATTTTTTAATGTTAATATTTTAGATCAAAGACATAGAGTGCCGGTACTTGTAAATGTAATATAAATTAACCTTTTTTTTTTCTTTATGTTAATATTTTAGATCAAAGACATAGAGTACCGGTACTTGTAAATGTAATATAAATTAACCTTTTTTTTTTTCTTTATGTTAATATTTTAGATCAAAGACATAGAGTACCGGTACTTGTAAATGTAATATAAATTAACCTTTTTTTTTTTCTTTATGTTAATATTTTAGATCAAAGACATAGAGTACCGGTACTTGTAAATGTAATATAAATTAACCTTTTTTTTTTCTTTCTTTAAAAAAAAAAAGATTATTTAAAATGCATATACCCGGTATTTTGTATACCCGGTATTTTGAGTTAATGCCCTGGGTTGACCCACTGACGTAGATTCAATGTTACCATTACTAGCCCGCTTCAGCTGACATTGTTTAAACACGATAAAGCTCTCAACTAGTTTTTTTTTTGGTTTCTGCTCGAGTCCGGACAGAATCCGATGTACCGTAACTAAACAAGTTGATTTTGAAGCGGCAAAGTTGGCCATTGTTTGTGAATGGAACACACAACCTGTTTTAGAACTAGCGGTATCTGATATGCCAGCTTTCTTTGTCCTGTCTATATAAAAGCAGCCTTGTCCGTTTTGCACTTGGCGAGATTCGTATCAGCAAGAACAGCCTGTCTCTATATTGTCAGATTTTGTGTGAATTCTGTGCGGGTGTTATGTCCAAGTCAACATAATCTCTGTCAAAAGAGTGTGACACTGTATTGGTTGAAACCAACTGCAGATGCATGTATGTTGACTCATTACCGTAAAGAAGAATTCTCACTAAACAGGCGTTATAGATACGCATTTTGTTGTCATTGTCAGTTTCGTGTATTCCCAGAAATGCTTAGAAAGTTTTGCCAATCTTGTGCTGACCTGTAGGAATATCAGAATATTTGAGGGTGTGAAAAAAAGCCATTGGACCTCGGACCAACAAGTGTGCCTCTCTCTCTAGTCAAAATGTCATGATCATCAGTGATCGTGCACTGCAAAAGGAGCATTATTTAGAACTCTTCCTGATCAAAATGCTATATCGTCAACAGCTTTGGATAAATTAGATGAAACGCACTCTGTAAAGGAACTGGGAGCAACCATTGATATGCTTGAGATTTTGGAAAGTTCCCGAAGGGGAGGAAATTCCTGCAGAAGCCATTCTGGCTGGAAAGCATGACAACTGAAGCCACAACTCAGAGGGAGACCGCTCTGACTAATCACTGCTAAGTATTTTCAAGAGTAGGCCTACAACTAAAGCTGGTGAAAACAAAAAGACGGCGTATCGAGATTAGGGAGCTTTTGTTCGCCAATTCGGCACTCATCTCCCACTTGCAAGAAGAATTACAAAGATGGGTAAATATGTCAAAAGTACAGTCTCACCAAGACGGAAATTCTGATACAAGAAGTCACAGAAGTACCCGTGTTAAGTCTAAGCATAGGAAATGTTGCCCTTATGGTGGTGCAGAAATATATATTTAGTAGGCTATATATACTTAAATTGGGTAAACGATTGCCAGAAACCTAAATTTAGATGTTGAGATGACATAAGAAAAGCTTTTGCAAAAATATTTGTCAGTGTAAAAAAAAAATAGGCCCTTTAACATTTTTTTAAAATTTGTTGGGCCGCTACCGATAAGTTTGCCCATGACTAGATCAGCTAGTGACTGCTTGAGTCTAGATCTAGATCCAGATAGATCTAGATAGTAAAGTATAAAAAGTAAGGAAGTTGGCAATCATGGCGATGGTTGTGTAGGGCGAGTTCCGGACTGACGCCTGACGGTTATGTAAGTGCAACATAAAGAAAGGTTTAATTTCAACGCTGTAGCAATATCCCTTGAACTCCTGCAGAATTACCGCAATATCTTATCTTACGTTAGTCGTTACTTCAAAAAAGTTGATTTAGATCTAGAAGAGTCTATTATTAATTATTTAGTCTATTGTCTATTCAGTCTGTGACTATTGAATCCTCTATACTATTATAGTATTATCTATAGTCTAGACTATTGTCACTATAGTGTAGTATACTCACATAGTAGTACTATAAAATACACTGACTGTGACTGTCTCACACTGTCTGAGTCTGAAGTTATCAGAAGTATAAGTATAGGGCTATCACTATAGTATAGTCAGTACATTCTAACTCATTTTTTTTATCTAGATCTATTAGATATAGTAAAATAATAGTATTATCTATAATATAGATCTAGAGATCTAACTATAGTATAACAGACTAGACTAGTAGCCTGCCTAAGTAGGATCAGGATGTAATTATCTTCTCTTATGAAGTAACAAAATAGTAACATAGACATGATAGACTTGTATACCAACTTGTATTACATCTGTAATCTATTAAGAAGATGGATCTAGATCTAGAAAGTTCATTTATAAATAAATATTTCATTACAATGTATTCAATAATACAAGCTAAGGCTAAGACAGTTTAGACACTTTTTGACTTTCTGTTACTGCCGTGTTACTGTTATTATTAGTAGTACTAGTAGTAATTAGTGTTATACTCACTGGTCACTTATAGTGTAGATCTAGAATTTAATCTAGATCTATTCTACTATTCAATTTCTAGTTAGTAACTTTTTTATCATACTCATAGATAGTGTTAATAATCTATTTGAAGTATTTGCAGTGGGTTGAGTGTTGTTTCTAATTCTAATAATTTTTGTCATGATTAGTCAACATGAAATCAATGTTTCATTTTTTGTAGTATTGTAATTCTAAGTCAAGATCTAGATTGGCTATAGGCATAGCGGCATAGCCATATTTATAAAAGTATATATTTATAATGTTATATATCAAATTATTATGATTACACAACCCACACCATATTTTCTAACTAGATCTAGAATAGGTACTAATAATTACTAATTGAATACTAGATCTGAGTTTGACTAAGACTCAGTAAGAGAGTCTGATGATTCCTACTTATTTTCTTATTGTGATTTTACTGTGATCCTACCATAACTGATGATAGCCATGGGCAAAAAGTAAAGTGTGCCATGCCAATTAGATGTAATAGAAACAAAAGCAAGTTTTTAAAAGGGGGATGGGGGGGGGGGGGAAGGGAATGTGTTTGGGGGGAGCCACCATAGTTTGCTTAAAAATTTTAAATGTTTTGGCATTGATGGTCCATTGCATCATATAGGATTAAAGATTTTCTGATAAGGAGAGAACAAACTGTAATAATAAATAACTCTATATCAGTACCAATAACAGTAAACTCAGGTGTACCTCAAGGAACAGTCTTAGGTCCACTACTATTTTTAATTCACATTTATAAATGATTTACCAAATTGCATTAGTTACAAAAGTCAGCTTATTTGCAGACGATTGCATAATACATAGAACAATAAAAACAACATAAGATACAGAAATTTTACAAAGAGAAATAGATGAATTACAGAAATGGTAATCAAATTGGAGCATGTCTTTCCACCCAGAAAAATGTCAGCTATTAAGAGTAACAAAAAAACTAAAACAAATTAATTCCACTTATCTTATTCATGGTAAACCAGTAACACAGACTAATAACACAAAATACCTAGGTGTTATAATAAATGAAAAACTGTCATGGAATCCCCATATTGATCAGTGGCGTAAAGTAAGCATCTAATTTTGTTCTCATTTTTCTATTACCAGAAATCTAGATTTAGACTTAAAATTAGATATTAAAGAAGAAAAAGAAGCATCATATTCTGTTAATTAGAGAAACGTTAAAGATGTTGACTTTTTAGCTCGTTATCGTGACTGAATTTAGGAGGAGGTTTATATCAAAAATTTTAAGATATATATAGATCTAGCAATAATTACATTCATCGTAGAATAGTGTCTTTCACTTGAATCGATGCTTTGTCGTCTTGTATGTGCACTGAAAAGTCATTAGAATGGTCTCGGGTTTATACCCTGAGACAGCATCAATGCTGCTTGTTTTTGAACCGCGTCATCAAAAAAAATTATAGGACTACTAATTACTTAATTACTTCAACAAGCTTGCCAAACATACAGACAACATGAACGACTGAGAAAGGTGTATGGTCTGAACAAGGAGCACATTGAAGAATTGAAATTACTGAAAGTAACTCATCGCATAGTGAATGTTAGTTTTAACTTTAGCATGCAACAACCTTTCATTTAACAGACATATGCTAGGACAAATTTGTACAAATGCTCCTTCTTCCCTAGCCCTATTAGAGCATAGAATGGGTTGCCTGAGCTAGCCAGGAAAACCAGTGACTTGGCAGAATTTAGGTTATTGGTTAATATGCATGACTAAATGCATGACGTGTAGGGCGTAATCATCTTATCTTTGAAGTAACGTCTGTAATATTTAAGATAAGATGTGAGCATTTATCTCTCTCTCTCCCTCTCTCTCCTTTTTTTCTTTCTTTTTTTTTGTTTGTTTTTCTTGTTAATTTAATCAATTAGTTAATTATATTTTATATATTTTACAGAAGTTCTATTAACAAACATCTAGACATACATCCATTAACTGTCCATGATGGCTGACACAGAGCATGACTTAACTCTTGATCTAAACAAAGTGAAGAAGGAAAAGGAAGACCCAGATTTGTTTACACAACCATGTGAAGAACAAGACTTCAAAATGCCAGAGATAAAAAGTGAGAAGATAGATGAAGATGAATCAGACTTGAATACACAGCAATCAGAAAATGCTGCTGAAACTTCTTATGTGGAACCCAAAATTGAAAAGATAGATGAAGATGAATCAGACATGTATACACAGCACTCAGAAAATGTTGCTGAAACTTCTTATGTGGAACCCAAAATTGAGAAGATAGAGGAAGATGAATCAGACTTGTATACACAGCACTCAGAAAATGTTGCTGAAACTTCTGATGTGAAACAAGAACTCCAGGTAATCTATTATATATATATGATAGTTTGCAGCTTCAGATTTTTAAGTTTTTGGCATGACTAGACAGTGAAATTAGATTAAAATTGTTCCTTTCATTTTTAAAAAAAAAGAGGAACATGTCACTAATACTGCAGTGTTTCTCAAACTGTAGGGTGTGCCTCCCTAGTCGACAACCTGGCTAAAAAAAAGGGGGCGTCGCAACTGGTCAATTTATTTATTAAGAGACAAAAAAAATATTTTAAAAAATTTATCAATTCATGTTACAAAGTAAAATGGCATTAAAATAAAAAATTACATTATTTCTAATTAGAGATGTGATTTCATCCTAATAAAATGTATACTATACCATTTTTTTAGAGGAGTCTGCAACATTATCAACTTTTTGAACAATTCAGAATGTCCTGGACTATGCTACCCAGCTTCATATTGGCGTCATAGTTTCTAAGAATTATGTTTATTGCACGGGTTGGAGATAGAGTGAATATAGTTTTGATGTCACATATTGTGAAATACATAGCAAAAGTGTGTTGATTCTATTTAAAGTCTTTAATTATGGCTACTAAAAAGAACAAAACGTTATGTTCAAAAGAAAAGGTTTATGAATTATATAAGAAAGAGTCGTAGCCCTTTCTTTATCAGACCATTGCGAATCATAGATTAGAGATAAGAGACTTCTGACATTGCCAGTGAGCCCAAAGGCTCTGAATGGTGTTGAAGTATCTAAGTCTAAGTAAGTAGGTTAGATGTTGAGGCATTGAATGGTGCTTGAGAGTCTAAGTAAGTAAGTTGATCAGTTAGAAGACAGTGCAGAACTGTTAAGAACTGCCCAGTAAACAAGTATTTCCTCATCAGAAAGAATATGCTGAAGCTCTCTCTTGACTTATATATAGTGTTCTCTGATTTGGGGCCAAGCTGGATTGCATGGATAGACCTTGTAGCAGTGTTGCATGTGTTTTAACAGCTCTTTAATTTTGCACATTGTTTCGTCGAACCATTCTTGGTGCTTTCGATTAGCTTAACCAAGAATACTACTAGCCACAGTGTTTACAGACATAGATGCATTACAGTGTGTATTGTATTTTATGGTATCTACTATCTTGTTTCTTGATTTTTTGATTTTTTTTTTACATGTTTTCAGAATGATGAATGAAAGAAAGAAAGAGTGAAAAAAAATGTAGTCAATGTTACCATTTTGTGTATGTGTATGTTTTCACTATTTAGAATAAATCCCTTAAGCAAGAATTTACTTTTGTAATGTTGTATAATACATGTGTTGCTTGTTGCTATTATAGAAATCTAGCTTACGATAACTAGCAATGGTTGCATTTGCCCAAACGCACCCTTGATAACATTTTGTGACAGAGTGTTGGCTTTTGAACCAATTGGTTCCAGGTTCAAATCTTGGTGCAGACTATTTTATTATTTCAGAATTTTTAGGATCCCCCAAGTAAACCCAACTCTAATGGGTACCCGATTTAAATGGGTAAAGTAAATACAGTTGATTTTGTGCTGTCCACATATCTGTTGTAGACTGCCGGTTATACAAACTGATGACCTTTACATCATCTGCCCTCTAGATCGCAATGTCTGAAAGGGGAACTTTTAACCCTTGATAAATCAATTTTTATGAGGATTTATATTATTATGTTTATGTAAGTGTTTCAGAATTTTTGCTATATAGAAAGGTTGTTTCCTATTTCTGCACAAAATATTATTCAGCATTTTGTCATTATAAATAATTTTTTTTACAGGTAGAGACCATTAAGGAAGAAAAGAAAATGACTTCAGAAAAAAGTGTCTCCACTGATGACATAGAAGATGATGATGTTGGAAATCATTCTAAAGCTGAAAACCAACATCAATGTCACATGTGTCATAAGAAATTTGCTAAACTTCAGAATTTAAAAAAACATCAGTTAATTCATTCTGATGACAAACCATTTAAATGTCAAGAATGTCTTAAAGAATTTTCTCATGCTTCAGCACTAAAATATCATCAGAAGGTTCACACTGGTGAGAAACCATTTAAATGCGAAGTATGTCTAAAAGAATTTTCTCAGTCTGCACATTTGAAATCACACCAAGTGATACATACTGGGGAAAAACGATTCAAATGTCAAATTTGTCTAAAAGAATTTGCTCATTCTGCAACATTGAAAACTCACCAAAAAGTTCATACTGGTGAAAAACCATTTAAATGTAAAATATGTCTGAAAGAATTTTCTCATACTTCAGCATATAAATATCATCAAAAGGTTCACACTGGGGAAAAACCATTTAAATGTGAAATATGTCTGAAAGAATTTTCTCATGCTGCGAATCTGAAAACTCATCTTGCAGTTCATACTGGTGAAAAGCCATTTAAATGTGAAATATGTCTAAAAGCATTTACTCAGTCTGCTGCAATGAGAGCTCACCTCGCGGTTCATACTGGTGATAAATCATTCAAATGTGAAATATGTCTAAAAGAATTTTCTCATCTTTCCAATTTGATAACTCACAAAAAAATTCACACTGGGGAAAAACTATTTAAATGTGAAATATGTTTAAAAGAATTTTCTAAATCTGACAGACTAAAAACTCACTTAAATATTCATACCGGTGAAAAGCCATTTAAATGTGACATATGTCTTAAAGAATTTTCTCAGTCTGCAAATTTAAAAACTCATCAAAAGCTTCATACTGGTGAAAAGCCATTTCAATGTAAAATATGTTTGAAAGAATTTACTCAATCTTCAAATTTAAAAACTCACCAATCTGTCCATAAACGATAAAAAAAACCAGTTTAATGTCCAATATGTTTAAATAATTTTTAAAATCTTCAACATTGAAGACTCACCAATCAGTTGAGTTCGTAATTGATGAGAAACCATTTTAATGGTACTTGGTAGCCTTATAAAAATGAAATATATCAAAAGGGATTTACTTTTTTTTACATAGACTTAGATCCTCCCAAGCCATTTGGTGGCAAGCTTTCTTTATGAAGATCTGTCACTGGCAGATCTAATCTATGATTCACAATGGTCAACTGCTCTAAGGTCCTCCATAAAAGTATGGAGCCAAGTTATACGAGGACACAATTTTTTTGTTTACCTACTGGTATTTTAAATGTTCCTTCAGATTTGCTTGATGGTTGAGGGTGGTAGCGAGTTCAAACCTGGGACCATTTTGACCTCAAACAACAGTCTAGTGCACAACAAACACAAACAAGGGAAATATTTTTTTTTAAAAAAAAGCTGATCTAAGGGGAAGAAATTCAAACCTACAGCAAAATGAATAATGTAGAAGTTTTTTTCTTTTTTCAGTATTAAGCTAAACAATAATTTTTTTTAATTTTTTTTTGTTGATTCATGTATTGTCTACACCAATGAATAATTGTGCAGTTTCAACTTGATCTGAGAATCTGGTGTCTGTGAAATGTGTTCAAACTTTTTACCAAACAAACAGAGTGAGTTCATATAAGCTTTGTTAAAACACAACTCTACAAAGATGTCTATACGTAGGACTGAACTGCTGATTAGTCCCATGTCTCAGCGCAAGTGGAAGGAAGGAATCACAATTTGTATTTCAATGAGTCATAGTGTTGTTCATAGTCTCCTTTTTTATTCCCCATGAACTGTAAATTGTTTAGGTGCTCTTTGTCTTTGTCACAACTTTATTATGTTTTATTGTTTTTATTTATTTTGCTGGCTGATATCGTCGTAAGTAATTAGTAAATATGCTAATACTTGTGTTTCTTGTACCAGTATTTTAAAATATTTAGTATGTTGACTATTCTTCTTGTAATAAACATTTATATATTCATTTAAGTTATTTTGTGCAATGTATCTACGTGTAAAAAATTACTATATTTATTTATAATATGTGCTATTTTGGATACAATAACCATTTGAATATTCATTCATAGCTTCATTTTTTCTGCAGCATGTCTTTATGTTATGCATACAATTCAGAGATGTTCAATAGTATATGTATTGCTAAATATCTTATATATTTAGTCATTTTTGTAATTATATTAGACTAATTAAGAAAGCTGCATGAGCGTCATATACTGGATATTGTGATGATGATAAAAATATTCATGAAAATGAGGCTGTTTAAAATGCTACTTATATTGTATGGTAAAAAAAAAGTAGATCTACTCAAAACTTTTAATTAAAGCTTGACTAAACCAGCAATAAGTTATACAAATTGAATTTGTGTTTTATTAGTGTATCAATAATTCAGAGTCTCAGTGGATAGTAAAGCTTGAGTAAATTTTGGCCTTGGTGAAGACAATAATTACTTTTTTTACAATCATTAAACCATGTCTGGCCTGATAGATGTTTAAATAAAACCAAGGTTTTTTGTAGTCTGCTAGTAAAATCATTTTTAAGCCTTGAAAATTTGAATGCATACTATGAACTGGCCTTCAAAGTTGCTGCAGCCCCGCCTGACATTTGTTTGCACAAATTGTGCTGCAATTGTGATGTGCTTGTTCAGACTGCCTTGAGGTCAACTAACGATGACTGTTGAATTTCAACCAATTACTCTGCAAGCGTTTGAGTTTTATTGTTCGGGTGTATTCCGTGTAGTTGATCATGCAAACTAAAACAAGACATCGATTTAACTAGTGAAGAGATGTGGTCAACACTGATGAACAATGTAACAGATATTTATTTCAAGAAAAGGCCGCAGTAAAAGTCTCTGTCAAAATAAATACGTCTTTACCCTAGAGAATTCTATCGCTAACTGATTTTCCGGTCTCTAACCCAACATATCCCAAACGTCACTAGTCCCGTTCAATATACGTCTTCTATGGTGCGTCGCTAAATAACTAATACTCTAAATAAGGTGTCTAACAGATTCCTCCCCCCCTTGAAAAAAAAAATATGTCAATATTTTTCTACTACTGTCAAGTCTTACAAGGGCATTTGCAATTCATGGGGAAGACAACAAACATAAAATCTTGACATCTTCATCTTGGCTTGACAGTGTATGATGTTCCTACCAATGTTCCTATCATTCTACTTAGGTTAAGTTCCAAAATCATCTTTGTTCAATACACAGTTCATCATGTGGCATCTCATGGGCACGTCATAACATATCACCTCACAAATGTTCTCCACTGGCAGTAATCTGACAAAATATAACATTTCAAAACAATTATAAAATTTATCTCCACATTCAATAAAGTTTTGTTTTTTTTTCTTACCACCCTTTTATACGCTTTTCGTCCATTTTTCTTTTATACTCACCCTTTTCCATCGACCTAACTTTTGTCAATGATATATGAAATGATTCACAAAAATATATCCATACTTACTTTCAAATGCTTAACATCAAATTTACTTATCTCCCTTTTCCATAACATATTTACAGCATTATCTCATCTCATTTCAATGTCATTCTAGATAACAAATCAGCTACAATATTCATAGATCCACTAATAGCTTTCACTTCAAATTTATATTCCTGTAGTGCTAAAAACCATCTATATACACGACTGTTTTTCATATTCTTTTGCTGTATATACTGAATAGGTTTATGATCAGTTAATAATATGAATTTTCTCCCTATTAAGTAACTCTCTAGCTTAGTAATTACCCATATTACAGCTAATGCTTCCCTTTCAATGACACTATATTTTTTCTCTGCCTCTGATAATTTTCTACTTACATATAATATAGGATGTAAGTTATCATAGTTCTGCATTAAACAACCACCAATAGCATTACCAGATGCATCAGTTGTGACATAAAATATTTTGTCTTTATCTGGTAGTCTCAGTATTAATTCATGACTAAAAATATCTTTAATTCTGTCAATAGCTTTCACACATTCCTCATTACAGACTACTTTTTGAGGTTTTCCTTTTTTAAGTAAATCATTTAATGGATTCACTATTTCTGCTAAGTTCTTTATGAACTTTCTGTAATAATTTACTATTCCCAATATACTTTTAATTGTCTTTTCTTATTTATATTCTCATGAGCACTTTGTTTGTACTTCTTATTGTTGTTATATGCTTGAGTCCATATTTCTTTCAATTCTGTTGTGATTGTTGTTTCATTGTCCTTAATTAATCTATTCTCATTGTCTATTAGATTTTCTTTGAAAACATCTAATTCATCTCTGGGTTTTCTTCCATGTATTATTTCATATGGTGAAAATTGTGTTGCTTCATGGATGTTATTTCTATGAGCAAATAGTACATAGTTAATGTAATGATCCCATTTATTCTGATTATTCTGAATTATTTTTGTCAGTGATCTTTTCAGTGAACCACCATAACGTTCACATAAACCGTTACTCTCTGGGTGGTAAACTGAAGAGTATATGTGTTGTATATTATATTGTTTAGTCCATTTCTCAAATTGTTCTGACTTAAACTGAGATCCCTGGTCACTCAATATAATTTTAGGTATACCATGTCTTGTGATTACTTTTTGAGTTATGGCATTAATGATATTTTCTGTACTTGTATTTGATAATGGAATTGCTTCTGGGTATCTACTAAACATGTCTATTACTGTTAAAATATATTTATTATTATTTTCAGTTTGAATCAAAGGACCTATTAAATCAATAGCTATTTTCTGAAATGGTTCTGTAGGTTCATCCATTTCTTGAATGGGTGCTTTATTCACTAAACTTTTGTTAGATCTCTTTTGACATATGTCACATGAGTTTATGTATTTATTGATTGTTGCCTTCATTTTTGGCCAAAACACTTGTTTTGACAAATTCCTATAACATTTCTTTACTCCCCTATGTGCTGCTAAATTATTGTCATGTGTCATGATTAAAACATCTTTCCAATATTTCTGTGGTAAGACAAGTTGTTTTATTTTTCTGTTATCATTATTTGTTTGTCTAAATAATATTTTATTCTCTATACAAAACTTTTCCATTGGATTATTATTGTTTTTATCTGATATTCTTGAATATATTTTCCCAATAATATTGTCATTCATTTGTTCTAATGCAAGTTTGGGTAATGTTTCTTTTTCACTTTGAGAAATGTGTGTTTCAGGACTATTTTGTGTCTCATTTTCTATCTCGCTTTCCCTAACATCTGTATTTTCTATTTGTATTACATTACTGTTTTCTTTTTCTTCATCATTATTTATTACATTTACTGTATTTTCCTGTTTCTCATCTTGTTTATCCATTGATCTTGTTATTACCATACTTGTTATATTTTGTGTGTCTATGTTTTCATGATTACATGTTATGTTTTTGTATTTGTTTTGCCAGTCTTCTAATTCTTTTCTTGAACATTCTTTTACTCCTCTTATGTTTCCTACTAACATATCATATCTCATTTCTGGTATTGCAATACCATCACAATAACCAGTGAAAAATGGAGTTTCAATGTATACCCTTATAGCTTTAAATTCCCTTATGGTGCCATCTGCTAATTCTACTTTCCTAGTAAACCCTTTATACCAATGAGGTTTGACAAATTTAGTTTTCACTGCCAAAGTGTTACAACCTGAATCTCTAATTAATTCCACTGGAATTCTATCTACAAACCCTGGGTACACTGCAAAATTGTTCCTATTTCCTTCCATGAAATATACTCTATCTGTACCTTTATTTTTGTATTCCCTACTGTAACTCCTATTTCTATAATTTCCCCTGTCATTCCTATCTCTACTCCTATATCTACTGTTATTTTGTTCAGTGTATCTATTTCTACTTCCAGACCTACTATTCCCTCTTCTACAGTTAGCTGCTATGTGACCTTTTCCTTGACATTTAAAACAGGTTATTTCACCATATTTTCTATTTCCACTATTTGATCTGTTTCTATTTCTACTTCTATCCACATTTTCTTTGGTGTATCCTATTAAATCTACTTTGCTCTTATCCCTATCAGAAAATGGTTTATTTGGATATGCATTTTTGTATATTCTCATTATCTCTGTTATTTCATCTATAGTTTTTGGGTTTCGTTCTCTAATAAAAGATTGTAATTGGGGATCACATTTATTCACAAAGTTATCTACTAGAATAAAATTTTTTAATCCCTCATAAGAATTTCCAACTTTTTCTAATTTTACCCATTTATTGAAAAAATCTTTCTCCATATTAATGGTAGTTTGAGGTTCTACTTCTAATGATGGTATATTGTCAAAGTATTTCTTTCTGAAAGTTGTAGCATTATGACCATAGGCATTCAACAACTCTCTTTTCAAAACCTGATAGCTATCATCAATATGATGGTCATGATTTTGGCATATTGTTAAAGCTTGACCATGAACAAAGTCTATCAGTATTTCAGACCATTCTTCTTCTGGCATATTAAATGTAGACATTTTTGCCTCATATCTTTTCAGAAAATCACCAATGTCATCCTTCTGTTCATCAAAACTTTGTATCTTCCTCTTTAGCCATGTTTGCGAATTAGGGTTGTCTCTTTGTGTGGTAGCATTATTCGAATTATTTGTGTTATTTTCTTGAGTTGTCTGTGCAGTTTGAGCTCTGGCTTGTGCTGCATCCAATCTCATCTTCTCCATTTTAGCCTCATGCTCTCTCTGCCTTTCTTGGTCCTCTTTTTGCTTCTCATATTCTTCCTTTCTGATCCTATCTTGTCTCTCTATCTCTTGTCTTTGACGTTCATCTTGTCTCTCTATCTCTTCTTTTTCCCTTCTTATTTTATCTTGACGTTCCATTTCTTCCCTCACAACTTGCTGTACATAAGCTGCCAAGTCCTTTCCTTTTAACTCCATGGCCTTTCCATCCTGCATAGCTGCTTCCTTAACCTCCTTAAGGTCCATATATGCGGATGTAGCCATTGTATTGTATTTTCACCTCAAACTTATATATTTCTTACTTAGCCTATATTGGTTATGGCTATACTAAAACTTATTTTAGTTTTTTCACAATTTTATACAAGTTTTAAGTTTATGTCTCTATAGATTCAGTAAACGAGTAAATCTAGTCTGAGTTATATTCAAATCTGTATATTAATGTCACACAAATTTAGATCTAATATATTATATTATATATAATAGTACCATTTAGATCCAGAGTTACCAAGAACACTATGACTATGAGTATATATAACTGACCAATTTTAAATTTGATATGACTGAAGTGTCTAGAGTCTAGATTAGATAGATCTAGATCTAATCCAGAAATTATGGTTCTATTTAATCATATGAAATAAATATGTCCATACAATATGTATCAAATATATCTTTAATAAGATATATGTCTAGAATGTACTACCTTCATTTATCTTTGAAATTAATAATCAAAATCAGAGTCTAGATTAGTAAATGTAAATTTGTGGATCTAGATTAGCCAGACGACAATGTTTGACTATTATGCCAGTTTCGGCATTATTCTCATGGCAAAATCATATTTGATTTTAACCGCTCAAACTAAAAATGTATTTTAGTCTGATTCACAATAAAAGAATCGTACCTGCACTTTCTATCATTAAGTGAAAAATCAACAGATCTAATTAAAGTAATAAAAATAAATAATATAATATAATATACACAAATGAAATAATTAAATGAGACTATCGCTATGGGTTGGGATATGACAATATGGCACACATTGATAACGTCACGAAGTAACCAAGCAACAACGGATATGACGTTTACACAAACAAAAACAATCACTATCCTAAACGTATAATATAGCTTTTCATCTAAATTACGTCTTTTCCACGACGGTTTAAGGCGCACCACCTGATTTTACTCAGGCTAACGTACCAAATTTAGACGAAATCTATTTCTAAGGGCAATCTAAACATATACTAATAAGAAAAATGGCACTTAGCTTTGATAAGAAAGTTTCCTATGTTCCGAATCCCGAATATAATAGATCTACAGCAAATTCCACTGCCTCTCTTCCAGTTCTGACTCTGTTCTCCGGTACTGCCACTGGATACAATCCGTGTTGAGTATCCCACGTAATGCCCCAGATGTCTTGATATGCCACAGCAAAATGTTTCAGTTTCTTTGACGACTGTTGATGACCGTATGTAAAGTTCCGACGACTTTGTGTAAACAGTTACTGGCGAATATGTTAACGGTTCTCCTGACGACGACTTGATTTGCGTAGACGACTACTGGCAAATAACAGTCTCTTGACGGCAACTTGATCTGGGCGACTGACGAATAACGAATTTCTTGATGACTTGATCTGGGCGAGCGAATAACGACTTTCTTGACGATGACTTGATCTGGGCTGACGAATAATGATTCTCCAAAATAGTTCACTGCTACTGCTGCTAATATGGTAGTACGACGAAGTTTGCTGTTGTTTGCTACTTCACTAGACCAAAATGTCCGTAATGTCCAATGTAGACTAGGTGAGACCAAGGTCACCTCCGACGACGTTCCGTTATACGATTAACGGTTTCACAAAAAAAAACAAGTGGACGTAGCTGTTTCCACTACTTCAACACTAACAAGTCTCGATATGGTCTAGATCAACTCATAATCAATAGACCAACATTCAGCAACGAATAATGTGACTTCACTAACCTTCCAAAGGTTAAACGCAGTGACCGTTGAAAAGTGGCAATCAACCGGTTCAATGAGCAAACTGCTCCACACGAATCTCTCAAAGGGTAAGACAGAGCGATTTAGTTAGCTAACAAACTTGTAGTACTCACAATACTTCTTACAGCGGGCAAACTGTCCTTTTCAACTGCCTAGGTAAACTTGATATGCCTATGTGGCTCCTACGACGAAGAAAAAATATGTCCAACAGGTTTACTGACAAACTCTCACCCGTTATGAATGAACGGTTCCTCTGGCTTCAGGTTGATACAGCATACGAAGATCAGGCGTTGGTGATACACTTGTTGAGTAGACCAGACGTTGAGATGGTCACTGTCCTGACGAAGGTCACCCTGAGTTAACGGCTCGTCGAACGTGAAACTGACGACAAAGTCTAGACAAAGTCACTCTGCAACGATGCTGTGTTCAGCCGTACTGCGATGAAACTTTAGATCTTCGAGTGCACGACCCTCACCTGAGTAAACGTTCAGCTTCGAGGTCCGGTTCAAGGTTCGGTTTCGAGGTTCGGGGTCGCCACTGTGATGTGCTTGTTCAGACTGCCTTGAGGTCAACTAACGATGACTGTTGAATTTCAACCAATTACTCTGCAAGCGTTTGAGTTTTATTGTTCGGGTGTATTCCGTGTAGTTGATCATGCAAACTAAAACAAGACATCGATTTAACTAGTGAAGAGATGTGGTCAACACTGATGAACAATGTAACAGATATTTATTTCAAGAAAAGGCCGCAGTAAAAGTCTCTGTCAAAATAAATACGTCTTTACCCTAGAGAATTCTATCGCTAACTGATTTTCCGGTCTCTAACCCAACATATCCCAAACGTCACTAGTCCCGTTCAATATACGTCTTCTATGGTGCGTCGCTAAATAACTAATACTCTAAATAAGGTGTCTAACACAAATTATGTAGAAATTTTGAGATTCAGTTAAAATTATTTTCTAAATGACAAGACCTAAAGAGAAGATATATAATATACAGTAATTAGGAACGGATAATTAATGAGTTTAATTATAAATTTAATGTTAAATACAACCGCAAACGCATAAAATGTAGTTTTCATTTTAAAAATACAGTCATGTAGAAGGCCTATTTTAACAAACATTTTAATGTTTAAGGCAATTTAAAATAAATTTAACAAAACTATCGGGTGAAAAAATCTTTCAAAGTCAAAACTGTAAATATACCAAAAGATATTTACTAGATTTAAAACATTTATTCGTTTATACCTGAGAAAGACCTTCTTTGAGACACATCATATGAAACAAGGCATATAGTTCAAGTTACTGGTACACGTATGTTTGACAAAAAAAAAAAAAAAAAGTAGGCCTACTGTCACCCTACTAGTACCTAATTAAAAAATATTGAAATTTTCTTTTTACACCATTAGCCTATCTTCATTACACCACACACTGATTGAATCTTACTAGTAGAAAATAAAACTACAACAAATTTGATTTTGTCTTTACTATGCAGCGTCAGATAAAGGCTACTACAGAGCTTTTTTAAAGTACCTCGATAGAAAGTAAGTTAAATAATGTAATAAAAAAAAAAAGGGGGTTTTTAAAATGAAAAGCTTCTTAGCTATTCTCTTGGGATGTGGAGCTTTTCGTTTGCATTTTTTTTAAATTTTATATATTTTCTTTGTTTTATAGAAGAGGGGGATATAACTGCAAACCCCCCTGGTAGGGGTTATTAAACTCAAAACCCATTGGCTGCGCTGAGGCAAGTGATGGTTTTGTATTAAAATCTCACCTAACATAAGTAAAATCAAAGCAAAAAGAAAATCAGGCACTAAACCCCCACTTTCCTGTGAAGGAAGGGATTTCATGGGGGGGGGGGGAGGTGGGTTGAACCATGATATGCCCTATAGATTGCAAGGTATGACAGGGTACTTTCAGTGTCGTCACTCAGGGGTGAGGTAGGTTGAACCATGATATGCCCTTTAGATTGAAAGGTATGAAAGGGTACTTTCAGTGTCGTCACTCAGGTTGTTGCCAACTTTTCAAATTTCTCCCAAATTTTCCAATTAAAAACTATCGTTAGTTAGTTTCTTTAACATAGACCTATAAGGCTGCATTGAGCTGATTACTTAATTTCATCAGTAGTTAGAGTTAGACAAATGTAAAATGAGTGTTGAGTGTATTTTAAAATTAAACAAAGGCCTGTAGCCTGAAGTGAACTAATTACCTACTTTCATTTAAAGTTAGACAACTATCAAATTGAGACTTAGACTTAGGTCCTCCCGCGCCGTTCGGCGCATTGGGCGGCAAGCTGTCTCCATAAAGATCTGTCACTGGCAATGTCTGAAGCCTCCTCCCACCTGGTGTCCACTGTTTTGAGGTCCTCCATGAAGGTGTGTCGCCAAGTAATACGAGGGCGTCCCTGTTTGCGCTTTCCTTGTTTTGGCTTCCATGTTATCGCAACTCTTGGTGTGCGTAATTCATTTTGACGTAGAACATGTCCCGCAAACCTCATGCGACGCTCAGTCACAACCTCACCAAGTGTTCGACTCCCAGTTTGGCATAGGATTTCCTTGTTTGAGACCCGATCTGTGTAGCTGACTCCCAAAATCCGTCTCAGCCATCTCTGTTGAGCCACATTTAGTCTTTTCTCAATTTTGACAGATGACTTCCACGACTCACATGCATATATAGCAGTTGGGATGACGATGGTGTTGAGAAGGTGTATTTTTGTCTCGAGTCCAATGGCTTGGCTAGTCCAAATAGGCTGCAGCCTTTGGAAAATGCTCCCTGCCTTTCCTATTCGGCACTCTACATCATGGTAAGCATCTCCATCATTTGTTATGATGCTGCCAAGGTACGTGAACTTGTCCAGCTCTTCAAGCTTTGAATCGCCAAGTCTGACGGGGACACCCTTTGCCTTATATCCCACTCGCATAATTTTAGTCTTATCCAAGTTTATGCGGAGGCCAATTTTGGGTGCCTCTCTGTCTAGGCTCTCCGTCATTTCTTGAATGCATTTATTTGTAGCCCCGAGTAGTGCAACATCATCAGCAAAGTCCAAGTCCGTCAATCGGAGCTGTTCATGCCATGGAATGCCAAAGGCAGTCTGGTTCATTGCTCTCCTCATTATGTAGTCGATGGCTAGGAGGAAAAGGAAGGGAGATAAGATGCACCCCTGTCTCACACCTGTCTCGATTGTAAAAAACTCTGTTGTTCCTTCTTCTGTTTTAATGCAGCAACTAGATTGACTGTAAAGGTGTCGTAGGATCTGGACGAATTTTTCTGGGATACCGTATTCTCTAACTATTTTCCATAGTGATTCTCGGTGGATACTATCAAACGCTTTTTTGAAGTCCACGAAACTGATCGTTAGCCGTTGTTGGTACTCAAGACTTTGTTCTATGATATTTCGTAGAACAAAAATCTGCTCTGTACATGATCTGCCTCTTCGGAAACCTGCTTGTTCTTCTCTGAGCCTTTCATCTACAGACTGTTGAAGCCGTCTCAACAAAACAGTGCTGAAAACTTTGCCCGGGACAGAGAGGAGAGTAATGCCCCTCCAGTTGTTGCAGTCTGCCAAGTTGCCCTTTTTGGAAGCTTTACAATCACTCCCTTTTGCCAGTCCTCTGGGACTTTTGAAGTTCGCCAACAGAGATTTAAAAGATCTGTCATTCTGTTAACGATGCACTGTCCCCCATATTTTAGCATTTCTGCTGATATCATGTCTAGCCCTGGTGCTTTGTTATTCTTTAACACTGCAATGGTCATGGTAACCTCCTCAGCAGTTATTGGGTCTGTCTTGACCTTGAGATCATTGTCTGGAGAGGGGTCCTTGAATATGTAAGTTTGGTCTGGCGACAGTTGGTTAAGGGTCTCTTTAAATTGAGTGTTGACTACATTTTAAAATTTCCTTTTTCATGACATAGTATCCAAATAATAAATCTTCTTATCTTATATAATACAGACGTTACTTCAAAAAAGAAGATGATTACGTCCTACGCGTCATGCATTTAGTCATGCATACTAACCAATGACTTAAATTCTGCCAAGTCACTGGTTTTCCTGGCTAGCTCAGGCAACCCATTCCATGCTCTAATAGCACTAGGGAAGAAGGAGTATTTGTAAATTACCAGCAATTAATTGATTCATGTCTTGTATTTGCCAATAAATATTTGTGCAAAGTTTCAACTTGATCTGGGAATGAAATAACGTGCCGTGGCCGAAAATGAGCAAATTTCTCATTTCCTATGAACACGAAGATGACTGTAAAGACAATACTCGCTTTAAACGGCAGACCGCATAAATGGCATGGGTACATTTGGTCAGTTGTAGATAGGCCTGGTTCTTCTCTCATCTTTTTTGCTGGTTCTACGCTCTTTCATGCTGACCATTCGGTTGGGAAGGCGATTGTTTGGCATGTGGATTTACATATCCCGCCCATCGAAATTGGGACCTTTTTATTGTGGCATGGATACTGTTCATATTTGACAACTGTAAGATTTCAGTAAAAAATTTCAGTATCTAGTATGTAATCATACGAATGCACCTTATTAAATTTTTCTTAGACAGCGTATGTGGAAAGAGTTCAAGCTTTTTGATGTGGCGGGCATATTCTTCTTCTTCTTCTTGAAACTGTCAGGTAGAGTTGAGCCTTCGGCTCTTGGAACTCTAGGCCAGCAAAAAGTGAACAAGAGCTCCCTTTCATCGGCCTGATTGAGAACAGTGTACACTGTTCTGTCCGGCGGGGTGTCACACTCGCATCGGGACCCCTGCCATTTTCCTTTTCTATACCAGGCTAACCGTACAGGACATGCCATTTATGTAACGGCCCCTTGAGGAACGGTGCCTGGATTGTGACAAGGTTGTGGGAGCTTTTTTACATCTCCGCACAGTGCAATGAGGATGCTCTCGCACCCCCTTAGATACCCCCACGGGAGTCTTGTTTTATAAGGTCCAGGACTCGCGTATCTTCTTATCTTATAAAATACAGACGCTACTTCAAAAAAGATCATTACGTCCTACGCGTATGCGAGTGAAAGGAGCACTACGAGTACAACACTGTAGACTTTCAGTTTTGTGGATATATGCTGATTCTCACTTGCCCTTGACCTCTGCCAACTGGGGCGTGCAACACGGAAGTCTACCTCGTCATCTATCTAGGTTGTTATTTGTTGATATAAGCTTTGTAAAAAAAAAAAGCTTTTTTTTTTTTTTTCTCAATTATGAAATACATTCGAGGCAGTTTAACAGGCTCGCTTTTTAATGGGCTTGATCGAAAGATCATATTCGTGTTCAGAAAGACGTCTTGTAGCTTGCACCTAACTGAACGATGGTTAGGGCCTACGCGACACTCTGAAGTAATTTGACCGTTCTGGTATTTTAAAAAGTAAACGCTAGAATCTTAGTCTTCTTTTCAAAAAAAACAAAAAAAAAAACTTTATGATTCGATATTGTTGCAGCAAAGGAGGCTTATTTTGCCCAATGCCGGTCTTATGTCATTGGAGGCCCTATTTTATGCGAAGTGAATTAGGTGGCTTCAAATGAAATAGAACAATAAAAAAAAATAAACAATAAACAGCGGCAAAATAAATGCAGCCAGTTTATTTAAAAACTTAATATATTCTAACACTAAGTTTCGCTATTTCTTCTCTTTAAAATCGGTGCCCTAGGTGGCCGCCTTGTTTGCTATGCCCAAGGTCGGTCCTGCTAAGCACTATGCGCGGCCAGGGCCTTTGTCATACGCGGTGCATGGTGCCAGTGCCATACGCAGGCCCGGGAGCCGTAGGACTACGCGTTGACAATATGTAGCCCCACAGTGCCACATTGCGCTAACGGGCTATAGTCTGCCTCTACTGCTGCAGGCCTTATTATAGTTCCAAACATAATATACCGGTATTATAATAGTAGGTACTGTACTATCGACCGTTTTGTTACATTACTTACTATAATTAGATAAGATAAGATTAAAATTTTTTTATTGATCCAATTGAATGGAAATTTGGTTAATAAGCTGTAGGCATTTCGCATTAAAGATTTTGTCCCTATAGTGTTCTAATATTGATTTAGTGGCCTTTAATCAACGTATCTAATGATTCAGAAACATTTTGCATTTTTTCGTTAAGCCATGTGAAATTATGATCATGGACGGGCCTGTTATTGAAAGAGACAAGAGAGGACTGTAGAAAGACGGTCGGAGCGTGACCTCCGTGACCCTCTGTCGAAGGTGACGGTCGGAGGCGCGCGCGCAGTTAAGATCACGTCAGTACGTCATCATACGTGTGGATAGACAGCTGCCAAATAATTGACCTGAAAAACAAGGGGCCTTTAATGTGTGGTGCCTCAAAGGTTTAACAGACTAAAAAATGAATAAAAGTGAAGGAAGCAATGTCACACCCGCCCACAGAAGCAGAATAAGGAAATTCTCCTTTACAGTTTTGCCATAAAAGCATTAACTATTAATTGTAAGCTAGTACTCATCATATCTTCTTCTTATGATCATGGACGGGCCTGTTATTGAAAGAGACAAGAGAGGACTGTAGAAAGACGGTCGAGCGTGACCTCCGTGACCCTATGTCAGAGGAGGCGCGGTGGCTGAGCGGTATAAAACTTGGCTTCCGATCCGGGGACCGGGGTTCGAATCCTGGGATTTTTAATTTCGGGATCTTCGGGCGCCTCTGTGTCCGCCCAGCTCTAATGGGTACCTGACATTAGTTAGGGAAAAAGTAAAGGCGGTTGGTCGTTGTGCTGGCCACATGACACCCTTGTTAACCGTAGGCCACAAACAGATGATCTTTACACCATCTGCCCTATAGACCACAAGGCCTGAAAGGGCAACTTAACTTTTTTTTTTTTTTTACTTATTATTCTACCAACAGCGCTACCTGGTGACGTTTAGGGACAGACAGCGTGCTGCCACTTGCGTATATTTTCAAAGGGGGCTTTCTATGTACAGTTTTATTGCTTCTCTGCGATACCATGAATAAAGTTCTTCCGTATTTCTTCCACTCACTTGACGGTCTTCAATTTCTGTTACTTTATAGTGAAAATGTGAAGCGTATAAGTTTAATATCTAGTGGTTTTAAATAATTCATTAGCGGTAATTTAAATAACAATGCATTTACATTAATTTTTTTTTATAGTTTTAACATTAGATAGATGGTGTCAAAGTGTATATTCTATTCTACTCTGCAGATCTATTATTGAGATATAGATCTAGATGTACAGTTATATCTATCTAAAAAACATTTTCCAAATTACTATTTTTATTGTGGAAAAAGATTTCTTAAATGACAAAAGTGTTAGATCAAACCGTATGGGCATACTGCCAGATAGGTTAGCTAAGTCTACACCAAACAAACCATAAAAATTTTTTTTAAAAATCTGAAAATGTTTTTTTTTATAAATATTTTAGTTTCGCTATTTCTGTTTAAATTGGTGAAAATTTTTTAGCTAAAGTACATTATAAAAAAAAAAATAAAAAATTTTCAATTTTCAGAAAAACACAAAGATTAAGGCACATTTCTTATTCCATATGTTAGTACAAATTTGTACAAGTAATCCTTCTTCCCTAGTGTCGTTAGAGCATATGGAATGGGTTGCTTGAATCAGTCAGGAAAATCAAATACTTAGGAGAGTTAAAGTCTTTGATTAACATGCACGGCTAGATTTACACATAAAATGTGTAGGACGTTATTATCTTTTTTTTTTAAAGTAACGTCTGTAATCTATAAGACAAAACAATAAGTTCGACAGGGCCGGCCTTACAAATTGTGGGGCCCAATGTAATGGGTGCAAGGCTCCTCTTCTAAATATTCAACAATAACAACTATAAATTAGATCATTATATCGACATTTATTATACCGGTACAACATGCATAGGAAGCAACTCAAATGCAATATGCGCCAGTGAGCTGATCACGTTACGTCGATCGTATAAGACACTTAATATGTTAACCCTTTAAGTCATACATCTGTGATAGGAGCCATGACAGATAGTGAAATGCTAAATGTAAATTGCGTGGCCATTGCCAGGTGTTGGGCCAAATTTGGAGCAATCGGTCAAATCGGCATAAGGCCCTGATCACCGCGAATTGATTAGAAGGTTTGGTTTAGAACTAAAAGTTGGCAATCATCGCAATGTTTATCTATGGTGATTTCCGGTACTGATACCTGAAAAGGGACCCTAATTGCAAAATAAAGAAAGGATACATTTCTATTAGATCTAGATATCTCTATCATTTTGCATTGTCTAAGCCTGTAATAAAATAGTGCTTTTCTTAACTGACTGGTTAGCTCTGGAATTAGATTTAATGATTAGATCTAGAAATCTAGATATTGTTTAGAATTTTTTTATTCGCAATTTTTCCTTTTGAAGATTTGACCTAGTATTAGTATTACTACTAACTAGTATTACTTAGTCATTAATTATTTATTAAGACCTAACCCTGTTGGTGAGGCACTTTTCTTTAAAAATAAACCATATATAACAATAAAATTAAAATAGCTTATCATATTTATTATTGCTTAAAAAAATAGTCTCTGTATGCTCTCATTCTTGAAGGAAATTTTTTAAAGATAATAATATTAATAGCTTCCCAACACATCCAAATGTATTGGCTAAAGCCTGTAACTGTAAAACCATGAAATTGCGTCCTATTGCCATTGCATTTCATTAGGCATCTATTAGAACAGAAGTTTTAAAAATTGATATTTGCATAATAATGCGGTGGTTGTCTGGCAAAGTGCTTGGCTTATGAACCGGAGTGTACCGTGTTCAAATCCTGATAAAGACAAATTTTAAAAATTTTAATTTTTAAAATTTTGGATTTTTAGGCTGCCTCTTGAGTCCACCCAGCTCTAATGGGTACCTGACACTAGTTGGGAAAAAATAAAGGTGGTTGGTTGTTGTGCTGGCCACAATACACCCTTGTTAGTGTTCAAATCCTGATAAAGACTAATTTAAAACAAAAAGGCTGGATTTTTAGGCTGCCTCTTGAGTCCACCCAGCTCTAATGGGTACCTGACACTAGTTGGGGGAAAGTAAAGGTGGTTGGTCATTGTGCTGGCCACAATACACCCTTGTTAACCAAGGGCCACAGAAACAGATGACCTTTATTAGCCTTGATAAATATCATCCGCACTATTGGTGGACAGGATGTTTTGAAAGGGGATCTTATTTTACATATAAATCCTTTTCATTTTTTAAATTTAGAAATTAAGTTACATTAGAAATTATTCAAAAATTAAAAAAACATGAAGCTATATTTTTTGTTATTTTTACATTAAATTAGTTCTAATCAATTATTAATTTTATTTTAACAGAAGTTATATTAAACATAAACGTAGATCCATTAACTGCCCACGATGGCTGACACAAAGCATGACTTAACTCTTGATCTGAGCAATGCCTTAAACAATGTGAAGAAGGAAAAGGAAGAAACAGATTTGTTAACACAACCATGTGAAGAACAGGACTTCAAAGTTCCAGAGATAAAAATTGAGAAGATAGATGAAGATGAATCAGACATGTATACACAGCAATCAGAAAACTTTGCTGAAACTTCTTATGTGAAACATGAACTGCAGGTATATTATTTTATATATAAATACAAGTTTGCCGCTTCAGATCTTTCGTTTTGGCATGATATTTCCTTGAATTTTTTTTTTTAAAGAGGAATATGTCACTAATAACTGCAATGTTTCTCAAACTTTGTCATTGATGCCAGAGCATGAAGGAAACTCACAGCTTGCTTGTTAGGTGGTGTTAGTCCTCTCTGGTGGGCCAAGGAGTCATCTATGGTGTTGCCAGTCACAAACATTTGTGAATCGGTACCCACTGCATTATTACATGGGTGCCATTGCATTGGATTATATTGTGCAATGTCTTGATGATAGTGTCAATAATGGGTTCAGGGCTTTGCAAAGCCTATAGTACAGGTTTTGAGCGAGTGACAAAAACAAACTGCCCTCACATGTCCCTCTCTAAGCTGAGAGTCAGTGACTTTTAAGGCTTCACAGATCGCCATGGGTTTGTCATCAAAATGGCAACAAGGTCCATAGGTTTTCAATGTGTCACAAAATAGCAACATGGCCCTAAGGTTTTAACTGAGTCAGAACCAAGAACGTCAATGTAGGCTCCATAGCCTGCTCTTTCAGAGTCTATTGATGTCGATCCATCAGGCTTCCGAAAAGGGGGCATCTCAGGCATAATCTGGCTGAAGACTGGTCTTTTCATGATTATTAGGACGCCCCTGAGTCCACCCAACTTGAATGGGTACTTGATTTTAAATGGGGAAATCAAAAGCACTTAGTTCTTGTGCTGGCCACATAACATAGAAACAATTGACCATTTATCTTTACTTTTAATCCTTGATTAATCAATTTTTGTGAGGATCTATGTTATTATTATTATGTAAGTGTTTCAGAATTTATGCTACATAGAAAGCTTGTTTTCTATTTCTGTTCAAAATATTATTCTCTTTATTATTTTCTTTAAAAAAAATTATATATATGTTAATTTCATTCGACAAATTCTTCTTCCTTTACCTATATTTTAGTTTATATTGGAATGTAAGGGCACCACATTTGATTTGTCAAAGTAGCTGATGCATCGCTATAAATGTTTGATTTATAATGTGAAATTTAGATTGATAATTATGCTAGAAACCTTTAAATGAGTTTGTTTTGGCCAACCTATTTAATCATTGTAAATTATCAGTACTAGCATTTAGATTTATGATGTGTGAATAATTACAAAAAACTTTTTTTTACAGGTAGAGACCATTAAGGAAGAAAAGACAATGACTTCAGAAAAAAGTGTCTCCACTGATGACATAGAAGATGATGATGTTGGAAATCATTCTAAAGCTGAAAACCAACATCAATGTCACATATGTCATAAGAAATTTGCTAAACTTCAGAATTTAAAAAAACATCAGTTAATTCATTCTGGTGAAAAACAATTTCAGTGTCAAATATGTCTAAAAGAATTTTCTCAGTCTTCTCATTTGAAAACACACCAAGTGATACACACTGGGGAAAAACCATTTCAGTGTCAAGTATGTCAAAAACAGTTTGCTCAACTTGCGGGATTGAAAATCCACCAAGTGGTTCATACTGGGGAAAAACGATTTAAATGTAAAATATGTCTAAAAGAGTTTTCTCAATCTTCAGCATTGAAAACTCATGAAGTGGTTCATACTGGTGAAAAGCGATTTCAGTGTCAAATTTGTCTAAGAGAATTTGCTCAATCTTCAACATTGAAAACCCACCAAAAAGTTCATACTGGTGAAAAACCATTTCAGTGTCAAATATGTCTTAAAGAATTTTCTCTTTCTGCTTCATTGAAAGATCACCAAAAGGTACATACTGGTGAAAAACCATACCAATGTCAAATATGTCTAAAAGAATTTTCTCATTCTGCGAGTTTGAGAACTCACCAAACAGTTCATACTGGTGAAAAACCTTTTAAATGTGAAATATGTCTAAAAGCATTTACTCAGGCTGTAACATTGAAAGCTCACCTAGCGGTTCATACTGGGGATAAATCATTCAAATGTCTTGTATGTCTAAAAGAATTTTCACGTCTTTCCAATTTAATAACTCATAAAAAGATTCATACTGGTGAAAAACTATTTAAATGTGAAATATGTCTAAAAGAATTTTCTAAATCTGACAGGCTAAAAACTCACCTAAATATTCATACCGGTGAAAAGCCATTTAAATGTGAAATATGTCTTAGAGAATTTTCTCAGTCTGCAAATTTAAAAACTCACCTAAAGGTCCATACTGGTGAAAAACCATTTCAATGTAAAATATGTTTAAAAACATTTTCTCAATCTTCAAATTTAAAAAAACACCAAGCTGTCCATACCTAAAAAAAAATAATTTTAATGTCCAATATTTCTTAACAATTTTTCTAAATCTTCAACATTGAAAACTCACCCAGTTCATAATTGATGAGAAACCATCTAAATGTTAAACATACCTGAAGTGATTTTCATTTCTATAGATTTTGAAAGATCATGAGGTTATTGTTAGTACTGGGACTTGGTATTGTAAACCATTTAAAGATAAAAAAAATATCAAAAGGAATTTACTAGGCATCAGTACTTGTTTCTTCAAATGAAAAAAAACTTTAAAATGTTAAATACATTTAAAAGGTTTAAACAATTTTGTCAATCTTTGTCTTTGAAAATCACCAGCCTGGAATAGAGACTAAATGCACTGTCTTGCAAGTTTTATTCAAGCATATCAGCATCACTTCATCTTATACTGGATATTAAAGAAATACTCAAGACATTCAAGACCTAAACTTTGTGGTGGCAAAATATGAATCCAAAGTTTTTGTAGCTAAAGTCGAATGTTTAAAGCAAGTCATAGAAAATGTTGCATTAAGTCAACCAAAAAGCTTGTCTTTAATAATCATTATATCATTATATTGCTTTTATGGCAGTTATAGTTTGTCTACATACCAGTAATAATAATAATTATAGCTTTTATATGGCGCTATGGACCAATCTCATTTGTGGACCAGTGGGAAGGGGGTATCTTGGAGAAGGTTTTTTGTGCAAACACAACTCTTGAGTCCCCTTCATAGCCAAGCCAAGTTCAAGTGTACTTAGCTTTTTGACCTCGCTTCCTAATCATGCGCCAAAAGCTTAGAATGTTTTCATAGCCATCCCAGGGACACATCATAGTTATGTATGTTCTTGAAAGATCATAATTCTAACTAAGAAGTTTAACACTAATTTTCTGTGCACTACTGGCCTACAGAAGTAGACATCCTTTGCTTGGAACTTGTAAAAACCCAATAAATGTTTTTGGTTTACATATTTCTGATGTTCCTTCAGCTTTATAGGATAATGGGGGATAGCAGCTGGCAGGGTTCAAACCTGGGACATCAGACACAGTCCAACACACATAATATACGACCAGGCAACAATCCAAACACAAAAAAAAAAAAAAATCTTCCACACCACTCTTTAAGTAGGACTTCTAGAGTAAACTGACCAGGATTACTCAGCAGAACTAAACCGCTGATTAGTCCCAGGTCTCAGTGCAAGTGGAAGGAATGAATATTTATATATATATCAATGACCATAGTGTTGTTTTGAGAAAAACCAAATGTAAATTGTCTTTGTGTAACTGTAAATTGTGTTGGTGTTCTTGTAACTCTTTGCCTACCTAATTAACAGTAACATGGTTGATTAAATTACATTTTTAGTTTATAAACTACCAAATTATTTGTGTTGCATATAAAGAGCATGCATTCTCCTATAAGTCTATACAAAAGTGATTACAAACATGTTATTGAAGTCTGATCATAGCCGGGTAGAATGCAGAAATGTTAAAATTGAACAATTCGGTCAGAGTGTGGAAAATTGATTGCGGAGATGAAGAGTTAATTACAATTTATTATTTATATTGATTTTACTGGCGGATTACGTTAAAACTTATGATTAAATTGACTAGCACTTAATGTTTCTTGTATTTGAAAATATTTAGGATTTTGACTATTTTTCTTGGAATGTAAATATGTAAATATTCATAAAATAGCTTCATATTAAGCAGTGTGTGTCTTAATGTTAAATATTGATTTATTTATTGTTTTTCTTTTTGTCTTGGAATAAACATTTAAATATTCATTCAGTAGCTTTATTTTATGCAGTGTGTGTTAGTCATTTTTGTGATTATGTTAGAATAATTAACTACAAGCCATTGTAGACTAATTAACTAAAAGCCATTGCGCTAATAGTAATGTTAGAGGTTCTTCCGAATTTAAAATGATACCTGTTTTTTATGTAGGGGTGCACCGGATAGTACTTTTTGATATCCGGCCGGAGCTGGATATGACCGGATAGTACAATTTGATAAGTGTCTTGTAAATAGCTTGTATTGCTGAACATTTTAAGAAACTGTTAAATAACATACCTATATTTGTTGGTATTATTTTTTTCCTTTTAAATACCTTATTGTTTTAAACTCTGTTACTGATTGATTTATTAAAGATTAACAGTATTTATAAACAAAAATTAATCTGTGTGTATGTACGAGGCCACCAACTATAAAGGCTGTGTGTTGCATGGTCAATGTAAAATATGTTAGTGTATATTTAACTAGTTACTAATGTAAATCTCTCATCTGGCTTGTATGGTGGTTGGATGTATGTGTTCAAGAATTTCTGACCAACAACTGGTCATCAGACTTGTAATTTAAGTCCCAAGACTGCTTCTGGTTCTGGCTTCAAGGGCTTAATACTGATAGCTGTTAGTTAATAGTTGGAATCTGAAGCGTGGTAGGTCATATATTTATTAATCCATTTGCGGCAAACGATATTTTATTAACAGCAGGAACATCTATTATACCTACTCATAGCCTGTAGTCTGTAGGCCTATTATTGATATCTATGTTTAGATCTACTGTTATATAGATCTAAGAGAAATAGGAAAGCCAACTATAGAAAAAAACCCAACCACACCCTCCCAACCAAAAAAAAAACAGACTTTGTGTTCGACTGATTGTAACAACCTGGTCATATAGACGTAGTGAGCCTACACATGTAGTCCTAGTGTAGTGTGTATAGATGATTGTGTTGACCTTCACGCGTTTTTTTCTTTGGGCATACGCAATAGTGTTTAGTGTGCAGGCAAAAAAAAAAAGATACACATTGGCATGGTCAGTCAAGCATATAGATAAATTATATCTGTACCTTAGTTACAGAGGTCAAGTGTTTCTTAACATTCCAGCATATTTTTTCTTTGTTTGCTAGATCTAATTGTGGTGCTTTAGATCAATTTATTTTCAGCGATTTTAAATTTTACTGTAAGGTTTTCCTTTATATATTAAGTCAATAGATTAAACAATGAAATTAGTTTTCTTTTTAAAGGTTTTATTACAAGGGGAAAAAATACATACACACACACATGCACATATTTGTTTTATTTTATTGTGCAACGAACGTGTGTTCAGCGCCCTAAATGACATTTCTCTCCAAGTAAACAAACTTAGTGTCACCATTTAGTCACCTCTAGACAGTGTCAATATTTCTCAACAATCTGCGTTAATCCATTCTGGCTTTAGAATGGTCAATGTCTATCAATACATTGTCATGGATTAAAAAAATAAGTTGGGGATGTTGAGTCTCTTGAGCCCTCCCTTTAAAGATACCCCTGGTCAGTGTCTGTTTGGCTTGTAGTCCAGCCTCCTAATTGAGACTTAAACGTGGTCAGCTGCTTATCTGTGAACTCAATGTTATGGACTAAACAAACAAAAGGAGGTGGGGGTTGCTCATCTCTACCTCTGGAGATATACACGCACATCTAGACAGATTATCAGCGTGACGTAGTTAAGGAATATGACATGATTACTAGATCACTCAAAGGTCAAGACAAGCTTTTAAAATGTGCCAGACATCGCTGCTACGTATGTAATGCGAATTTATAATGCAGAGTCCTATTTCTATTTAGATTAACACGCTTTGTCCTAAAAAATATTTGGTGCATAGTCCTAGTTTATAGTTTTAAAAACAAATTCTTTTATTTGAAACAAAAACGTGAATGTATTTCAGAACTGACATTATTGAATCATGCCCACTCTATGAGTATTGGTATTTTTTTAAATTGATCTGGAGATTTAGTTTCAACTTCTTGCTGGACATCGTTTCTCAGCGTCGACTACCTTTATAGTGTTGGCCTTTCGCCTGTGTTGTTTCGATATTAAAGTGTTACCTCCGTTTGGCGTATCTGGAAAAGACTTAGCGCGGAGGCGCATACCAATATTAATAGAAATACAGGTGCAGCTTTTACTATCCGGTAGTGATATCCGACCGGAGCGGGATAGTGCCGAATATTCGGCAGAAGCCGGAGCCGGAGCGACTATCCTGTGCACCCCTAGTTTTATGGTAAAAAAATGTAGATCAGTTTTAACTTTTAAACAAGCACTTGAAATTAGAATACTATTTAAAGCCAAAGCTTTTCAAAGGGGAGATAACCTCTAAGTAATACCTTTTTTTTCTTCAGAAAATTACAGGGTTTAACTCCCTTTCTGTTATAAAACAGTTAATAAATACACTACATGAAGTGCTCTGCCACAGGGTCTGCGGGATGCTAAGATACATCTCCCTATACAAGAACAAAGGTGATAGAAGCCACAACAACTACTGAGGAATTTTCCTCTTAAGCATTGTAGACAAAGTCTTTGCTCGAGTCATACTTCCCAGGCTACAAAAACTTGCAGATCGAGTCTATCCAGAATCACAGTGCGGCTTTCGCCCTGGGGAGATCCACGATTGACACGAATTTCTCTATCCATCAACTTCAGGAAAAGTGCAGAGAGCAAAGAACGCCTTTGTACATTGCATTCATCGACCTGACAAAGGCCTTTGTATATTGCATTCATCGCCCTGACAAAGGCCTTTGGTCTACTCAGCAGAGAAGGCCTCCATAAAATCTTACAGATAATAGTCTGTCAACCCATAGCTGCTAAATATTGTTGTCTCTTTCCACCAAATATGATGGGTACTGTGCAGTTCAAAGGCGAGTCAAACAAGGATGTGTCCTGGCCCAAACCCTCTTTGGAATACTGTACTCTTTTCAATGCTAATCCACCACGCGTTTAGATTAAAGTAGGTCAGATATACAGAACAATCAAATGTCCAGTCACTCAGTATGTCTTGTCCCCGCCCCCTTTTACAGGTCACTAAGGTCAGACACACCTGTATGAGGAAGGGCTTTGTCAGCCTATGTCAGTATGTCATCATTATACTTAGGCCTATGCTATAATTTATAGTTCTGGCTAAAGTGAGCTGTGAGTCATGAGACACAGCACTGTGGCACTGATATCCCTAAAACAAATCTATGCGAATCTAGATCTAAACAGTACAGTGAATGAATTGTGAGATAGACCAAATTCGCTGCTCCAGAATCTGCTTCAATTTAATAACTCCCCAGCTGATTCATACTGGTGGAAAAACAGTTTGGGTCTTACAGATGTTAAAAGAGATTTACTTTTATCTTCATATCTGAAACACATGTTCGTTCATAGCGGTCAAATAAACTTATTATTGAACTAAGCATTGAATAAATTTCTTAATCTTTGCCTTAAAAAGATTTTGTTATGTATGCAATATTATTAGTTAAGGTTTATATTTAATATGAGTTATCCCACATTCTACTTTACAATTAAAAACGAAAAGTTTGGTAGGTATTCGGCTCCGGTCGAATATCTAATTTTACTATCCGGTTATATCCGGCTCCGGCCGTATATCAAAAAGTACTATCCGGTGCACCCCTAATATTTATTAATGTATTATGCAAACATTAAACAACATAATTGTTAGTATATTATTAAAAGTGAGCTTGAAAGTTTATATATTTTATTTAGCAGAATGAAGCTATTACATTTTACTACTTATTATTTCCTGCAGTTTCAGAAATGACATTCAGTAGATTAGTAGACTTAATAGCAAGATAAGTAGATTCAATAACAATATCAGTAGACTAATACCAAGATCAGTAGGCCTAGACTTCAAAGCATCTGTACTAGTCAACGTTACCAGAGATTATATAATTTTTGAAAATCTTGACTGATGTGTCGCAATTGACCAAGCTCAGGTTATTTTCATGAGGATGTCCCAGTGGTGTGTTAAAGTTGAGAAAAAGGTGTGTAAACGGTTCAGTGTACCTAAAATTTTTTTTTTACTAAATTGGCTTTAGCAACCCAAATTCCTGCTGTATTTAGAGAATGCTTCATACAGGCATTGAATTGTGCTTTAGGATTCTAGCCCTCAGAAGTCGAAGGTGTCTTAGACTTGTCTGAAAATTATTTTCTTTGGGAAATATAGTCAGTAAGGATAAAAAATGAAATATTACCTATATTTTTTTTCCTTTGAGTGACCTTGACCTACTTTTTTACAAATGTTTCACCTAATTGGCTTTCTATGGTAATTTTTTTTACTTATTGTTTAATAGTAATAATACAACTAAACTCACGAAACATTGCTTTTTATTCAATACAAATGAAAGGGTCTGAAACAATGCCTTGCCTCAGTGTAACAGAGATAGACTTCACTTTTTTCACACATATTATTATTTGGATATATAGTTTACAGCACTGACGATCATCTTTTTTGAGGAGAAAGTGGTGGTACCCATCTGTTCTAACATCTGTCTCTGGCATTGGTTTTCTTACAGCCCCGCTTTCTTGAAGCATTTAACTGTATCAAAAGGGTGGCCAATTTCGACTGAAATATCCTTTGGTTCATGACCAACATCATGCAAATTTTTTGCCAAAAAATATACAAGTACCATCGCTTTGATCTCATTTGAAAGGAATGTTTCGAAATAAAACAGTCATGGAGATACACACCTCCCATTTTTTCATTGTACAGCTTGATGACTCCTTGTTAACAGTATCAAAAGTGTGGCCAATTTCGATTGAAATGTCCTTTGGTTCATCATTCCTTTTTAAAAGTTTCTAACAAATCAGCACAACGACAGTACAACAGCCAGGAATTGACCAGCATCATGTGAATTGTTTGCCAGAAGATATACAAGTACCATCGCTTTAATCTCATTTGAAAGGAATGTTTCAAAATAAAACAGTCATGGAGATCCACACCTCCCATTTTTTCATTGTACAGCTTTTATAACTGCTGTTTGTTGTACATGAAGGTATGTAGACTTGCTTTTGTCATATCTTATGACAATATTGTTGGGTTCAGTTCCAGAGTATGTTGACAGCGTATTAACTGCCCTGGTGTCATACCATCTTACGGCAACCACATTGGTCTTTTTTTCAACGCAGTGGTCCATTGACCCACGACCTTTTTTTTTTTAAATTTCCTTCTCTTGCTCAAGCTTTACACCATTGATGCGATTAGGTCTGACTGTACCAGTGTAATGAATTCCATTTTCTCTAAATTTTTCCAAAAGAGGCATAGAAGTGAAAAGGTGGTCAGCAAATATTTTGTAGTTTAACTCATTAACTACTAGGCCCTTACCCCAGCTTCATTGCCTGAAGTACTAAGCAAAGGGAGGTAACTCTAAATTACACATAGTCATCTTACAAACAAAATTATTAAAAATACTAAATAACATCTAATTACAATAAAAAAAATTCTTTTAAAAAAAGAGAAATGAATGATCTTTCCAAAAATATATAGTTTTAATTATTTTTATAAACAAATCACCGGTTATGCCACTTGCTGTTTTGTTCCCATATTAGAGCACTGAAAGCAGCAGCGTTTTCGGCCAGGCATAGGCTGCAACATGTGCTGGCTGTTGTAGGGCTTTGATCTTCCTGCGACACTTGGTGTGTCCAACTCTTGTTGCTGCTGTTATCTTATCTTATCTTATATAATACAGACGTTACTTCAAAAAAGAAGATGATTACGTCCTACGCGTCATGCATTTAGTCATGCATATTAACCAATGACTTAAATTCTGCCAAGTCACTGGTTTTTCTGGCTAGCTCAGGCAACCCATTCCATGCTCTAATAGCACTAGGGAAGAAGGAGTATTTGTACAAATTTGTCCTAGCATATGGGACGAGGAATGTGCCTTTATTTTTGTGTCTTTCAGAGTATTTTATTAAATTTTGTTTTTGTATTTGAAGATTATGGTTCAGTGTTTTATGTATAATTGCTACTTTACTTTTGAGTCTTCTGTCCTGAAGGCTTTCTAAATTTAGTGATTTTACTAATGGTGTTACCCTAGTCAAATGTGAATATTCGTTTGTTATGAATCTCACTGCTCTATTTTGTGTTTGTTCCAGTTTCTTAATGTTTTCTTGAGTTGAGGGGTCCCACACGGTGGATGCATATTCTATTATTGGCCTAACCAAGGTTAAATAACATTTTAGTTTTATGTTCTTATTTGATTTATAGAAATTTCTTTTAATAAACCCTAATGCTTTGTTGGATTTTTTTATAGTTTCATCAATATGTGGATTCCATGACAGTTTTTCATTTATTATAACACCTAGGTATTTTGAGTTTTTTGTCTGTGTTACTGGTTTGCCATGAATAAGATAAGTGGAATTAATTTGTTTTAGTTTTTTTGTTACTCTTAACAACTGACATTTTTCTGGGTGGAAAGACATGCTCCAATTTGATTCCCATTTCTGTAATTCATCTAATTCTCTTTGTAAAATATCTGTGTCTTGTTTTGTTTTTATTGTTCTATATATTATGCAATCGTCTGCAAATAATCTGACTTTTGTTCCTGAACTAATGCAATTCGGTAAATCATTTATGTAAATTAAAAATAGTAGTGGACCCAAGACTGTTCCTTGAGGTACACCTGAGTTTACTGTTATTGGTGTTGATTTAGAGCCATTTATTATTACAGTTTGTTCTCTCCCTATCAGAAAATCTTTAATCCACTGATGCAGTGGACCGTTAATGCCGAAATATTTTAATTTTTTAAGCAAACTATGGTGGTGAACTTTGTCAAAAGCCTTGGAAAAATCTAGTAAGATAGCATCTATTTGTTCACTATTATCTAAACCTTTTGAGAAATCATCAATTAGTCCTATTAGTTGTGTTTCACATGATCTATATTTCCTAAAGCCATGTTGGTATGGGGTGAGGACATTATGTTTGTCTAAGTGGTTTATGATGTTGCTACATATTATGTGTTCTAGTATTTTACATGTGATGCTGGTAAGTGATACTGGTCTGTAGTTTCCTGGATCAGATTTTTCTCCTTTTTTAAATAGGGGGGTGACATTAGCTTCTTTCCAGTCCTTTGGTACTCTGCCCTGGTTAAGCGATGCCTGAAAGAGTATTTTGAACACTGGGGCTAGCTCATTGCTTAGTTCTTTGAGTAATCTAGCTGGTATACCATCAGGTCCAGACGCTTTATTTGGTTTGGTGTTGGCTAATAGTTTTTTAATTCCATTTTCTTGTACTACTAAATCTTCTATGTTGTCTACTTGGTTCAAATTAAGAAATATGTCTTTGTCTCCTGGGGCTGAGAATGCTGATGCAAAGTATTTGTTTAGGATGTTTGCTTTAGTTTCATTATCATTATGTATTATGTTATGTTCATCTTTTAATGGCGCTATGCCTGTTGTTTCCATTTTCTTAGACTTAATGTATGACCATAGGTTTTTGTTGTTATCTGTTAGAAGTTGATCAGCCACTTTCTTGTGAAACAATAAGTGATTTTGAGATAAAGAATCTGTTGAATCATTGGGTCTGGATTTTTTCATCAATAAAAAGCTTTTAATCATAGAGATGTCTATCAGGTACCATAGCATGCATCTCCACCACTTGCTGCTAACACGTCCAACTGGGTAGTATGAACGATGCTGGTCTGCCAGGTCTACTCCAAACATGCCACTATTATAGTTGACTACTGGTAGAGGTATTTCCAGATCTGGAATGCCTGTTTTAGATCTACGCTCAACAGTGGTCATGACAGGGTCCGAGTTCATAGACAGGATATTGACTTGCTGCTTATCGGTCCACAGTGTAGCAACAATCAGCCCTTTCTGTCTCATCTTCAAACCTCCTTTCTTTTGTTTTGATTTAGGCAGAGGCCAACCCTTTCTATGAGCTCTGATGGTAGCACAGCTATAGGTCTTTCTTTCCAACAAGTCTTCAGCTAACTTCAAAGAGTAAAAAAAATTGTTGCCTGTGTACACCCTAAAATTTAGTACATAGCCTGATAAGGCTTTCTGCACAACACTAAATCTTGATGCCCCAAGGTGTAGGCTTGTTCTTCAAATACTGCTTCATATCGAGGCAACCACGAAAGCCTACCATTGCCCCATCAACACTCAGTTTGCACTGAGGTTTGTAGACTGCTTGACATGTATTCCTTACATGATCCAGTAGAGGCCTAATTTCGTGCAATGGGTCATAGTTGTCACTATTTCTTGGTGGAGAGTGTGCACTGTCATTGAGGTGAAAATATTGCCTGATCTTTTCAAACAGAGTGTAGCCCATTACATCAGCTATTGCTGGCACCCTCCAGCTTTTGTCTGAAGACCAGTAGAGCTTAGTACTTGGAATCCAATGAATACCAAACATAATATTGATGTACAGGGAGGTATAAATATCTTGAGCAGTCACTGGTTTCCACTGAGAATCCCTCTGACCTTTAGCTACCTACTATTGCTCTGCATACCTATTGGTTTCTGTAACCATCAATCCTATCATTTCTTCAGTAATAAATAATTTGAAGTAATCTAAATGACTGCAGTCTTCATCTAGATAGTAAACATCCCCAACTATTTCTTCAAAAGGTAGCTCAAACTTTGATTCCCCAAGGATGGGGTTTGCATTTAACATATTGTTTTAGTTTGCTAAATTTTCCCTTGAAAGGTATCATCATTTTGTAATTGCTGTTGCACTCAAAGGGAATACTGTTCAAACAGTTCTTTTTAAATTGCTCTAATCAAGTCTTATTTTCCATAGCTTATCCTGTTTTTTGTCATCTCCTGTAACCATGTTGTTGTCAACAAAGTGTAATGAGAAAAGAATCGTCTGAAATCTATTTCTACTCATGACGTCTGCAACAGGGGCATAACAAGATTCAGTCTCCCAGTAGGATCTTACGCATGGCATTTTGACTAGGCCCATTTTGAGAAACATGCCAATTACCTGTTCCAATTCTTTGTTTGAAGTGTTCATTGGTTTTCCTGAACTCTGTATTGATTGGTATTGGCAATCAGAAGACCAAACATATAATCGGTTAAATATTGTTTGAAAAATTATAATGGTGATGGCATTTGAAAATTATCAGGTAGTTCTAGATATTTTCCTCTGAAAACTGAGTCTGGAGGATTAAAGACATTTTTTGTCCATAAATAGGAATTTGTCTTATTTGTGCCAGAGGGTACATATTGTGCCGATGATGTTGATGGTTGTATCTGATGTTGATCATCATCTGACTCTGAGGAACTAGAATCATGTCTAGATCTACCAGTTTCTAGATGGCCAGGCATGTAGTCTTCATCATCAGTAGACTCACTATCAATATCACTTTCCTTGGGTTTATAAATTCTAGAATGTCTAAAACCTGTTCAGCTGTGTACTTCCTTGGTCTTGACAATCTGTAGAGTAACAAAATGTAGATAAGTTATTATTCATTTGTAGACCCATTTTTATGTAAAATAAACTAGACTACTAGACAAACAGTACTAGATTTAACTAGATCTAGTTCTACAATAAACTAGATCTAATTCTAATTACATGAATTATTCAATTTCTATGATAATTCAAAGAAAAATAAATAGATTCTATACTAGATCATTAGATCTAGATCTACTATCTAGGCTATAACGTTGGATAAAAATGTGCCATATATCATAAATCATATAGATCTAGATATAGAATCGTCTAGATCTATAGTGTTACATTATTATTATATAATTATTATTAATATTAGCCCAGTGACTACTATCTAGGCTATAACGTTGGCTAAAAATGTCACTAATGGCATATTAAATGTGCCATATAGATCTATTACATTAGACATTATTATTATATAATTATTATTAATATTATTAGCTCAGTGACTGGCCCCAGTGCCTGGCTGAGTGAGTGGCAGTGCCAGTTGGGTCACCGGTGGTACATTCATTTTTAAAGCGCTAATACAACTAAGCATGAAAATAAAACATGATTTTCAAATTACATATAAGTTTTATAGTTTCTTTAGATATTGAAAAACTAAATATAAAAACATTTTACATACCTTTGACTTGCAAAATTGTATTTCAAAAATAGTGATATTTATTATGGTAGGCTGGCAGACATGTATTTATAATTTATTGTATGCCAACTTGCTCAAGGAGAATAACTATGAAAAAAATATACAACAAATTATCGTAGTAGCGTCCCTTTTGTTCCTCAAAGGCCACTCTTCGTTGCGGTGGCAACAAAAAAATAGTTTTACTGAGTGGGTCACCCGTCTTGGACACCTTCGTTCTGTCCTTTCATGACTGTAACATTATCATAGCCTTGACCTCTGCAATACATTATGTATAAGCCATCCAAACGATGTTTGTCCAAACTCATTGCAGCGATTCTAGCGCCATGCTTGGCTTTAGTGTAGATGCTGTCAATGAGAGACACCCGAAATTTAACTCGGTCAATATCCATGATAATGGGCCGTAAGATTTGGTGTCAAGACTCATTTCTTCTCTAATATACGTATGTGTATTACTAAATGTACCCAAGTCCTGGGCAATACCACAACGACACATACAACGATAGAACAAATATTCAGAATGCCAACTCACAGACATATAACATGTTTATTACATTATCTGTACTATAATACAGAATCAGTTCAGACATTTGAAATATCCAGTATCAATTAAAAATATATCAGCTTAATACTCCATAGACTGAATAGTGACAACACAGAGAAATAATTAGAGTCTACACTTCGACTATATCTATATCCTAAAGTCCAACTGTCCTGGACTAGGAACAAAACCACACTGCCTTATTATGAGTTACATTATTTTCAACAAAAACATCTCACCAAGTAAAAACAACCCAAAAACAATAACAGTTTTGAAGTCAACAACCTGAATTGCCCCCCTTCTTCTCTACAGTAAACAGGAGACCCAGGCTGACCAGAACTCAGTCCTGACATTTGGGAAGATTCATCCAGATTTGAGATGTGTCGAAATATCACAATAAATTCGTTATATTTTGATCTTATATAATACAGACGTTACTTCAAAAAAGAAGATGATTACGTCCTATATTTTTGGTAGGACATGTAGCCCCACGTATTTGGTCTAGAACTAAGCTCGATTCCCATGTGCTCTCAGAAGTGGAGCGTTCTTCAACTCACGATGGCCACGGGATGCCAGATTCTGATTTCAGCGAAAACGAATGACGTCCAACATTATCTTCGGTGGTCTCTCAACTTGCTGTCAATATTGTTTCCTAACACCGTAAACCATTGCAACCAGAGACTCCGATTTCTTCGTCTGATACTAAAAGGACAGTAAGGAGCTGGTGACCAGATTATGGCACACCGTGCAACAGAGCCTGTGGCGCTACTGATCCCAAAGTGTATCAGATATTCCGTTCCTTTGGTCACACCAGCTGCGTGGAGGGGGGGGGGGGACTGCTGTGTTGGTCGACATCGTTCCGACCATAAACAATGCCCAGGCTTTTTATCTTGCCACGCGAAAAATGGCCAGCTCCTCTACCACCAAAGCGATAATTTGTGGACGGGAGTGTCTCTCCAAAATAAGCTCATCAGCCACATGAGAGTGTTCGAGATGAATCACAGGTCGTTCTACTACTGAAGGAGGCCAACAACAGGAGGCATATTTTCTTTTTTTAACAGTAAAAAAAAGTAAAAAAAAAAGTACTCTGTAAAAAACATTGACATTGCCATTTACTAGACGCAGACATTTTTTTTGGTTCCAAAATGATCAACACTATAGATAAACACAGTGAAATGACAAACTACGTCTACAGTCTATATCTAGCTATAATATAGTTGCATCAAGCTTTTATATAACTAAACACAAAAAAATAATGTTTTTGCAAACAAGATGAAAGACATGAAGGATGAACCCTTATACAGGAAGACCAAAAACAACAACAAGAAGAAGAAAGCAACTAGACTTACAATATATTTAATGAAACTAGCAGTTAAGTCCCCTTCATTATCTTCCCCTGTCATTTATTATTTATTATTATGGGATATGAGAAATGTCATATATCTTTGACCACGAAGGAGGAGCTATACATAATTTCTTACTTATAATCTTTAAAATTTTTTTTATTAATAACCGTAAGACACTTAGTTAGTATTGTTAGACATTTAGTATACAGACGCACCTAGAACGCGACATTTAGGGACGTCACGGCCCAATTTTTTGTTATGCCCTACTCTGACGTCACTGTACACACATAAACATATTAGTTTGTTATAAAATGATATAGCCCTACTCTGTCGTCACTGTACACACATAAACATATTAGTTTGTTATAAAATGATATAGCCCTACTCTGACGTCACTGTACACACATAAACATATTAGTTTGTTATAAAATGATATAGCCCTACTCTGACGTCACTGTACACACATAAACATATTACTTTGTTATAAAATGATATAGCCCTACTCTGACGTCACTGCACAAACATAAACATATTACTTTGTTATAAAATGATATAGCCCTACTCTGTCGTCACTGCACACACATAAACATATTACTTTGTTATACCATGAGATAGCCCTATTCTGACGTCACTGCACACACATAAACATATTACTTTGCTATAAAATGATATAGCCATACTCTGACGTTACTGCACACACATATTACTTTGTTATACAATGATATATTTTACTAGTGTTTCCCTATATATATATATATAAAGCACGATGTACTTTTATTAGCTGGATCTGTTTTTAAATAACCCTAGCCCTAAGTTCCTCAAATTAAGCCATTTGAATTTGACCTTTGGTACACTTCTTTGTGTCCACTGGTCAAGAGTTCGCTAGCAACTGATCAAAGTATTTACCCTCTCTTTGATGCCTGTAAATCTTGACAAATCGGTCATCTTCGCTTTCTGTATGTGGCATGTGGTATCTGTAGCGTTCAGTGGCGAAAAGTTTGGTTACAATCATAGACAGTGCGGATTGGTCGAACCTGTGCAAAATAAATGCGCAACTATCAATAGAAAACGTATCATTTTAGTTTTCCAATCGCATGACACTATTGTGTGCAGTTGTCGGAGGAACCATAAGGCCCTTATTTTAATGTTATTTAAACAGTATTTGAAGTTATGAATAATATAGTTTGTCTTTCTATTTACACATTTTATTTATTAACAAGAAAAACATGAAAAATTCTTTTATTTAAAGCAAAGCTTATATTAAGCGTTCTTGTATCAATTAGTTAGGATCAGTCATGTAATTTAATTTGTAATAGATCTAGACTAAGAGAGAAAAAGGTAAAATCATTGGCAAAAAAACAATCCCCATTTGGGCGGCTGTTTGAGACAAACATTCATAAAAAAAGGTAAAAAGATCCTCGAAATAAAGAATCAGCCTTTGGGTCAGGATTTTGTGATTTTACCATCACAAAAGAGATACAAGACACCGATAGCAAAGACAAACAGACACAAACACTCTATTGTTCCCCTGGCAATCAAAATTATATAGAAATGATCTGATATGAAAGTTTCGCATGTAAATTATGAGTGAGTTTGGTGGGAACGTATATTTTGGTTTTCTATAATTATAATGTTTTGTTTGGAGTAATGAACAAATTCAAATTTCCCTATGAACAACAACAAAAAAAAGAATATTATTATTAAAAATAAAAGGGGAATGACCTGAATTCCAACTCATGGCTCAAGCCTTTTTAGGCTTCTCAATCCAACACGTCAACGGGTAACCCACTCTGCTAGTAGGGAGCCTAAGAACATGGAATATTGTAGAGTTATCTATTGTTTCTATAGTCTCTATAGTCTTCTATAGGCTGCGTTCACTAAGACTCAGACAACTACGTATAAAGGGGACTAATTCAGCTTATCCCACCACTTCAGTCAAGTACAAATTCTTTCCCTTATTTGAGATACCAAACAAAATAATTAATTACCAATAATTATTTAAGACATCGATTTTTTTTGTGTTGTCAGGGGAAAAAAAAATAAATGTGCAAAATGTCAGTTTGGATGTGGCAGAAATAACGTGTACAAACTTTTGACCAGACAGACAGACAACAGACAGACAGAAAGACAGAGTGATTTGATATACGTTTGTAAACAGTTAATAATTTGGACGTAAAAATACAAGAGATCAATCCCCTATAATTTAATATTTTCGCTTGGGAACCGAAGCAAAAACACAAACAACATTGTTTCTGTTTATTAATTAGACTTTAAAATTTTAAATTGTAATTTTATAGATTATTGAAAGGATAAAAAAAAGTACAGTCAATTTGTCTTTGCTGGACATGCGCAGTGGTGATGATGACAAAGACTTTAATCTTGCTGCTCAGTAGTAAACCAAGACCACTACTTCACTCTAAATATCATACGTCTTTAATTTATCCTTCTTATCTTATCTTGTCTTATCTTATATATTACAGACGTTACTTCAAAAAAAGAAAATAATTTCGTCCTACGCATTTCATGTGACAATCTAGTCATGCATGTTAATCTATGACTTAAACCCTGCTAAGTCGTTGGTTTTCCTGGCTGATTCAGGCAACCCATTCCATTCTCTAATGGTACTATGGAAGAAAGAGCACTTGTACGAATTTGTTCTAGCATAAGGATTAAGAAATGTGCCTCTATCTTTGTGTCTTTCTGTTTGCTTCAATGGTTTTTAGTTCCACCCATGAGTGCTTCAGCTCTGCTTTACTTTCGTTAGCCTCCATTATTGTTCACTGAATTTCTCTATATCACTTGCTCTTCTTTTTCTCTCTTATTGAATTTGACTGCTTTAAGAACGCAAAGTGGATCCTACAAATCAAAGAGCGGATGAAACATAATGTGCTAATCAACATTTTAATTGCCATTGACATTAAGTAGGCTTGTCTTTGCGTTCATAGATTAAATTGAACTGCAAAATATTAATTTAACGTTGATACAAAGTCCTAGCCGTGACCTACATTTTTTGCCACACCCAGTGCAAACATAACCGTTGTCTGACGATGGTGGGCAAAAGTTCTTTGTCCTCAGTAATTTATTTCCTTTTATTCTAAAATGTGTATTACAATATTTCCTTACAATTCACCGTAGTCCTTTAAACAGTGTCCAAAATAAAGTCACCCTTTCAGACCTTGCGATCTCTAAAGCTGATGATGTGAAGGCTATCAGTATTGTGGCCCTCGGTTAGCGACTGTGTCATGTGGCCAGCACAACGACCTTAACCGTGTCCACTTAGGAATTTAATGTTTATCTGGAAGGTCAGCACCTGTACAACCTTCTGACAGGCAACGAGAATGGATGTTAGGCCCTTGAATGCGTTTGCGTGGTCAGTTGTCACTTTCCCCTCGGTTGATATATCAACAGGGTACATTGTTAATTTAGACAACTTCCATAGTCGCTTAATAATGTTGTTTGTTTTACATGTTTCGGATGTTCCTTCAGAGTTGAAGAGTGGACTTCCTAGTGCAAACCTCCCGCAGGACGACGGTGGATGGAAGCGCGCAGGGTTTGAATCGATAAATCCAAACGACTGTCTAGCGCGCAAACCGCACGACTAGGCAGCCATCCTATAATCTCTAAGCTTAGGTATTCATAATTTCATTTTTTCACTTTCAACCTTTTCTGGGATAGCTGTTCCGTGAGGTTGATGACCATAGAGTACATCTTATCGACTAATACACACTGTCTTGTCAGTTAAAATAGGTGTTTCCCAGTATAGCAGATAATTGGTTGACTTAGGAACCGTCTGTGGTGAGTATATATAGTATGGGTGTGTATACAAACATATGATTGTGTGTTTGTAGCAGGGCGTTTGTGGTCTAAAATTAAACATAAATACCACTGACCTATACAAATTAATAAGCCTAACTATAAAAATGCACATCACTTACCTATGACACCAATGTAATATATTATATTTGCCTCGACAGTTCGCACTGTTTATCGATGTATTGGGACAGAAGCAATCCTTTTCAAAGCCACACTTGGCCCAAGGTTCTAGGATAGCTCTGACTATAAATGGCGCTTTCTTCAGCACAATGATTCCACTCTGTATCTGTGTGTAGTTGAGGTACGCACAAGGCATGTCTCCCATGTAGTCAAACATCTGAGAGAAATGACGTCATCAATAAAAGCACTTAAGTGAATGAGTTTGGGTAAGTCTCGTCTCTTACATGCCACGCAAGTAATTTGGGTAGCATTTACACGTAACAGGATGAACATATAATATACGTTTAGTTGCAATAGTTGTATGGAGCTAGAATCTAACAAAGATTTAGTTGGACAAGCTGTATGGACTACAATCTAACAAAGATTTAGTTGGACAAGCTGTATGGACTACAATCTAACAAAGATTTAGTTGGACAAACTGTATGGACTACAATCTAACAAAGTTTTAGTTGGACAAGCTGTATGGACTACAATCTAACAAAGATTTAGTTGGACAAACTGTATGGACTACAATCTAACAAAGATTTAGTTGGACAAGCTGTATGGACTACAATCTAACAAAGATTTAGTTGGAATAGCTGTATGGACTACAATCTAACAAAGATTTAGTTGGACAAACTGTATGGACTACAATCTAACAAAGATTTAGTTGGACAAACTGTATGGACTACAATCTAACAAAGATTTAGTTGGACAAGCTGTATGGACTACAATCTAACAAAGATTTAGTTGGACAAGCTGTATGGACTACAATCTAACAAAGTTTTAGTTGGACAAGCTGTATGGACTACAATCTAACAAAGATTTAGTTGGACAAACTGTATGGACTACAATCTAACAAAGATTTAGTTGGACAAGCTGTATGGACTACAATCTAACAAAGATTTAGTTGGAATAGCTGTATGGACTACAATCTAACAAAGATTTAGTTGGACAAACTGTATGGACTACAATCTAACAAAGATTTAGTTGGACAAACTGTATGGACTACAATCTAACAAAGATTTAGTTGGACAAGCTGTATGGACTACAATCTAACAAAGATTTAGTTGGACAAGCTGTATGGACTACAATCTAACAAAGATTTAGTTGGACAAGCTGTATGGACTACAATCTAACAAAGATTTAGTTGGACAAACTGTATGGACTACAATCTAACAAAGATTTAGTTGGACAAGCTGTATGGACTACAATCTAACAAAGATTTAGTTGGAATAGCTGTATGGACTACAATCTAACAAAGATTTAGTTGGACAAACTGTATGGACTACAATCTAACAAAGATTTAGTTGGACAAACTGTATGGACTACAATCTAACAAAGATTTAGTTGGACAAGCTGTATGGACTACAATCTAACAAAGATTTAGTTGGACAAGCTTTATGGACTACAATCTAACAAAGATTTAGTTGGACAAGCTGTATGGACTACAATCTAACAAAGATTTAGTTGGACAAGCTGTATGGACTACAATCTAACAAAGATTTAGTTGGACAAGCTGTATGGACTACAATCTAACAAAGATTTAGTTGGACAAGCTGTATGGACTACAATCTAACAAAGATTTAGTTGGACAAGCTGTATGGACTACAATCTAACAAAGATTTAGTTGGACAAGCTGTATGGACTACAATCTAACAAAGATTTAGTTGGACAAACTGTATGGACTACAATCTAACAAAGATTTAGTTGGACAAGCTGTATGGACTACAATCTAACAAAGATTTAGTTGGAATAGCTGTATGGACTACAATCTAACAAAGATTTAGTTGGACAAACTGTATGGACTACAATCTAACAAAGATTTAGTTGGACAAACTGTATGGACTACAATCTAACAAAGATTTAGTTGGAATAGCTGTATGGACTACAATCTAACAAAGATTTAGTTGGACAAACTGTATGGACTACAATCTAACAAAGATTTAGTTGGACAAACTGTATGGACTACAATCTAACAAAGATTTAGTTGGAATAGCTGTATGGACTACAATCTAACAAAGATTTAGTTGGACAAACTGTATGGACTACAATCTAACAAAGATTTAGTTGGACAAACTGTATGGACTACAATCTAACAAAGATTTAGTTGGACAAACTGTATGGACTACAATCTAACAAAGATTTAGTTGGACAAGCTGTATGGACTACAATCTAACAAAGATTTAGTTGGACAAGCTGTATGGACTACAATCTAACAAAGATTTAGTTGGACAAACTGTATGGACTACAATCTAACAAAGATTTAGTTGGACAAACTGTATGGACTACAATCTAACAAAGATTTAGTTGGAATAGCTGTATGGACTACAATCTAACAAAGATTTAGTTGGACAAACTGTATGGACTACAATCTAACAAAGATTTAGTTGGACAAGCTGTATGGACTACAATCTAACAAAGATTTAGTTGGAATAGCTGTATGGACTACAATCTAACAAAGATTTAGTTGGACAAACTGTATGGACTACAATCTAACAAAGATTTAGTTGGACAAGCTGTATGGACTACAATCTAACAAAGATTTAGTTGGAATAGCTGTATGGACTACAATCTAACAAAGATTTAGTTGGACAAACTGTATGGACTACAATCTAACAAAGATTTAGTTGGACAAACTGTATGGACTACAATCTAACAAAGATTTAGTTGGAATAGCTGTATGGACTACAATCTAACAAAGATTTAGTTGGACAAACTGTATGGACTACAATCTAACAAAGATTTAGTTGGACAAGCTGTATGGACTACAATCTAACAAAGATTTAGTTGGACAAGCTGTATGGACTACAATCTAACAAAGTTTTAGTTGGACAAGCTGTATGGACTACAATCTAACAAAGATTTAGTTGGACAAGCTGTATGGACTACAATCTAACAAAGATTTAGTTGGACAAGCTGTATGGACTACAATCTAACAAAGATTTAGTTGGACAAGCTGTATGGAGATATAACGTAACAAACCTGAATATCAACATGCAGGTACAATGTAAATGCAAGTACCAGTACAAATATGGTGTGTGTGCACAATACGTACACTGTTTAGAAAACAAAATAACAGATTTTTTTTTCTTTTTGAGGTCAAAGGGACGTAAGTACCGTGAACTATATTTTTAGAAATTTTGGTCTTATAAACATTCTCATTTAATTCTATACCAAATAAAATATGCTCTAATTAGGGCCTACAAAATTATTGAAGTTTAATTATAACAGAGAACTGAATTACAAATGAGTAAAATAAATAATTCCTTCCGATCATGGATAATAATTACTGAGTTGAAAGGAGGCCTTGTAAAATAAAAAACAAAGAAAGTTTGAAATGAACCTATGTAATATCTAAATAACGTAGACTTTCTTACACCTTTCAAAGTTGCCACTGGGATATTATGCATTCTATTGGCGCCCCATAGCTGAAGGCCTAGTTTATCTCCCCTGTCTAGTAGCTCTAGCACGGGGTCTTTCCAGGATATGGAAGCATCTTGATACACGACCAACTTTCTCGCTTTCATCATGGAGGCCTTCAATTAAAAATAAATAATTAAACAATACAAGGCATACTTTTCATGGGCGTAGCTAGGGTGGGTCGAAATGTAAATATCTCCCCGGCCCCAAGATTTGTGGCGTCCCTAAATGAGTGTCCGAAAATGTGTTTTTACATTAAACATAATCGCCGTTATCTCATGTTATAAAGTCGGAGGGTCAAAATGCAAGGGCCCCCTAAAGAGGTCAAGCCCCCGGGCTCCCAAAAACCCCTAGCTACGCCACTGCACTTTTTATCCGACAATTACTACAAAAGTGAAGCGTTACCATGACAATGAGAGGTTTCCACGTGTAGCATCCTCGTTCTCTGAAGAATTTCGGAAAACGCTCAAAGGGAAATACAACTACATGACACTTGCAAGCCTTTTCAGTCTGAAGTAAAGACATCAATGCATAGACTGGTGAACAAGCAGAACAAGCAAAGAATAGTTGAGTGTGGTTTGTGTGTGTGTGTGTGTGTGTGTTTTTCTTCTACGGCAGACTTTCACGATAAACAAAACAATGTCAAGGACGCTAAGATGAGATAATAATAGAATAATAGAATATGCATCCTCTGTTTGGGACCCCTCAACTCAAGAAAACATTAAGAAACTGGAACAGATATAAAATAGAGCAGTGAGATTAATAACAAACGAATATTCACATTTAACTAGAGTAACACCTTTTGTAAAATCACTAAATTTAGAAAGCCTGCAGGATAGAAGACTTAAAAGTAAAGTAGCAATTATACATAAAAACACTGAACCATAATCTTCAAATACAAAAACAAAATTTAATAAAATGCTCAGAAAGACACAAAGATAAAGGCACATTCCTAACCCCATATGCTAGGACAAATTTGTACAAATACTCCTTCTTCCCTTGCGCTATGAGAGCAATGAATGGGTTGCCTGAGCTAGCCAGGAAAACCAGTGACTTGGCGGAGTTTAGGTCATTGATTAATATGCATGACTAAATGCATGACGCGTAGAACGTAATCATCTTCTTTTTTTTTAAGTAACGTCTGTATTATATAAGATAAGAAGAGATTTTAAGTTGCCAACTAATGAAAGCTACTAAGAGTATTGATTCTGTAGCGCTAAGTGGTGCATAAGAATACTCATGTAACTTTAAAAAACAACACCTCCTTTATTTTGTACATCGGATACACCAAAGATCTTGCTATTTATAGATTTTCCAACATGTATGACAATCTACGATTGTTTGTTGTCAAAAAACGTGTAAAAGAAATGCGTCTATAGTTTCGTATTGTTTTGAAATACGCACACATTTCTCATATAAAATACTAAACCATAATCTCCAAATACAAAACCAAAACCAAATAAAATACCCAGAAAGACACAAAGATAAAACCACATTCCTCGTTCTATATTTCTAGGACAAATTTGTACAAATGTTTCTTCTTCCCTAAGGCTACTAAAGCATGGAATGGGTTGCCTGAGCCAGCCAGGAAAACCCGTGACTTGACAGAGTTTAAGTCATTGGTTAACATGCATGACTAGATGCATGACGCGTAGGACGTAATCATCTTCTTTTTTGAAGTAACGTCTGTATTATATAAAATAAGATACGATTGCTTGTGTGATTCGAACTTGTTATAAAGTCAATCCAGCATGATTGTCATTAGCACTATATGGTACACGATCCAAATTCATATCAATGGCGTTAAAAATAGAAAATTAATATCGGTGGTTGGAATAACCAAAACGAGGCTCGAAGCCCATCCCCCCAAGTAGAAGCATGAAGCCCATAAAAAAAGTGGTGTAAGCCCCTTCCAATTTTTCCTAATTTGAGATATTTGATTGGTATAATCCCCCATCCCATGAGAGCTACAGACCATAGAAGGCGCTGGTTTAAAATCACACGTCATTTCTTTCAGTCCACTCTAATGTCAACGTCAATACCAAAGAGACATTATAATTTGATAAATTCACAATGTTTTTAATTATATGCAAATCGCTAATTGGAAAGTAATAATGGAAGTAACATTGCTATATACTCTCATAACAAGGTAGAATAACATCTCGATATGAGCGTATTTGTTTCTAATAATTTGTAGATATGAAATGCTAGTACATTATTTGTAAAATTCTCCACTCTAGCCTTGTGACCCATGGGGCAGATAGTGTAAAAACCAACCACTTTTACTTTTATCGACTATTGCCAGGTACCCAATAGTGTGAAGTGGACTTATGGGCGTCCATATTCTAAGTGACTGAATTTCTTCGTTGGGTTTCAAACTCGAGACTCAGTCGGTTCTTAATCTAAGCGTTTATCGCTCGGCCAGGCAATTAACTAAAACAGATAAGATTATATGCAAGATGTAGTAATAGCATTGATACAGTAATTTTGACTCCACTATATAGATAGAATGCTCCATTTCTCTATTATTAGTATTATGTAGTTTATGTATTAAATATATTTATTTTCTTGAACTCTCGTTCAGCAGGGCCGGGATAGATAATTCGAGGCCCTAATCAGGATCTAAGCGAAGTGAATTTGGTGGCCCCAAATGAAATTTAAAAAAAATAAAAAGAAACAGTGAAAAAAATTTTTTTTGCGTAATTTATTAATAACCTGCCCCGGGCATGTTACCCCGCCTCATGGTGGCGCCAGGGTGGAAATGATAGTAAGAGGAAACGATTAGGCTAAAGGGTAGCAAAACAAGACTCCCGCGGGGGTGCCTAAGGGGGTGCGAGAGTATTCTCATTGCACTGCGCGGAGTTGTAAAAAAGCTCCCACAACCTTGTCACAATCCAGGCGCTGTTCCTCAAGGGGGCCGTTACATAAATGGCGTGTCCCGCACAGTTTAGCCTGGTATAGAAAAGGGAAAGTGGCGGCGGTTTTAGTGTATGCGGCTTCTTGCCGCGAGTCTGACCCACCCTTCAGACAGAACAGTGTACACTGTTCTCATTCAGGCCGGTGAAAGGGAGCTCTTGTTCTACTTTGCTGGCCTAGAGTTCCAAGAGCCGACGGCTCAACTCTACCTGACAGTTTCAAGAAGAAGAAGAATAACCTGCCCGTCTATATTTAAATCGACAAATAACTGAAATTTAATGTGCCTCAAAAGTAGAGACAGAGACTATTTAACATGGAGTCATAGTACTCTTATTATGTTTGAAATCTTATCCATGTTTCTCAATTTTCTCTGTACATATTTTTAGTCCTGTGCGAGGCTCCCACCAATTAGAGGCCCCTAGGTAGCTGCCTAATTTGCCTTTGCCTAAGTCCGGCCCTGCGTTCAGAACCAACACTATTATTACTTTTTTTCTTCGTCCTTTTGTTAGCCCTATATCAAATATGACCAGGATCATATTTGTAACTCTAGGGTAGACAACTGTGTGTAGACTGTGAATGGCGGCCTGTGTCTCGTCAAAGTGGTTATCGGACGTGGCTGTCACAAATATCACATCACTGACTGGGATGGTGGATGAAAGATCCTCAATTAGTTGACGATTCTCTTCTGTCAGTGTCAGTTCCGGTGACAGCAAATCCCAGATTCTCTCTTTAGGGTTTAAACTGAGCGGCCGGAAGCAGTTCTCAGGTTGACAAGCTGTAAATTAAATTGGTAAGAGTTAAATGCATTGATAACAAGGCGAGATAGTTTTAGTACAAAGTAATTTGAGACCATAAGAAAGAATTTCGTTTCTTCCCTGTTTTGGTTTTGTCTCATTATAGTTTTTGATTCACTAGGACATCACTGTTTATAGTGCGATGTTCCTTGCGAACGCCGGTATGAACAGTATAGAGTATAGAGGGACTTCTTATGGTCCGAACATTTACGCTGGGCAGGGCACGAACGTATGCCAAAGGCAGTCTTTTTTGGTGAGCTAAATGGTGGTCGACGTAACAGAGATGCCCCCACCGGAAACGCCTCAAAGACCAGCTTAGGCAACAAAACTTGCCTTAACTGACATAGAAGAGCGCACCTGGTTGCATGCCGTCTCAGAACGAGGCAGCTGGAGGTCACTCACAAAGGCCATGGGATACACATTTGAGACCAAGAGAAAGTCTAATGGATATGGGGGCGCGGTGGCTGAGTGGTTAAGCGCTTGGCTTCCGAACGTGGGGTGATGGGTTTGAATCTCGAACTGCAAATCTCGTACGTGCAAACTGTAATTGCTTCGGCCGTTCTTTGAACAGATATAATCTGCGTAGCGAGGTGGAACTACTGTGTGGGTGACTTGGTCACTGCTACAGCTAATGTCCAGGCATTCATCTCATTTCTATGTAATGATCCATTGACGCTTAACAAGTGAAGGCGGCCTTGCCTAGATATAATTAACTAACTCTGCATTTAATGTAACTATAAATTTAAGGTAAATTTGTATGTTTAAGGCACCTCTATCAGGGCCGGCTAATGGATAATGGAGGCCCTATGCGAAGCAAATTTGGTGGCCCCAAATGAAACAGAAAAATAAAAAATAAGCAGCGAAAACAAAACCACGCCATTTATTTAAAACCTGATGTACTTCAACAAAAACACTGGGGGGGGGCAGTTTTGGTATTTCTTCTCTAAAGAAATTGTTTCGAGGCCCCTAGGGGGTTTGCCCATATCTAAGACCGGCCCTGACTATAAGTAGATAAAGTAACTTAATTTGGTCAATCCACTTACCGTTAGAAGTAAATCTACAGTCTGCCGTGACATTAATAACTTCCATATCTGTTTTTTTATTCAGCATTACCATCAGCGTGTCGGTCAAGGAATCGACTAAACCTTCAGTCATTGGCTGATTTTGAAATTCACCTACCAGAAAGAAGCATGCTTATTAGTTAAATCATTTAAAGAACAGCTGTTACAGATAAAGATCTGGAGTGGCGTCCAATAATTTCCAACATTAGTTATTATTGTTTTTTTTTACTAAAGCACTGTAAATAAAACACTATATGAAGATGATGTTGTTGTGACTTGTTGTGACTAATAGTGAGTTATTTTCTATATCTTTAAAATGATCCATAATAATATTGTGACATGTTTCGAATGTTCCTTCCAAACCTCCCGCAAAACGACAAGAAGGGGGGGGGGTAGCGTCCGAGCGTCGGGCGGATTTCGAACCCTAACCATCGAGACCATCGAATAAACAAGTCAAGTTTCAGAAGATTACAATTCAAACTAGCAACGCATAGTTTTGTTTCAGTATTGAAAGAGAATGCTTTGTTTCAGTATTGAAAGAGAATGCTTTGTTTCAATATTGAAAGAGAATGCTTTGTTTCAGTATTGAAAGAGAATGCTTTGTTTCAGTATTGAAAGACATTGCTTTGTTTCAGTACTGAAAGACAATGCTTTGTTTCAGTATTGAAAGAGAATGCTTTGTTTCAGTATTGAAAGAGAATGCTTTGTTTCAGTATTGAAAGAGAATGCTTTGTTTCAGTATTGAAAGACATTGCTTTGTTTCAGTATTGAAAGACATTGCTTTGTTTCAGTATTGAAAGAGAATGCTTTGTTTCAGTATTGAAAGAGAATACTTTCATTCAAAGCTGCACAGGAAAACTAGGCAGCTGCCTAGTGCCTCCTATTGGTGGGGGCCTCGTTTGGAACTCAAATAGTTTTTTAGAGTGCGGAAACATGGATCAAATCTCAAACATAGCAGAACTCTATGGCTCTGTGTCAACTAGCCAATCTCCAAGTCTCTATTATGATTCAAGGTTTATCCACTAATGTTTAGATCTACTTGTTCGACTGCGTATGCTAGAAGACCATTATTTCCTTCTTTTGATGAAATGTCGAAACATTATTTTAGTGTGTTGATTATGAATCGTCCATAAAGCATGACGCATAGGATGTAATCACCTTTTTTTTTGAAGTAACGTCTGTATTTTATAAGCTAAGATAAGCACATTCGTGATATCGGCGCTATATGAATTTAACTAATTTGTTGGTTTAGATCTTGAACCAGGAAGTTTTTTTAATCCATTGCTATTTCTCGGTCTTAATGTTTTGTTTTTGCTTTTCTTTTTTAGTTGGGGGGGGGGGGCACCCTATTCACTTCACCTAGGGCCTCCAATGACCTAAGACCGGCACTGTCAGGAAGCCTAAGCGATTCCTGGCTCTAAGCATGCTTTTAGAAGACTAACTATAGGAAGAACAACCTGATCTGGAAACAACTGTACTTCTGAGATATAGGGCTTGCTGCCTGAACCCAAACAGTATTGAGACAGATGATAACAAAAGCACGATTAGTTACGTCACTAGTGTAGCCTATTATCTTTTAAGTGACCCGGATATAAAAAAAAGAACTGTATTATATATCACTTACGTAATGATGTTTTATAAGGTACGATGAGTGTTATAGCCAGGTACAATGTCAAGGACACTAACGCCAACGTCACAGCTAGATAGAATCGTTTAGACCTTTGTAATAAATAAGTTATATATCTTGAGTTATGTATCTATAAGCTATAAATAATATTAATAAATAATAGGACTTCTTCTTCGAGTGCCAAAATTAATGAGGAGTACAAAGTACATAATTTCACTTGGCTACGTAGCCCCCGCTTTGACCTACATCCACTGCAGGCATAGTGTCACATAGCCGCATAGTCACATAGTGTCACATTTGATATTGGGGTTCTCTTTTCTTTGTCTTTGTTACGCCAATCACCTTTCATCTCTCCCAAGAGATTGCCTTTGGTATATGGTCGTCTAACATATAGAAAACATGCCACGCCCAGTAAGCAGTCCCCTTGTACTGTCCATACTGGCATTGGCAAGGATATCGCTATTTGTGGTGCAGTCGTGCCGTCGTATGTGCATAATGAAGCGGAAGTAAAGCCAGCGGAAGTAAAGCTAGCGGAAGTAAAGCTAGCGGAAGTAAAGCCAGCAGAAATAAAGCTAGCGGAAGTAAAGCTAGCGGAAGTAAAGCCAGCAGAAGTAAAGCCAGCAGAAATAAAGCTAGCGGAAGTAAAACCAACAGAAATAAAGCCTGCGGAAATAAAGCCAGCGGAAATAAAGCCTGCGGAAATACAGCATGCGGAAATAAAGCCAGCGCGGTCGAGAGGCCAAGTGCGCTTGAACATGGCTTGGCTTGGCTACATAGAAGAGGGCTTGAGGTTCGACACCCGACTCGGGCAGAGTTGTGTTTACTGAGCGCATCACGGAAAACCAACTGCTAGATACCCTCCCCCCTCCCCTACTGGTCCACAAATGAGATTGGACCAAAAGCGCATGCGTGTTCTGAGCATGCATAGCTATATAAAAGCTATAATTATAATAATAAAAATAAAGCCAGAGGAAATATAGAGAACGGAAGTTAAGCTAGCAGAAGTACAGAAAGCAGAAGTACAGAAAGCAAAAGTAAGCTAGCAGAAGTACAGAAAGCAGAAGTACAGAAAGCAGAAGTACAGAAAGCAAAAGTAAGCTAGCAGAAGTACAGAAAGCAGAAGTAAAGCCAAACGTAAGCAGATGCAGAAACGTCTTTAAAAAGAAAACCTTGTAACGCTTTTTACCATTCAACTCACAAAAAACATGAGAATGAATTTTGATATGCGGTCACGTGCGTCACATAGAGGTCATAAACAAGTCCTACGAACGGCATGCACAGTTACGTACGTTATTTTAAGTTAAAACCTTATTTACAAAAAAATTCATCTACGTACATTGGTTCCATGTAAATATGAATAAAATAAAGTAAATGTAACAAAAAAACATTGAGTATTGAAACAAATCAATTAACAACTTGTGCATTAATATCTGAACTTTGCAGATAACTTATGGACTTTATCGTTTGGTAAAAGATTATGTTTTTTTTTTCTTATTAATTAACTTTTAATGTTACTTAAAACAAAATTGTTTAATAATGACATGTTACTTTGAGTATGTTAAGTATAAGACAATTATACTAAACACCAAAAGTAATCCCATACAAAATCAAAGTCTAATTGTAATATGCACAATTTAAAGACTGAAAATCTTACATGTTGTATAGCTCGGTGGCAGAAACATTCCGTAATGTTGACTGAAACTGGATCCAGGATCACTTATGCGAAAATTACCACGTCAGTTTTGGCGACTCTGTTGTCAGACACATCAATGGTATTATGATCCCGTTGGTAAATAACACATTTCAAACAATGAACAAATGAAACCCTAAGCAGCTGCAGTCTATAGCATAATACAGTAAATGTTGTTACGTCTGAATGCAATGTTCAAGTAATGGGCATACAATCTTAGACTCTGCTCGTCAATCTAAATGTTAATTTCAAACTCTGCTCCTCAATCTAGATTGTAAATTTCAGAATGCGCCTCAATCTAGATTGTTAATTTCAGACACTGCTCCTCAATCTAGATTGTTAATTTCAGACTCTGCTCCTCAATCTAGATTGTTAATTTCAGACATTGCGCCTCATTCTAGATTGTTAATTTCAGACACTGCTCCTCAATCTAGATAGTTTATTCCAGACTCTGCTCCTCAATCTAGATTGTTAATTTCAAACTCTGCTCCTCAATCTAGATTGTTAATTTAAAAAAAAAAAAAGAAACGTCTGAAGTGTTAGACTCAGTGGGAAAAAAATTCTGTATGTTCAAAAGCGTTGTACGAGTCCAGGTTATATGGTCGCGAGGTCGTCTGCAGTGGGCAACAAAAGAAGAGGGGAGAGAGAGACAGACAGAGAAAGAGGGGAACATTGAGGTACAGAGGGGAACAGACATAGGGGGACTAAGAGTGCAAAAGAAAATTAGAGATTAAAAAAGCGAATGAAAAGAGGGGAGAAAGAGACAAAGTAAATAAGCGAAAGTGTTATAAGGTGATAGAAAAAAAATAAACTTAGCGAGAAGAAGAAAAAGCGAAGGACAGAGAGAGAGAGAGGGAGGGAATGAAGAAATAAAGTTAGAGTGCGTAAAAAAAAGCGCGCACATAAAATACAATGTTAGAAATTTAATATCGATTTATTAATTAAACCTAAAAGTTTACGTAAACTAACCAAAACTCTCTGATCAATAGTCTCTACATAAAACTACAATAAATCTGACCTACAGAAGAGACGCATAGTAATAATTTGAGTAGTGGACCGATACAGCTCTTCTATGCCATGAAATAAAAAATGGATAAAGCATGGGGAGGGTGCATTGTTTAGAATTGATAGCTATACAATTTCAGCAGCTTTGACAAAACGTTTGGATACACAGATACAGATACTAATATTGTATTACAATTCTGCCCAGTCCATTTTGTGACATACTAAGGAGAAAAAAGCTCTTCTATGCCATGAAATAAAAAAAATGAACAAAGCATGGGGAGGGTGCATTGTTTAGAATTGATAGCCATACAATTTCAAGCAGCTGGCTCCCCCACAAATACTAATGGATACAGACCAAGAAGATTCAAGAACATTAACAGCCTTTATCGTCTCATAAATTTAATTTATTTATTGCTACTTACAAATTGTAATTTATATCTTACATATGAATAAATGTTTTGTTTTAGAAATTATTAAGATTAGACGTTTTTTCTTTCACAGTTGTTAGAGGCTTGATTTAATATTTAAAGTTCCTCTTTCAGACCTTGCAATCTATAAGGCAGATGATGTTAAGGTCATCTGTTTTTTTTTGGCCAACGGTTAACGAGGAGGGTGTCATTAGGCCAGCAAAATGATCAACCGCCTTTACTTTTCCTAGCTAAGGCCCCCCATTAAAGTTGGGTGGACTCAGGGGCGCCCTAAAAATCACGAAATTCAAAAACCCAGTTTTCAAAGAGATTTGAACCCGGAACGCCAGGTTCGGAAGCCAAGCGCTTAATCACTATTTCCATAGTTTTAATTGATCAGACTTTAGAGTTTGCAAACAATGGTGTTGTAGATTTATATATATGGCTCCTTTTGTCTCGAAAGGCAATGGATGTGCCCAGACGAGTCACTGGTTTTGGTTTAATCTTGAGAAAAGGGGCAGAATCTGGTGTGGCTAATTGTAGATTTGGACTTGTTTTTAACTAGATACTTCAGAAATTGATTCAAGTCTGACATTAATAACAGTTTTATTATAGTTTTATACCAGCCTTAAACTCCCGTCCATCAGTTACACACTGCTCCCAAAGAAACTAACCATTATTGCTCCAGAACTGTCAAGGCTTGCTAAAGTCAGACATTTATTGCCATGCGATCATTTACGTGATTGACCCAAGTTGTCAAGCCTTATGGCGCACTAAAGTAGCCTACAGCTCAAAGATGTGATTATAAATTCGACTTATGGTTTATGAGACGGCTGTTTATAACATTAGGCCTATAGAAGACGGCAATTTAAAAAAAAAAACAACCTTCATAAGATTGATTAACTTTTTCATTTTATGAGTAGATTACTTTATTATTCCACTTCAACTGAAATGATTTCCATATTTTAATGAGCAAAAGTAAAAAGTTCCAATTTTCAGACCTTGTGGGCAGAACATGTAAAGGTCATCTGCCTACGGTTAACGAGGGTGAAATGTGGCCAGCACAACGACCAACCGCCTTTACTTTTCCCCAACTAATGTCAGGTACCGATTAGAGCTGGTTGGACTCAGAGGCGTATAAAGATTCCGAAATTAAAAATCCCAGTCTTCACCATGATTCAAACCTGGGACCCCCGGTTCGGAAACCAAGCGCTTTACGACTCAGCCACCGCGCCTCCAATCATTCCATTACAGCTTATAAACCAGTTACTCATGTAACGATATGATATTTACTTATTTATATATAGGTCTGTGATGCCATCTTTTTATTGTACAATCCGTTTCCTCTGTTTGTAAACAAGAGATTTATTTCCCTTTAGGAGTATGGTGGCTGAGTAGTAAAGTGCTTGGCTTCCGAAGCGAGGGGGTCGGGTTCCAAACCCTGTAAAGTCTGGGATTTTTAATATCCGGATTTTTAGGACGCAACTCTAATAAGTATTTGACATAAGTTTGGGAAATGCAGAAGAATTAGGTCAATCAATCGTGTGCCACAGAAAACAGGTGGGCCTTTACATTATTTTCCACATAGATTCCAAGGTCTAAAAGGGACTCTCTACGTGTTTATTTTTATTAGTAACGATAATGAAGACCATTGGATTTTGGTATTATGAAAATGTTCACTAACGTCAAGATTAGAGCGTTAACAGAAGTACACAACAATAATTTGCTTAGCATGAAACATTTAATTGCAAATCACATAAACTCGACCTTAGGACCAAAGTGCGAGCCTACTAACTCAAAAAGAAGCTGCAGCGGGCGGGGGGGGGGGAGAATGGGAGGGCTCGTTTGCATAGTATTAAGCTGCGCTACTGGTTCTAAAATCACATCAAACAAAGCTTTTATAAGTGGAAAAAACAACACATTTACAGCCATGTCTCTATACTGTAAGATTTCTTTCCCTTTTCCTATATCAAACAACATTAATGAATTATCACTAATTTTGTTTAATTGGATCATATTTTCTTAGGGATAATGAATAATAGTGCAAAGTTTCAATTTCACATGAGAATGGGAATTGGGAGAAATAACGTGTACAAAATCTATACCAGACAGACAGACAGACAGACGGAGTGAGTTAATAAAAACTTTGTAAACACAAACATAAATAACCGGGAAGGTGAAACAGGACAGGTCCTCTGTAGAAATAGTTCAAACGCCTTGGACAGAAAAGTTGGCCAGAGTTTTAGATCAATGAAAAGATATATATATTTTTTACACAACATTCTGTGAGAATATGTATTGTATAGTATATAACGTACACATATTCACATTCATGCACATTCATGGATGGCTGCCTGGTCGTGCGGTTAGCGCGTTGGACTGTCGTTCAGATTTATCGATGGTCCAGGGTTCAAAACCTGCCCGCTCCCATCCCCCGTCGTCCTGCAGAAGGTTTGGACTAGGAAGTAAATATCTTCAACTCTAAAGAAACATCCAAACATGTAAAACAACAAACATAAAACATGCAGTAGTTTAATATGATAAATGAACATCTAATGAGCTTGTTTAAAGTAGGTTGGGTTTTTCTGTCCCCTGTTAATGTTCACATATCTGCCATCATTCAAATCACTTCCAGGCATGTGAAATCTGTAACGTTCGTATGAAAACAATTTGGTCGTTATAATGGACAACACTGATTGGTCAAATCTGGTGAACAGAAACATGGAATAAAACATTCGCATTTTAACTTCTTTGTTAAGTAATTCATTTTCTAAAGTCTTAGATGTATTTAAGTTTATGTAACAGTGTATTGGCACACGCACAAAGTCACATATGTGTGTGTGTGTGTGTATTATGAGAGGATAGAAAATAAAACTTTGGTGTATGTGTGTTAGATGCTACAGAAAGATTCTAGGTGTCAATTACAAAAACCGGAGTAGACTGGAATAGTCTCGAATAGAATGGTTGATGCTCAACCTTGTACCGTCTTAGGGCCATTTTAATTTCCGAAACTCGTGTTATCTTCTTATCTTATATAATACAGACGTTACTTCAAAAAAAGAAGATGATAACGTCCTACGCATCATGCATTTAGTCTTGCATATTAACCAATGACTTAATTTCTGCCAAGTCACTGGTTTTCCCGGCTAGCTCAGGCAACCCATTCCATGCTCTAATAGCACTAGGGAAGGAGTATTTGTACAAAATTGTCCTAGCATATGGGTGGAGGAATGTGTCTTTATATTTGTGTCTTACTGAGTATTTTATTAAATTTTGTTTTTGTATTTGAAGATTATGGTTCAGTGTTTTATGTAAAATTGCTACTTTACTTTTGAGTCTTCTGTCGTGAAGGCTTTCTAAATTTAGTGATTTGAAAGAAACAATAGATAACTATACAAACTTTTTCTTCACAAACACTTCACTAGCAGTGCGGTTAGAGAGTCGGCTTGAGCCACAAGTTTGAATTCAGGTGTCCCCCCAATATTTCAATAAATGCTTTTAAAAAGCGATTACGGTAAAATTCACCCAGATATCTCTGTCTTCACCCTTTCCCTCATTCCTAACTGGCCCATATAAGTGATAGGATCTTAGCGTATCGAGAAAGCTAAAACCACGATATAGCGCTCAACCAAAACAATTGGTAGAAATATTTTTAATCGCACAGATTTATTGTTGTTGGTTTAGGTCTGTTACAAATTCAATTACACGAAAGATCGAAACTAATTAATACAATCACACATTGCATAAGCTTATATTAATTTTTTATTCAAGTTTTTTTTTTTAAATTAGATTTGTACTTGATAGTAATATATATGGTTTCAAACAAAAAAAATGGTGGATTGGCAAAGCTGATAAAAATATTCCTATAGGCAGATTACATCAACTCAATCTGTTTGTATGTTTGTCCGTCTGTCTGTCTGTCAGATAAAAAGTTTCAACACGTCATTTCTCTCAAACATATTCTAGGATTAGTCATTGGTATAGACAAGAATCATTAAGAAAAATTAACCATATTATATTATATTAACCTTCAATTACTGGTAATTAATTTTTTTTTCTTTGCTACAAACAAGGGAAATTAATCCTTCAGTATTCACAGATACGATTAACTATTTACGATCTTGTCCCCTTAGATAGTTGTACACGTTATTTGTCCCTCAACCATAATCTGATCAAGTTGAAACTTTAACAAAAAAATATTATACCTAAGAAAACATGAACCAATTACAATTTTCACTAAGTAGTCGATTAGTTAATGGTAATTATTTGTTCGAGATCGGATAGGGGAAATAACCTCTACATTTTTGAGATATATAGTCGTGATAGAGGAGTTCCTTTCCTTAGATAAGCTTTTTTTAAAATTTTAAAAAAAAATATTTCGTGTGTGTGCTTGTACTTACCTATGACACATGTGTATTTCTTTTTTAGGTTTGAAACAATACAGGTGGTTTATTGTACATCTTGGGCATATACAATTAGGCTCTAGAGCACATTTGGTCCAAGGTTCCAGTATAGTTCTAACTACAAAAGGTGTTTGTTTAAATACATTGATTCCAGCCTGAAGGGACGTATAGTTCAGGTAGGCACAAGGCTCTTCCCCAAAGTAGTCAAAGGTCTAGATAGAGATAATTACAAAATAGTTAAATGTCTAGATAGAATTATTTAAAAAGTAGTTAACTGTCTAGAGTTATAGAGAGAGATAATTACAAAGTAATCAAATGTCTAGATAAAGTTAATTACAAAGTAATCAAATGTCTTAGAGTTAGTAAAAAAGTTCTCATATAAAGCTAATTAAAAATTTGTCATTAAATAATGAGAAACTTAATCTGTATATTATATTCAATAGAATTTATTTGCGTCAGTAGTTCTCAAATTATAACTATAACTTGCCCTGGATAACAAAAACAAATACTCTCGCACCCAAATTGCCTACGGATTTTTGAGATGACCCTAAGTTCAAGCGATGTCCTATATTGTGAACTACCCAAACTCATTCCCTTGGCGTCTAGTACTGCAGTGTTCATGTTGGCAGACAAATAAGTGCAATGTTCAATCAAGTCAAAGAAGCGAAACTCACAGATACAGAAATGGGAACGACACTCGAGGTAAACAGCGAAAATACGGTCTGTAATTGGCGAATACTATAAACAATCATCGTCTGGTTTTAATCACAACTTCTTCTCGAGAGCTTTTGTTTTTGTTAAACAAAAGTCATCAACAGCTAGTCGGTACTAAATCGACTATACTGGCATGAGATGATCGAAAAGAATCACGTGATCAGAGACGTAACAAAACAAATGTTATGGGACCAGCTGCTACAGCACCACCCTCCATCCTCACAGACGATAACAAACTGGACGCCGTAAACGAATTCTGCTATCTGGGATCCACAATTCAAGATGACCTGTCTCTAGAAGAGGAGATAAAAAAAACGCATAGGGAAGGCTGCCTCGACCTTCGCTAGACTCAGGCCAAGAGTTTGGGAAAACCACAAGCTAACTACGGTGACCAAAATGGAAGTCTACAAGGCATGCGTTATGAGTGCACTGCGACTGGCACAAGAAAACTGGTCGCCCCCTCCTCTGTTACATAGATGTAATAAAACGTGACCTCAAATCAGTGAACATCAATACTGACCATTGGGAAGACATAGCTCTAGACCGCAACAGATGGAGAGAGACAGTAACCATGAAAGCTATGGACAGTGAAAGTACATGGGTCTCAGCTCAGGAAGAAATACGTACAATCCGAAAAACGGCCAGCTCCTCTACCACCGAAGCAAAAGCCACCTTTATCTGCGCTACCTGTTGACGGGAGTGTCTCCCCAAAATAGGGCTCCACAGCCACATGAGGAAGTGTGCTCTGAGATGAACCATAGTCGTCCTACGACCGAAGGAGGCCAATGAGGAAGTGTGCTCTGAGATGAACCAGAGTCGTCCTACGACCAAAGGAGGTCAATGAGAAAGTGTGCTCTGAGATGAACCAGAGTCGTCCTACGACCGAAGGAGGCCAATGAGGAAGTGTGCTCTGAGATGAACCAGAGTCGTCCTACGACCGAAGGAGGCCAATGAGGAAGTTTGCTCTGAGATGAACCAGAGTCGTCCTACGACCGAAGGAGGCCAATGAGAAAGTATGCTCTGAGATGAACCATAGTCGTCCTACGACCGAAGGAGACCAATGAGGAACTGTGCTCTGAGATGAACCATAGTCGTCCTACGACCGAAGGAGGCCAATGAGGAACTGTGCTATGAGATGAACCAGAGTTGTCCTACGACCGAAGGAGGCCAATGAGGAACTGTGCTATGAGATGAACCAGAGTCGTCCTACGACCGAAGGAGGCAAATGAGGAACTGTGCTCTGAGATGAACCAGAGTCGTCCTACGACCGAAGGAGGCCAATGAGGAAGTGTGCTCTGAGATGAACCAGAGTCTTCCTACGACCGAAGGAGGCCAATGAGGAAGTGTGCTCTGAGATGAACCAGAGTCTTCCTACGACCGAAGGAGGCCAATGAGGAAGTGTGCTCTGAGATGAACCAGAGTCGTCCTACGACCGAAGGAGGCCAATGAGGAAGTGTGCTCTGAGATGAACCAGAGTCGTCCTACGACCGAAGGAGGCCAATGAGGAAGTGTGCTCTGAGATGAACCAGAGTCGTCCTACGACCGAAGGAGGCCAATGAGGAAGTGTGCTCTGAGATGAACCAGAGTCTTCCTACGACCGAAGGAGGCCAATGAGGAAGTGTGCTCTGAGATGAACCATAGTCGTCCTACGACCGAAGGAGGCCATTGAAACGAAACAAAAGAAAATACAGTTTCAACTCGATCTCTTGGCGCACTGCTCTCACACAAAAATGGAATACATTCTGGAACAGATTGTAGGGTGAAACTGGTGGTTGGTATTTGGGTCTGAATTAATATGTTTTTTTTTTAATATTATGTTTTATATAGCGCAACTTTTCATTTTTATAGCATGTTCAGAGCGCTCGGGTCCAATATTTCTCTTTTGTGCAGCCATGGCGCTCTAGTGAAAACGTTAATTATATAGATCAATAGAGGAGACGATTAGGCCAATAGGAAAGCAAAGAAAAACTTCCAAAAGAACCAAGTTCATTGCATTAGCGGGGATGTAATAAAGCGATACGAGCTATCGGTAATAGGGATGCAATAATTAAAATCTGCTTTGAACATTTCCAGACAGAAGTTTGTTCAGACAGGCAGATGGAGGCCAGCTTCCATAATAGGCTTCCATCATCACCATTGGCCTCCTTCAATCGTAAAACAACTATGGAACAAGCGAGATGAAAGCCTGGGCAATGTTTATGGTCGGAACGATGTCGCCCACACAGCAGTTCCCCCCCCCCCATTCCGCGCGCTGATGAGATCAAAGGAACGAAATGTCCGATGCAGTTTGCGATCAGTAGCGCCGCAGGATCTGCCAGGCTGTAGCACAGTGTGCATCAATATGCCTAAGGGTCACCAGCTCCTGATTTTTCCTCAGTGTTGTCTCCCGAAGCCTTTCCCATGTTTGGGTATAGCCGCAAGGCAACAGAGGTTTGGATTCAGAGTTTTCCTTCACCTAGATGGTTTGCCAACCAAGACTAACGAGCCCCTCCTGCACGAATCTTACTGGTTTAGGCGCCAGTTGCTCGCCTTTGCCCCTTCTGCTGTTGGTGATAACAGTTCCGCCAGGAGTTGTACTGGTTGCAGAGGCTATTTGAGACGCGTGCCATTGGAAGCATTTTATAGGTAATAGTGGGCTTAGAATCATTACTACTTCCGGTGTTATCACCAGGTTCCGCAAGGTTGTTAATAATAGGCTTAGAGTTACAATATTCCTATAATAGTCTCTTATGTACTTACGAGAAAGTTATCGTATCAATGTTATACATACCGATTCACATATATGTATAGGGGGGAAGTACTCAATTGAGTAAATAAAAAAGGTGTTTTAATAAGTCGTCCAAAGAAATATTTCGCAAAAAACAAACAAACACAAGTATTAATCAACAGATTTAGATGTATTTATATATCAGGAAACCAAAGGGTGACTGAAATGAAAAATCTTACTTCAATACATTAAGATAACTTACTCCTTTCAAAGTGGTCACAGGGATGTTGTGCATGTCTTTACCTCCCCATATTTGTAGACCAAGTTTATCTCCCCTGTCTAGAAACTCAACAATCGTGTCTTTCCAGTAAATAGAAGCGTCTTGGTACACGACTAGCCTTCTCGCCTTCATCATGCAAGCCTTGAGATAAACACAGACAGCGATGTGTAGACAATGTGTACTTTCAGCATTAACAGTTTAAAGGTGCTTTTCAATTTATATAATTATTTATATTTAATGTTTATTCAAATTGTTGTACCATGATCAGTACAGGTTTCCAGGCACAAAAACTTAACTCTCTGAAATAGCTGGGCACTTCGCTGAAGGGGAAAGTAATCACTAGACAGCGGCACGCTTTGGCAGTCTGAAATTTACAAACAATAGGACGAGCTTTATTAAGACGTATACCACAAGTAAACATGTATTATAATAATGACATAATTTATTATTATTATTGCTTTCGTATAGCGCTACTTTCATGCTTATAACATGCTCAGGGCGCCATGGTCCAATCTCATTTGTGGACCAGTGGGGGGTAGGGGTATCTGGGAGAAGGTTTTCAGTGCTGCAATTAGGTGCTCAGTAAACACAATTCTGATCGAGTCGGGTGTCGCATCTCGAGCTCCTTTCATAGTTGGCCAAAAGGCAAGCCAAGTTCTAGCGTACTTAGCGTCTCGACCACGTTTTTATGTTCATGAGGTTCTTCCCTTTGTGGTTTGTGTGTGTTTATGTGTGTGTGGGTGTGTATGTGTGTGTGCGTTTTCTATTGGTGTGCGCTAAAAAATTATTATTATTATTATTATTTACCATCCTCAACGATTGACTTTGATCTCTGCCCACGAAATGAAGATCATGGTATTAAACATGTTTACGAAGATTTAAAGCGTGAACCACATTTATGGTTGGCATATTCGTAAATCGCGAAGAACCTCGACATAAAGTATATTCTTCGATATTCTTCGTTGTGCCGGTCTGTCCCATATTAAGATAGAGAGATTGTTATCATTTCACGTTGTGTCCAACAGAGAACACGACACAACATAAAAGAATAGGCAGGCCTGTCATGAAAAAAGAAATTCTGTCCAAGGCGAAAGACAGAGAGGAATGGAGAAAGACGGTCAACAGATCGTAGGTGGTGCCTCAGCGGCTCCAAAGACTAAGGGGTAGGACGAGCATGAAGACAAAGATGAATGGAGAAAGACGGTCAACAGATCGTGGGTGGTGCCTCAGCGGATCCAAAGACTAAGGGGTAAGCAAAGTCGAAGGTGGACGAGACATGAAGACGGATGGAGAGACTCGCCCAGAACCTCGACACCCGGGGAAATTGTTCAAATAGACAATTGCTAGATACACATTTGTTGTACTTTCAATCGTTGTCAATGACATTAGATCTACATTTGTCAAGACAATGAACGCAGACCAAGATGAAGGCTAAAACATATGATTAACTGTCATGGTGTAAAGTATAAATTCTTACATTATGTGTCATTCGATTAGTCTGGATCAGTTGTGCAATTATATTATTATAGATCTAGACTAACAACAAAAAATATTTTACCATCTTTTGTAGCACAATTTCAGTTTCTCAGTGCGATATGATTTTATCTCTTGTCTGGGCCGGTTGGGTGGGTTGGGGGGGGGGAGAAGGGGTATCTGGGGGGAAGTAGGGGTATCTGGGGGGAAGTAGGGGTATCTGAGGGGAGGTTACTTCGATAGCTTTGAAATGTATTTTATTTAAAAAAAAACGTAGTACGACTTGGATTTAAACTCGAGGAATCAAGTCTCCTCAAGCCAACAAACGAATCACTGTGCCAGCGAAGTGCTTTTGAAAATAGATTTCATAGCTATCTATATTTAAGTTTCAAAATTTTAAGCAACGCACTAATTCTCTAGACAATGTATAAAGGGAACTAATTCAACTTATACCACCACATCTGTTAGTACGGCCTCTTTCCCCTGTTCGATACCAAGCAAAATAAGTTAGTTAGCAATAACTTAGCAAAGTGGTTACAAAGATTTGTATTTTGATTCTTGTTTTGTCAGGTACAAATAATAATTTAGCAAAATTTCAACTTGACCTGAGTTTGTTTGTGTGGAGAAATAACATGTACAAACTTTTAACCAGACAGACAGAAGACAGATTAATTTGATGTAAGTTTGTAAATAAATAATCAGCTTTAGTTTATACTTATCTTATCTTATATAATACAGACGTTACTTCAAAAAAGAAGATGATTACGTCCTACGCGTCATGCATTTAGTCATGCATATTAACCAATAACTTAAATTCTGCCAAGTCACTGGTTTTTCTGGCTAGCTCAGGCAACCCATTCCATGCTCTAATAGCACTAGGGAAGAAGGAGTATTTGTACAAATTTGTCCTAGCATATGGGACGAGGAATGTGCCTTTATTTTTGTGTCTTTCAGAGTATTTTATTAAATTTTGTTTTTGTATTTGAAGATTATGGTTCATTCTTTAGCTCTAATAATTGCTACTTTACTTTTGAGTCTTCTGTCCTGAAGGCTTTCTAAATTTAGTGATTTTACTATAGGTGTTACTCTAGTCAAATGTGAATATTCATTTGTTATGAATCTCACTACTCTATTTTGTGTCTGTTCCAGTTTCTTAATGTTTTCTTGAGTTGAGGGGTCCCAAACGGAGGATGCATATTCTATTATTGGCCTAACCAAGGTTAAATAACATTTTAGTTTTATGTTCTTATTTGATTTATAGAAATTTCTTTTAATAAACCCCAATGCTTTGTTTGATTTTTTTATAGTTTCATCAATATGTGGATTCCATGACAGTTTTTCATTTATTATAACGCCTAGGTATTTTGCGTTTTTAGTCTGTGTTACTGGTTTGCCATGAATAAGATAAGTGGAATTAATTTGTTTTAGTTTTTTTGTTACTCTTAACAACTGACGTTTTCTGGGTGGAAAGACATGCTCCAATTTGATTCCCATTTCTGTAATTCATCTAATTCTCTTTGTAAAATATATGTGTCTTGTGTTGTTTTTATTGTTCCATATATTATGCAAGCGTCTGCAAATAATCTGACTTTTGTTCCTGAAGTAATGCAATTTGGTAAATCATTTATGTAAATTAAAAATAGTAGTGGACCCAAGACTGTTCCTTGAGGTACACCTGAGCTTACTGTTATCGGTGTTGATTTAGGGCCATTTATTATTACAGTTTGTTCTCTCCCTATCAGAAAATCTTTAATCCACTGATGCAGTAGACCATTAATGCCAAAATATTTTAATTTTTTAAGCAAACTATGGTGGTGGACTTTGCCAAATGCCTTAGAAAAATCTAGTAAGATAGCATCTATTTGTTCACTATTATCTAAACCCTTAAAAAAATCATCAATTAGTCCTATTAGTTGTGTTTCACATGACCTATATTTCCTAAAGCCATGTTGGTATGGTTTGAGGACATTTTGTTTGTCTAAGTGGTTTATGATGTTGCTACATATTATGTGTTCTAGTATTTTACATGTGATGCTGGTAAGTGATACTGGTCTGTAGTTTCCTGGGTCAGATTTTTCTCCTTTTTTAAATAGGGTGGTGGCATTAGCTTCTTTCCAGTCCTTTGGTACTCTGCCCTGAAAGAGTATTTTAAACACTGGGGCTAGCTCATTGCTTAGTTCTTTGAGTAATCTAGCTGGAATACCATCAGGTCCAGACGCTTTATTTGGTTTGGTGTTGGCTAATAGTTTTTGAATTCCATTTTCTTGTACTACTATATCTTCTATGTTGTCTACTTGGTTCAAATTCAGTAATATGTCTTTGTCTCCTGGGGCTGAGAATGCTGATGCAAAGTATTTGTTTAGGATGTTTGCTTTAGTTTCATTATCATTATGTATTATGTTATGATCATCTTTTAATGGCGCTATGCCTGCTGTTTCCATTTTCTTAGACTTAATGTATGACCATAGGTTTTTGTTGTTATCTTTAGATATTACATTGTTTATGTATTCACTCTGCAGCTGTCTGCTTACTTTTTGGGTTATTTGTTTAATTTTTATATACTTTTTGTAAACTCTTTCTGCCTTGGTTTCTTTAAATTTTCTATATAGGTTTTCCTTCTGTTTACAAAGCTTCTTTAGTCTATTATTAAACCAGCATTTATTTATTTTGTTTGATGTGTATTTAGTTGGTATATGATTTTCTATAATGCTTTTAAGATGGTTTTTAATGAAATTCCAGAGGTCATCGACTGGTTGGTTAATGTCTTTTTCTAATAAGAATGTTTGTTGAAAGTTAAATGCAGCTTGGTGTAGTTGTGTTAGGTTACATTTATTCCAGAGTAAGATTTTTCTTTTGGGTTTTGAATTGGCTACTGCTTTTATCTGACTGTGTATTTTTATGATCTCATGGTCTGATAGACCAGGGATAATATCATAATCAACTACTAATCCAGGTCTGTTGGTTAAGAAGAGATCTAATGTGTTGTTTAATCTAGTTGGCTTTTTAATGATTTGATCTAAACTTAGGTTGTGTAAAGTTTCTATGAAAAGCTCATTTATGTCCTTAAGGTTTTGGTGTTTATCTATGGTTAGTGTTTTCCAATTTATATCAGGTAGGTTAAAATCACCCATAATCCAAAAAAAACTGCATTTTTATTTGTCTCTTTAAGTGTAGTAATCTGATTACATAGTTCCTGCATGTATTCTAAACTAGAATTTGGTGGTCTGTAAATACTGCCTATTATTAGGGATGTTGAGGTGGTATTAATTTCACAAAATGTTGATTCTATATTTTTTGAGTTAGGTAAGGTAATTTCTTCTGCTATAAGATTGTTTTTTATTGCTAGAAGAACTCCTCCATGATTATAAGCCCTATCTTTTCTAAAAATTTCATAATTACTATTGAAAATTTCTGCATTATAAATTTCAGGATGTAGCCAAGTTTCTGTTCCTGCAATTATGTCTGGTTTCTCACATTGTAATAAAATTTCTAAGTCTGCTGTTTTGTTCCTAATGCTTTGAAAATTTATTACTAAGGTTTTAAGGTATTTTGGTATTACTTCTTTAGTAGGTTTGTTTAGTGAGGCTGTTGTATTAATTTATAGTAAATTTAGGTTTAACAGGAGTGGATCTGGCTAGTGGTTGGTGAGTTGGTTTTGGGATGGTGTTTAAGATGTTGTATGGGTTAGAAGTGTCCGCATCAAAGGAATCAAACAGTCCTGATGTAAACTGAGGTAACCCATACGGTACACAGTGCCATGATGCGTCTTTGTTGCCTAAGGCATAATACACAGGTGTATTCATATGGAGACAAGATGCATGGTACCATTCATCGCAGGTGTCACATCGAATGGCTTTCTGTTTCATGCTGCATACTTTTTTGCAGATGTTGCATCTATCTTTAGATCTAGGCCCTGGATTCTACATCTCCTGCTATTAATATAAACAGTGATAGGTATTTATTTCTGCTGTGTCTGATACAGAACTTCCATTTGTGATGGTGTTACGAGAATTGGAGGTGGGCGAAAAGAACTTGTAATGCAGTCCATCAAGACAGGCGGACAGACAGACAGACAGACGGACAGACAGCGTGAGTTAATATAAGATTTGTTAAAACTTATTTAATTTAGTTACTTTTTTTTTTTCATTTGTATCTATTTAATTAGATCGTTGAATTAAAATTTACTTTGAGCCTCTGTTCCAGTGTCAGTCCTAGATCTAACACAACGAAAGTCTTGTTCTGAACTCTAGGGTAGACAACTTGGTAAAGACTCTGAACCATTGCCTGCATCTCGTCATAGTGGCTACTGGACGCTCCGGTTGTGAATATGACGTCACTGGCTGGTATCAAGTATGCTAAGTAAGATATGAGCTTACGATCCTGGTCATTTAGGGTCAGTTTAGGCGACAGTAAATCTCGTATTCTTTTTTCAGCATTTTGACTTATAGACTTTGAGCAGTTCTCAGGGCGGCAGGCTGTAACATAAGAGCTATTTTTAGCAGAGAAAAAATCTGAGACAATAATCAGGTTTGATAAAAGAGTGACATCGACAACCCTGCAAGAGTTACGGGTATTGAATATTCAGAGCTGCAATTAGAAATAACTTATGCAACTTTCAATTCACTGAGAGAATTACTACAGTAGAACGTCGTTTATCCGAACGTTTATTATCCGGAGCGTCAAATATCCGGACCAGTTTTTTTTTTTTTTTTTTTATCAACCACATGTACTGTGATGCACATATACTGTATGAATACGAAAAATAAGTGATTATTTTCCACAATAAAGGTAAAATTGCGACATTTGTCACCTATTTTGCTCGTTCTTCACGCACGTGTCCCGCATGTGATGATTTTCAATATTCGTATAGTGTCCGGTTGCATATACTGCATGGATCGCTTCGGTTTTCGGTTATCCGAACAATCGCGTATCCGAACGGTGTCCGGTCCCAATTGAGTCGGATAAACGACGTTCTACTGTAGTAAAGATCCATGTTAAGGGAGGTAATTACTAATAAATGAAATTCCTATTAAGGTCCATGTAATGGGAAGTAGTTACTAATGCATTTATTTGCAACCTAGTTAAAGATCTATGACTTCAATATTTAGAACTACGATTTGAAAGCAATAACGCTCTACACCGGATTAGAAAGGAAGTACATAGAGAAAACACGTGCTAATTATAATTGACCAATCATAGAAAGAGTTCAGGAAAAACATCGCATACGTCGGTTTCTAAAAGGTCATAGCTAATAGAAACATGTGGAACAGAAGTTTATAGGATTCTAGAAAAGACAACTTAAAAGGTATAAATATGGGTAAAATGAGTTGGTTATGGTCCTTGAGCTGTTGTAGGTCCTAAGACCTCCCGGGTACGCTATTCTGCCTCAACTAGGCACCCGGGTGGAAACGATCACTAGAGGAAGTAATTAGGCTAAATGAATTGCAAAACAAAATTCCTGTGGGTGTGTTCAAGGGAATGCGAGTGCTTTCCCATTGCACAGAGCGGAGTTGAAAAAGCTTCCACGTCCCTGTCGATGATCCATGCGCTGTTCCACAAGGGACCGTTACACTAATGGCGATTCCTGCACGGTTAGTTTGGTACAACATAGGAAAATGGCGGAGGCTCCCGGTGTACTCGGCCTCTGGCCATGCATTCTAGTCCATGCGCCCGGAGTGCCAGATATATCGGAAATAGCAATGCTTTACATAGGCATTGACTTGGATCTCTTCCAGACAGAACGGTTCTGTTCAAGCAGGCTTACACACCTAGAGCTCTAAGAGCCTTCTGCTCAGCTCTTTGGACAATCACACGGTCCTAGACCTAGAGTTGTTGAGGTCCATAAGTCTTTGAGTACTTAATATCTTTGAAGTCAAATATTAGTGAAGGCAAAGGTTATGTGAAGAAGTTGTTCAGTTGTATCTGTATATTTAAGTGTTATTACGTTGTGGTTCCGCAAGGTTGTCATTGCCGGAAGTGGTAATAAATGTAAGCACTCCACTACCTATAAAATGCTTCCTAATATCATGCGACTCAAATAGCCTCTGACAACCAGTCCAACTCCTGGCCTTCACGTGTGGCTCAGATATTGAGTCTGGCGGAACTGTTTTCACTTACAGGAGAAGGGGCGTTGGTGAGTAACTGACGTGTTAACCAGTAAGCTTTGGATAGAAGGGTCTCGAAGCCATTGCTGGCTACCTAATTAAGAGAAGGAAAACTCTGAATTCAAATCAGCTATGCCTAATCATTGGAAATGCATCGAGAGATAACCCTGAGGAAAAAGCAGGAGCCGGTGACCCTAAGGCGGTTTGCAGCACCCAGCGCTACAACCTGACAGAGCCTGACACGCTGCTGACCCCAAACTGTATCGCACTTGTCGTTCCCTTGGATACATCACCTGCGTGGAGGGGGGGGGGAATTATGTGTGGTTGACATCATTCCGACCACATCTAATGCCCAGGCATTCATCTTATCATCTATGTTATGATGCATTGTAGCTTCGCGACTGTAGGAAGCCATACGTATACATTACGTTGTAGATTTATAATTTCAGTGGTTTTGTAAGAATATATGTTTAGTAATGCAGTATTGCGAATTTTTTGAATTCATGTTTTGAAAGAGCTCATAAAAAGGAAGAATAAAGTCTAAAAGTGTTTAAAAGTGTATTCTAGTCATTTTATATTTCCTCTTTCAAGCGATTCTTTTTGTGAAGTTATATTTACATAAAGGAAAAATTAGCATTGTATTGTAAACACAATCGTTAATATGAACTCTTCACTAATTAGGCACAAAAACAGTAATCGTCCCAGTAATAACTAAAAATCTATTTAAAGATATGTGCTAAGGGAAGTAATTACTAATACTTTTATGGTATATACTGTTATTGTTTTGCTACCAAGTTATATTTAATAAAAGTAATTACTAATACATATATTTGCTATAAGGTTATATCTAAGGGAAATAATAACTAATAAGTTCATTTGTTATAAAGATCTATTTAAGAAAAATATTACAATATAGATAAGAAGTAAATATTCATAAATTTATTAGCTACAAGGAGGTGTAAACAGGCTATAGTTATCAATAATACAATCCGGCACATATAACAGTGTGACCATTGAAACTAATGAATTATTTGCAAAGGGAACCTATTTAAGGGAATCGAAGTAAAGTTCCCTTTCAGACCTTGTGGTCTATAGGGCAGATGATGTTACGGTCATCTGTTTCTGTGGCCCACCGTTAAAGATGGTTTACTTTTCCCTAACTAATGTCAAGTACCCATTATAGCTGGATGGACCTAGAGGCGACCCAAAGAACCCGAAAGTAAAATCCCAGTCTTCAACAGGGTTTGAACCCGGGTCCCCCGGTTCGGAAGCCAAGCGCTTTACCACTCGGCCACTGCGACTCCAGTTTAGGGATGTAGTTACTGATATGATACTTGCTATAGCGACCTTATTAAGGATTACAATATACATTCATTTTCATTATGTATTCCTTTACCTAAACTTATAAATCTATTGCAGAAGTCACGATTGATAGTGTTTGTCATAGGTTTATATGATTTTGTGAATAAAAAAACAGAATACACCAACTTGTATCAATGCTAACTTTTCCATACTTTTCCATATGTTTTTACAATCTGCTGTAACATTATGTGGCTTCATGTCAGTGGATTCCTGTAACATTTTGATTAATGCAGCAGTCATTGTTGTTATCAGATTTTGTGACTCGTCGACATCTTGTAAACAGTTTGTGCTGACTAGAAACATGAATTGTTAGTTTTAGTCTATTTTGAATGTTTATTATTCAATGTTTTATTGAAATGTTATCCGACGAAATCAATTTGAAATGAAATGTAGGTTTATTAAAATAGAAGGCAATTCTCATGACTAGAGAGATACGTGTTCTATAAATAATATACCGAAACAATATACTAATTTATATTTAACTCTCTCCTGCGACCTTACTTCCGTTCAGACTTAAATCATGTTCATTATTTACATTTTCACGCTCTACATTCACACAATTCACGAAAGTACAATCTCTCTATATTTCTTTTAGTGGCCCAACAATGGGGGACACCAACATGAAAAAGTCATGGAAAGATAACTCTTATTTCTGCAAGTCGGACTAGTGACTCCACGTAACTTTCGCGGTGACAGAGCGAGAGGGCGGAGTATGCTACGCCGTGGGTCGGCTCGTATGGCTTAATAAATAATTAATAAATAAAAAATAAATAATTACTGAATTATAGTCACAGCATGTCTACCGGACCTGTGTGTTGAGCACCTTGCTGTACGGAAGTGAAACATGGTCAACCTACTCATGGCAGGAAAAAAAGCTGAATGTCTTCCACCTCCGATGCCTAAGGCGGATCTTTAATATAAGGTGGCAAGATAAGATAACCAATGAGGAAGTGCTACGAAGAGCAGGGTGCCAGGACATACGCTCTGTTATCAGCAGCAGACGCCTTGGCTGGTTTGGCCACGTTCGTAGAATGCCAGTAGGTCGACTTCCACAGGACATCCTGTATGGCGATCTAATAGAAGGCAGGAGAGCCGCTGGTCGCTCACTTTTACGGTATACGGATGTATGCAAACGCGACATGAAGCTCTTCAAAATCGACACTAGAAACTGGGAAGAGGTGGCACTGGATAGATTTACATGGAGAGAGAGCATAAAAGAAGGGTTGCAGATGCCATACACAACAGAAGCAGAAAGAAGGGTGAAAATGCAACGGCGCCTGGTGATTACATATGCCCAACCTGCGATCGCAGCTGTGTACCAAGGATTGGCCTCTTTAGTCACACAAGAAGTTGCAAAGGGAAAAGATTGTATCTCGAGACGTTAAATGCCATGGAAGAAGTTACAGCAAGTACTGAGACATTGGTACTAAGAGATCTTTGATTATGGAACTTCATTTTCGATAGGACCATGTGTACGTGCTACGGAGAGATTGGCTAGTTATTGATGTGTGAGGTCATATCAGGTATAGAAGTGTTTTTTTTAATTTGATCTCATTTGTCGAATTAGATTTTGTAATTTGACTCTTTAAGTTTTTTTATATTTATCTCAGATGTAGAGCTAGATTTTCTACCCCTCAAAATGACAGTGAAAATGAAAAAAGAAAAAGGGACACAACTTACAGTACGGTAGAGACGTGTAGTAGTAAGCCAGGAATGACACCAGAGTTACTGCCCCTGAAACCACACAAAGCTTCACCAGTCGACTGGGTGACTGAAGAGAAACCCTAAACAAATATAAAGAAAGACCAAACAATTTTGTTAGCACGTTACATAAACATCGCATAATATGAAACAGCCTTCATCCATATACAAATCTTATCAATATCAGTTTGTCTAACCGTCAGGCAGGGCCGGCCTTAGATAATCAGACGCCCTAGGCTAAGTGAATTTAGTGGCCCATAATGAATTAGAAATAAAAGTTAACATTTTTTTTTTTGTAAATATAGGTAGTTTGTAGGAATGAGATTATCTATATTTACAAAAGCAAAAAAAAAATTCTAGTTTTCAAGAACCATATTAAAAAACAAACAAAAAAACAACTGATAATATGGTTCTCCGTAGACATTGGCTTTTTGTCAATGTGTGTGTGTTTAATGTTTTCTTGTACAAACTCTGATAAAGTCATTGACCTGAAGTAACGTTGGCCTGCTGAATTTTCAATTTTTAAAAAAAGAACGGTCAGAAGCCAAAATTTTAAATTATGAAATAGAAGATGTGGTTTAATTGTTTATATGTATGTATATTAACTGTGTCTATTCCTGTACATACATACATACATACATACATACATACATACATACACATACATACATACATACATACATACATACATACATACATACATACATACATACATACATACATACATACATACATACATACACACACACGCGCACGCACGCACGCACACACACACACACACACACGATAAGACTGGCAACTCTTTTGGTCCCTCCATTTTAATAGAAAAGCGAAATAGGTTTCCTCCCCTGCCAGCAAATATCACTGGTCTATACTACCAGACTTTGTATGGCCGTGAAACCTGTTTGCTCTATAAAAGGTTTCGGTTGTCTAGCCTTAGTTCGTTTGCCCGGGCTTGCCGGACGTTTTCTATAGAGTAACACGGGATACACGAACATGTATGGGGATGACTCTTTAATGTCAAGATGAACTATTTGATAGTATGGATATTAGCAGTTTATGTGGAGGATAATAATGATGGTATTAATCTAACTTAATGATATGGACAATTAATACAAATAATACTGGTGATAATGTCGAATGACTCCATCAATATATTTGGTCATTTCTTCCATCAATATGTTTGGCCATTTTTTTCTTCAATATGTTTGGCCATTTCTTCCATCAATATGTTTGGCCATTATTTTCTTCAATATGTTTGGTCATTTCTTTCTTCAATATGTTTGGCCATTTCTTCCATCAATATGTTTGGCCATTATTTTCTTCAATATGTTTGGTCCTTTCTTTCTTCAATATGTTTGGCCATTTCTTCCATCAATATGTTTGGTCATTTCTTTCTTCAATATGTTTGGCCATTTCTTCCATCAATATGTTTGGCCATTTTTTTCTTCAATATGTTTGGCCATTTCTTCCATCAATATGTTTGGCCATTTCTTTCTTCAATATGTTTGGCCATTTCTTCCATCAATATGTTTGGCCATTTCTTCCATCAATATGTTTGGTCATTTCTTTCTTCAATATAATTGGTCATTTCTTTCTTCAATAAAATTGGTCATTTCTTTCCTTAATATGTTTGGTCATTTCTTTCATCAATATGTTTGGTCATTTCTTTCATCAATTTGTTTGGTCATTTCTTTCATCAATATGTTTGGTCATTTCTTTCATTAATATGTTTGGTCATTTCTTCCATCAATATGTTTGGTCATTTCTTCCATCAATATGTTTGGTCATTTCTTCCATCAATATATTTGGTCATTTCGTTCATCAATTTGTTTGGTCATTTCTTTCATTAATATATTTGGTCAGTTCTTCCATCAATATGTTTGGCGATCTCTTTGGCAAGATTAAAGGAGGACGGCGTCAAAGAGCTGCCTCTCGGTAGCTCAACAAAGATGAAATAATGCGCCATTTCGCCCTCATCGGCTTAGAGTAGTGATCGCAAACTACGGATCGCGATCAGCTTTCTATTCTTTGAAACCTTGACCGAACGAAATGTCCAAGGCAAGCAATGAATACCTTTGATTAATTTGCCTTGAAATAGACGTGAGACAATGACCTATAGAACAGAGGTAAAGATACAACAACAATAGCGCTGATAGTAGCCAGCAGACGTGTATCGTTATGTAAGCCACATCGCTATTTCGGCGGGCATCAATTCGACAAAGTAACATAGGAATATAGAGGTATATAGGTACACATTTTTTTCTTCTAAATTTATTGTTTTCCCATTTTAGTTGACATCAGGACTTCAATGTGACACCATCGATTATCGAAATAGACTCTCTGTGGTCAATGCTGTATAAAGCACAAGTTCAAATTGATGAACAGTCTGCAGTATGGGCTTAGTTCTTCACTTGTTCTTGTGATGGTGTTGGCCCAGAACTTTCATAACATGAAATCCTCCCATACAAACATAAGCCCATACAAACATAAGCCCATACAAACATAAGCCCACTCCAACATCTCCTGCGTAATTGTCGAAGCCCACAACATAGCTACAACAGCAAAAAGTCATTACATTCCCAGCGTGCATTTTTAGCCGGGCAACATAGTACCGAGTGACAACGTTTGAAAACGTTTTGCTTCGCTGTTTCTGTTTCGCTTCGCTGTTTCTGTTTCTCTTCGCTGTTTCTGTTTCGCTTTGCTGTTTCTGTTTCGCTTCGCTTCTGTTTCGCTTCACTGTTTCTGTTTCGCTTCACTGTTTCTGTTTTGCTTCGCTTCACTGTTTGTGTTTCGCTTCACTGTTTCTGTTTCGCTTCACTGTCTCTGTTTCGCTTCACTGTTTCTGTTTCGCTTCGCTGTTTCTGTTTCGCTTCACTGTTTCTGTTTCGCTTCACTGTTTCTGTTTTGCTTCGCTGTCTCTGTTTCGCTTCGCTTCTGTTTCGCTTCGCTGTTTCTGTTTTGCTTCGCTGTCTCTGTTTTGCTTCACTGTTTCTGTTTCGCTTCACTGTTTCTGTTTCGCTTCGCTGTCTCTGTTTCACTTCACTGTTTCTGTTTCGCTTCGCTGTTTCTGTTTCACTTCACTGTTTACTGAACTAAATCATTTCTTTGTTAGAAGAGTGCTCACGAAGTGGAGAAAACGAACGATCCCTCTACTTCTAATTGGAAGCTACAATGAAAAAGAAGCACATTTTATGTTTGATGTATCTTACCGTGTCCAAGTTCCATCATCCTTGAAGTTGTGACTTGAATAGAGGTATTGTAAAAATAAGTACATAAAGAGTTATTAAAGACAGACAACAATTTTAACTTCACTACATCCCAACTGATTCAGCAATGTAAGATACAGCACTCATTTTTCAATTTTTTAGGACACTTGGACAATGTATTTAGTGTTTACTATTCCAAGTGGGCAAAAACTAGAACCTCGTGGGTAGACACGTTTCTCGAAAACGGCTCTGACGATTTTCCTAGAAATTTGATAGTTGCTGTATATTGCAGTGAAAAGAATTATTAGCTAATGGGCCACACTGGGAAAACTCTAGTTTGACCATTACAATTTTTTAAAAGTATAAAATAAATATTTAAATTTGGCTATAGGACTAGAAATCTTGAACGGACTCTACGACTTCGGATGTTTCCGTATCTAGTCGTTATTCATTCGTGAGCTTAGTAATGAACGTTTAAGAACGTTTGGTGCATCGTCTACTAGTAGTCTAGATCTCAAGGCCTACCATTGGAATATTGTTAGGCGCTTCCGAGCTGTGTCTTATGCAGATAAGCCAAAAGGGAAGTAACTCTCAAAGAACGAAATCAATACGTGAGAGAAGCTAACAGTAGAATTTAGTCAACGCTGATAGCGAATGTCCGAACAAAAGTTTAAATATAAACGAAAGGAACAGTCGAATGTCGACAAGCTAAATCTCTACGTTCCCAGAGGCCTAGACTAGTAGCAGAAGTGCCATTATTCATTTATTGGAATAAATATAATGATTAGAGAATGGAATGGGCTGCCTTACTCAGCCAAGAAAACCAACGACTTAGAAGAAATCGATTAACTTGCATGACTAGATTGACACATGAAAGGCGTAGGGCATAATTATCTTCTTTTTTTTTTAAGTAACGTCTGTAATATATAAGATAAGAAGATAAGATAAAACTAGATCTAGATCCAACTCTATCAAAAGACGTCAAAAGTCAGTTTACTCACATTTCGTTATTCTTCCTAAAATCCTAGTCTTGTTTTTTACATCATTGTCTCTAAGACAAAACTTTCCCCCTTCTACGAAACAAATAACTAATTCCTAATCGTGCCATAACATTATTAGTATATATACATACTAGCCTGACATTACCCGCGGCCTGCGGGTCTAAGTTTGTGTTTACTAATCTAGTAGATTGGATTTAGATGTATGTTAAATTTAGCTAATGATCCTTTCAAGTTTTTTCTCTTTCGCTACGAAAATAAAATTAGTTTTGCGAAAATGGGTTTACCCGAGGCCGAAACATTCGTCTGAATTCGCAGATATATAGAACGATGTTATGTAAAAATGCTTTTGAATCACAAATTTGAAGGTCAATTTTATAACCTAATGAAATGAATAGACTATCTTTTGTATTTTCATGTGTCAAAGTAAAAAACTATATGTGCAAAGTGTAGTTTTTAAAATTAGATCTAAATCTAGATCCTTTCGATCTTTTCTCATGTCAACATTGTAAACAAAGCCTTGATCCATATAATACTATAGATTTAATAGAGTCGGTCAACTTTTTTTTTGAGGGTCTTAAGTTTGTTTTAGGGCTACAATACATACACTACGGTCCAAGTTAGTACCCAACGAACATTTCTGCCAAGTTTTATCAAGATTGGTCAATCGGTTTTTATTTCTATTCGCCACATACATACATATATACATACATACATACATACATACTGTTACGTATCTTGACCTGTAGGTTGTCTGCCCCTTTGTGTAATAAGTTTTTTTTTTATTTTATTCTTCAAGAGTCAAGCCACACAGACAGTGACCGGTCCTTGACCTATGTGTGTACCTCTGGTTGAAAGGAGGGTGGTTTTTTTTCTTTTCTTCTGTCTCTTTGAAGAGCGTTCTAGATCTGGGTGTTGATGACTTTCTGTTCTAGAAATTACTAGATATCGACGCGTGGTAGATTATATAAAGACCGCTCGCGTAACGTTGACGGACAGACATACGGAGACAGCCGTGAGACAGAATAGCGGAGACATTGCGTGACCCGTGCGTGGTATACCACTTGATCGTGTAAGTTAAGATTTTTTCTTTTTTCCAAGGCCTTGCTTGCTTGTATTTGTAATTACATTTTCAAACTCTTGTATTGTAATATTTTTACATGCCATTTTTGTAAAAGGGTTTTGGTCAACCTTCCCATTTTGTATTGAGTAAATGTTTGTTTATTTTTCTTGCTTTATGTGATTCAGTTAAAAGTACTATTCGAGTTATATTTTATTAAACATTAAGTTGATATTTTACCTTCCGATTTCTTGTGTCATTTTTTTTTGTTATTCATTGTAAGTCTTTGATTAAATTCAGACTTAAGATAAGTGACACAACTACCTTTTTTCTCTTGTCACGTTCCCCTAGGCAAGCCATTTAAAAGTAGAATTCAATTCGTAATACGTGACAATACATACATACATACATACATACATACATACATACATACATACATACATACATACATACATACATACATACATACATACATACATACATACATACATACATACATACATACATACATACATACATACATACACAAATACATAGATATAAAACGCCTTTATTTCTACTTTATAAAGTAGATTTATAAATTCGCTTAACCAGGATTTTTTTCTTGGGGGAGGGGGGGGGCTTTGGCAGGGTAAAAAGTAGTCTTTCTAGAGGATGTATAAAGGAGGTATAAAATACTCGGAAAGACACAAAGATAAAGGCACATTCCTCATTCCATATGCTAGGACAAATTTGTACAAATGCTCCTTCTTCCCTATTGCTATCAGAGCATGGAATGGGTTGCATTTTAACCCTTCTGCTGCTGGTATATGCAATCCCTTCCTTTAGGCTCTCTCCATGTGTCCAGTGCTACTTTTTCCCAGCTGCTAGTCACCTGCTAGTGTCGATTTTAAAAAGCTTTATTTTGCGTTTGCTTACATCCGTAAACCGTAAAAGTGGGCGACAAGCGGTTCTCCTGTCTACTGTTAGATCGTCCCACAGAATGTCTTGTGGAAGTCGATCTACGAACGTGGCCAAGCCAGCCAAGGCGTCTGCTGCTGATAACAGAGCGGATGTCCTGGCATCCTGCTCTTCGTAGCACTTCCACATTGGCTATCTTATCTTGCCACCTGGTGTGAAATTACGTTTTGATTTGTTTATAGTTACAATGTTTTTTTTGCGGTAATGCACAAATTGTAAGACAAATTTCCTTACGGACAATAAAGATTATTATTATTGATCAGGGCGATCATTATTATTATTACTTTAAAGGCGTATATTTGTTTTTTATGGTATAAATAATTTATGCACATCTGTCTATTTGTAACAATGAAATATTAAATACTAAAGAGCGTTATTGAAAATTTGACTTCATTCATAATACCTGGTGACCTAGCCTCGCACGGTTGAATGATTTTTCTAAGAAACCTTAATACTCTATCACCGCCACTCATTGATCAGGGAACATGAAATGCAACAAGATACCTGTGTGTAGTCGCTGAATGAACTCTTTATGTTGTGTCTGTTGTATTTATGTGTATTTTTCTGTTGTGTTGTCTTTATATGAGAAAAGAGTCCTTGTAATCACAACAAATTTCCGTAAGGATCAATAAAGCTGTCTTAGTATCAGTCTTAGTCTTAGTCTCAGTCTTAGTCTTAGTCTTAGTCTCAGTCTTAGTCTCAGTCTCAGTCTTAGTCTTAGTCTTAGTCTCAGTCTTAGCCTCAGTCTTAGTCTTAGTCTTAGTCTTAGTCTCAGTCTTTACCCAAACTTATTTTGGAAACATTTTTGTAATGACGAAAAGAAGCGATGGGGAAACCAAACTTCCAATCCGAGAAAATTTGCTTCTATATTCTTTTGGTTCTTATATCTTATCACAACGGCAGCGGAATAGACATTTAAGACCACAAGAAAATCCGCTGCCGAGAACAGACGCAGACGGCGAAAAGAGAATCTTAATCGACCACCGGCGACTATGGTTATGCTTGCCCTGGTGTGGTTAACTTTGTAGGTCACAGCTGGGGGCTGCGCAGCCACTTGATTTGCTGCATTCCTCATTAATCTTAAGACTCGAAAACAAGCCTTATATATATATATATATTGTAATGACACGATAACGACTAGTATACCAATACCATGGCTTTGTTCGACAACATTAGACTACAGTAAACAGTGAATGATACCAGCACGTCTCGCATAACACTGATACACACAGACACATACTGGACATGAAACACACACACTGGGCATGACCTTCTGACACGCTGGACGCACGCAGAAGATCAACTCAGTTACACTACATACATATATCTTATAAAATGTTATTGTATAAGGTAATTTGAATAAAAAGATATTTCTAAGAGCGCCTATAGTCTAGAAACACAGTTTCTCGTGTGATTTTTCCATTGCAGCTTTAGCGTAAAACAACTGGTGTATTATTGGCTTGGAAGAAAGTCTTTGCAGTGTAACTTCTCAAATGGGTGCGATCAGACATTTAATATTTTATCTTCTTATCTTATCTTATATAATACAGACATTACTTCAAAAGAGAAGATGATTACATCCTACGCGTCATGCATTTAGTCATGCATATTAACCAATGACTTAAATTCTGCCAAGTCACTGGTTTTTCTGGCTAGCTCAGGCAACCCATTCCATGCTCTAATAGCACTAGGGAAGAAGGAGTATTTGTACAAATTTGTCCTAGCATATGGGAGGAGGAATGTGCCTTTATTTTTGTGTCTTTCAGAGTATTTTATTAAATTTTGTTTTTGTATTTGAAGATTATGGTTCAGTGTTTTATCTGTAATTGCTACTTAACTTTTGAGTCTTCTGACCTGAAGGCTTTCTAAATTTAGTGATTTTACTAATGGTGTTACTCTAGTCAAATGTGAATATTCATTTGTTATGAATCTCACTGCTCTATTTTGTGTTTGTTCCAGTTTCTTGATGTTTTCTTGAGTTGAGGGGGTCCCACACGGTGGATGCATATTCTATTATTGGCCTAACCAAGGTTAAATAACATTTTAGTTTTATGTTCTTATTTGATTTATAGAAATTTCTTTTAATAAACCCTAATGCTTTGTTGGATTTTTTTTATAGTTTCATCAATATGAGGATTCCATGACAGTTTTTCATTTATTATAACACCTAGGTATTTTGCGTTTTTAGTCTGTGTTACTGGTTTGCCATGAATAAGATAAGTGGAATTAATTTGTTTTAGTTTTTTTGTTACTTTTAACAACTGACATTTTTCTGGGTGGAAAGACATTGTCACGTATTACGAATTGAATTCTACTTTTAAATGGCTTGCCTAGGGGAACGTGACAATAGAAAAGGAGTTGTGTCACTTATCTTAAGTCTGAATTTAATCAAAGACTTACAATGAATAACAAAAAAAAAATGACACAAGAAATCGGAAGGTAAACTATCAACTTAATGTTTAATCAAATATAAAGTTACAAGAAAGAAAAATAAACATTTACTCAATACAGAATTGATGTGTTGACCAAAACCCTTTTACAAAAATGGCATGTAAAAATATTACAATACAAGAGTTTGAAAATATAATTACAAATACAAGCAAGGCCTTGAATAAAAAAAAAACTTACACGATCAAGTGGTATACCACGCACGGGTAACGCAATGTCTCCGCTATTCTGTCCCACGGCTGTCTCCGTATGTCTGTCTGTCAACGTTACGCGAGCGGTCTTATATAATCTACCGCGCGTCGATATCAAGACAAATCTAGGAATTTCTCGAAACAAATACGTCATCAATTTCCCAGATCTAGAACGCTCTTCAAAGAGACAGAAAAAAAAACACCCTCCTTTCAACCAGAGGTACACACACAGGTCAAGGACCGGTCACTGTCTGTGTGGCTTGACTCTTGAAGAATAAAATAAAAACTTATTACACAAAGGGCAGACAACCTCCCCGTCTCTCGACCGCAACAGGTCAAAGAAAAAAAAACAATGCCTAGATACGTAACACCTCCCTCCTAAAAATAAAAAGTTTACATTTCCACGAAATGGAAATCTTTTTAGAATTACAAAAAATATTTACATTACAGAATGTATTTATCATGATATATATATATATAAAATATACATCAAAATACTTTTTACACTCTAGATAAGGCATCGGCGATAACATTTTCGCTGCCTTTTATGTGTTTAAGATCTAGGTTGTACTCTTGTAAAAATAAACTCCACCTGAGAAGTCGTTGGTTCTTGCCAGACATTTTGTGGATAAATGTAAGGGGATTGTGGTCAGTAAATACAACCAGTGGCCATCTGGACCCACTGATATAAAAATCAAAGTGTTGTATAGAAAGAATCAACCCAAGACATTCTTTTTCCACAGTAGAATAATTTCTTTGATGTCTATTAAATTTCTTGGAAAAGAAACAAATAGGATGCTCTACTTGGAAATTATCTTCTTGGTAAAGGACTGACCCAACACCTGTGTCACTGGCGTCAATAGCTAACCTAAAAGGTTTTCCGAAGTCAGGAGCCATCAAAATGGGGGAGCTAGATAATATCTGCTTGATTTGGTTAAAGGCTTTCTGACATTCATCCGTCCAAGTAAATCGGACGTTCTTTCTCAGGAGGTTTGTTAAAGGACTGGCAATGACAGAAAAATTTTCGCAAAATTTTCTATAATATCCAGACATTCCCAAAAATCTTCGGAGTTGTTTCCGATCAGCAGGGATAGGGAAAGCTTGGATAGCTTCTACTTTGGCCATTACAGGTTTCACCTGGCCTTGTCCTACAATATGGCCTAAGTATTGGATTGAAGCCTGGCAAAAACCACTCTTACTCAGGTTTACAGTAATTTTTGCATGTAACAGTTTAGTAAAAAGACAATGCAGTTGTTTACAATGGCTAGAAAAATCTTGGCTAAAAATTACTACATCGTCTATGTATGCGTGGCAATTCTCCATGTCAGCAAGCAGGGCATTTATCATTCTCTGGAAAGTGGCAGGAGCATTCTTCATGCCAAATGGCATCACTTTGTATTGGTACAAACCATCAGGGGTGACAAAGGCGGAGATTTCCTTTGCCCTATCAGTCAGGGGAACCTGCCAATAACCTGAAAGTAGGTCTATTTTGGTGATGTACTTAGCGTCACCAATACGATCTATGAGATCGTCTATCCTAGGGATAGGAAACGAATCGGTCTTTGTTACAGCATTTACCTTACGGTAGTCTGTACAAAAACGATAAGTCTTGTCCTGTTTAGGTATCAAGACACATGGGGAGCTCCAACTACTGGAACTTGGTTCAATGAGGTCATTTTCAAGCATATACTTGATTTCTGACCTAAGTATGGCAAGTTTTTCAGGGTTGACCCTGTAAGGATGCTGCTTGACTGGAGTAGCCTCGCCAACATCTACATCATGCATTATAACATTAGTCTGTTTTGGTACATCAGAAAAAATGTCATTAAATTCATTAATGAGTTTCATGATAACTGGCCTTTCTGTCGAAGACAGATGAGACAGTTTTACATCCAAATTCTGTAATACAAAAGAATTAGGTATTTTGTATTGTCCAAATTTCTCCTTTACAATATCATCATCAATAGGAGAAACATGGCTATTTGAACAACTTTTGACTGTATTTAAAACACAATTACTCTTCTCTGAGTGATCTGGCCGAGATACATAAGGCTTCAGCATGTTTATATGACATAACTGAGTCTTTTTCCTACGGTCAGGGGTTTTGATTGTATAATTGAGGTCACTAATTTTGGTCTCCATTTCATAGGGACCAAAATATCTAGCTTGCAAGGGTTGACCTGGTATGGGCAAAAATACAAGCACCTTATCCCCGGGAGAAAATTCTCTAACACGGGCCTTTCTATCATACCAGCGTTTCATGCTGGATTGGGTGTTTTGTAAGTTATTTTTGGCCAGAACACAAGCATCATAAAGTCTAGTTTTAAACTTAATTACATAGTCTAAAAGTCCTTCAGTGGCTGTTGGTGACAACAAAGTCTCTTTTATACATTTCAAGGGACCGCGCACCGAATGGCCAAAGACTAAGTCAAAAGGGCTGAATCCCAACGATTCCTGGACGGATTCACGGGTTGCAAACAGCAGCATGTGGATTCCTTCGTCCCAGTCTTTTTCGTGCTCAAAGCAATAGGTTCGGATCATGTTCTTGAGGGTCTGATGGAATCGCTCAAGAGCGCCTTGCGACTCGGCATGATACGCACTCGACATGCAGTGTTTGATGCCCAACTGAGTCATGACTTGCTTGAAAAGATTGGCCGTGAAATTCGTTCCTTGGTCCGATTGGATGGACTTTGGTAGACCAAATAGAGTAAAGAACTTGATTAAGGCCTTTACAATGTTTGATGCTTTTATGTTCCTTAGAGGAATAGCCTCAGGAAAACGAGTTGAAGCACACATAATGGTCAACAGGTATTGGTTGCCAGCTTTTGTCCTTGGGAGAGGACCAACACAGTCAATAAGTACTCTGCTGAAAGGTTCTTCAAAGGCTGGAATCGGCTTCAGAGGAGCAACAGGGATCTTTTGATTTGGCTTGCCAACCATCTGACAGGCATGACAGGATCGGCAGTACTGGATGACATCTTTCTTCAAACGTGGCCAGAAGAAGTGTGACATAATCTTGTGGTATGTCTTGTGGATGCCGAGATGACCTGACATTGGTGTGTCATGAGCCAGATTCATGATGTACGCTCGGTATCTTTCTGGTAACACGATTTGATGGCATATTCTCCATTCTTCTTCGTTGGATGCGTCTGGAGGTTTCCATTTCCTGAAGAGCATATCATCTTGGATGTAGTAGCACGTTGATGCTAGCTCTGCCTCTTGTGATGTCATTGCGGTTTCTCGGAGTTTGGCGAGCTCTGGATCCTTCTTTTGGTCCTCAATCAACTGTTTTCGAGTTGATGCCGGCTTTTCAGAATTTGGCGTTGGTTCTTCTTCAAGAGAAGCAAAGAATGTGGTGCTCAAGTCCACATCATCTTGGTAACTGTTGGCTTTGATGACGTTTTCTTCTTGAGATGCTTTCAACCTCATTGCCCTTGTTACTGCACACGCTGGATATAACTCTAGGTCTTCCTCGGGTGTGGCAGATAAGTCGGGTGTTTGAGTGACGATGGGTTCGGCTATCACCTTTCCACCTGCTAAGTCATTGCCTAACAGCAACGAGATGCCTTCCAATGGTAATGTTGGTCGGACACCTACAACAACCGGTCCAGTAATGAGATTTGACTTTATGTCGATTAGATGTAGAGGCACATCTATACATCCAAGCTCTACGCCTCGTAACAGGATGCTCTTCCCAGTCGATGATGATTTAGACAAGGGCAAGATACCCACTAAAAGTAACGATTGTGAGGCACCTGTGTCTCTCAAAATGGTGATAGGTCGTAGACTTGTAGAATCACCGGGTAGTGATACAAATCCTTCCGAAATGAAAGGCTTAAAATCCTCTAATAAAACATCAATTTTGGTTGATGCAGACTGGACTTGGGTCGAACTCTCGCTGGAGTCATTGACATCTCTAGGAGACGCAGTGGAGAAACTCTTTCTTGAGTCAGTAGAACATCTTGTGGATGTATTTGGAGAACTCTTGATGGAGTCATTGGAACATCGGGGTGATGTCTTATGGGAACTCTTGATAGAGTCATGGGAACATCGGGATGATGTATTATGGGAACTCTGGATAGAGTCATTGAAACATCGGGGTGATGTATTATGGGAACTCTGGATAGAGTCATTGGAACATCGGGGTGATGTATTATTGGAACTCTGGTTAGAGTCATTGGAACATCGGGGTGATGTATTAGGTAAACTCTTGTTTGAGTCATTGGAACATCGGCTTGATGTATTTGAAAAACTCTTATTTGAGTCATTGGAACATCGGCTTGATGTATTTGAAAAACTCTTGTTTGAGTCATTGGAACATCGGCTTGATGTATTTGAAAAACTCTTGGTTGAGTCATTGGAACATCGTAAAGATGAATTTGAAGAACTCACTGTTGAGTCATTTGAACACCGTGGAGACATTTTCGGAGAGTCTTGTACAGTCAATACATTTGAAACAGGTGGTGTCGAGGTATTCTTGATATGACTTGAGGATGAGGGAGTAAACCTCGACGACCACTGTACTGTGCAAGCGCTGACTTTTGAAGGAGCTTTTTCGTTTCTCTTCCTCAGTTTCCAACAATCGTCAACTTTATGGCCTTCTCGTTTGCAGTAGGAACAAGTAGCTTTACTTGTAGTAGGTTTTCTGTCATTTGTACTGCTGTTCTTGATGGAGTTGCTAGCAATGGACTCAGGCTGTTTGACTTGTTTTGGCTTGACATCCGTCGTATACTTGGCAAATTGATGTGATATTATATAATCGTCTGCCAACACTGCAGCCTTGTGCACATCTTCCTCGCCACGATCAGCTATATGCGTACGGACGTCCAGCCGCACACAACTCTTGAACTCTTCCATCAGCATTAGGTTCTTGAATTTTGCAAAGTCGGTGCCGATTTCCCTGGAAGTGAGCCATTTCTCAAAGCGTCGCTCCTTTTCCCGCAGGAATTCTACATGGGTTTGGCCATCCGATTTGCAACAATCCCTGAACTGCTTTCGGTAAGCTTCCGGAACAAGTTCATATGCCTTAAGAATTAAGGCCTTAACAACATTATAATCTTTTTGTTGTTCAATGGTCAAAGAACAAAATACCTCTGCAGCTCTACCAGTCAAAACTGTTTGCAGCAAAGTGGGCCACAAAGTTTCAGGTACATTAAAATTTTTCACAGCAAGTTCAAATTGTGGAAAATAATTGTCAATTGTGGCTTCATTAAAGCGTGGAATTATTTTCAAAAATTTTGTTGCTTCAGCAGTATGACTGGCAGGGGAAGAATCTGGTCTTACATTAGCAGCTAACTCTAATTTTTTAAATTCTATTTGTAATTTCATTTCCATTTCTTTCTGCTCTCTAGCCGCTGCAAGCTCTAATTCTTTTTGTTTAATTTCTCTCTGCTCTCTAGCCGCTGCAAGCTCTAATTCTTTTTGTGCGGCCTGTTGTTTAATTTCCTTCTCTTTTAAAGCTAACTGGGCTTCTATTTCCATTTGTTTTAATTTTATCTGAAGTTCTAAATCTGATTTACCCTCATCGGGTCTAAGGGTTTCTAAAAGGTCTTCAGAAAACACTTCCTCGTCTACATAATGGATTACAATGTTATCTCTGATTTCTTGTTTAAGGGCATTTGATTTTATTTTTAACCCTAAATGTTTATAAATAAGGACCAGTTCCTTCCTAGTAAAAGCATCAAGCTCTTCCACAGAGGGATTTGCAAGAAAAACCTGAATATCCATGACTAACTAGCAACTATTACAAGCAAAAATATGTATACAATGTAAATATACAGTACAAAATCAGTACACAAAAAAAAAAACCTTAAGAGAGTTTGGTCAATACTATTGATACTTTACTTCCGACTCTTTGAACCAAAAAAAATTTTGTTAAAGTCAACTTCGCCTTTACAAAATTACTCAAGTAAGACGAAAATAGGTTCAGAAAAATATCCCGGACGAGCCCCCAAACTTCTTTTGTCACGTATTACGAATTGAATTCTACTTTTAAATGGCTTGCCTAGGGGAACGTGACAATAGAAAAGGAGTTGTGTCACTTATCTTAAGTCTGAATTTAATCAAAGACTTACAATGAATAACAAAAAAAAAATGACACAAGAAATCGGAAGGTAAACTATCAACTTAATGTTTAATCAAATATAAAGTTACAAGAAAGAAAAATAAACATTTACTCAATACAGAATTGATGTGTTGACCAAAACCCTTTTACAAAAATGGCATGTAAAAATATTACAATACAAGAGTTTGAAAATATAATTACAAATACAAGCAAGGCCTTGAATAAAAAAAAAACTTACACGATCAAGTGGTATACCACGCACGGGTAACGCAATGTCTCCGCTATTCTGTCCCACGGCTGTCTCCGTATGTCTGTCTGTCAACGTTACGCGAGCGGTCTTATATAATCTACCGCGCGTCGATATCAAGACAAATCTAGGAATTTCTCGAAACAAATACGTCATCAATTTCCCAGATCTAGAACGCTCTTCAAAGAGACAGAAAAAAAAACACCCTCCTTTCAACCAGAGGTACACACACAGGTCAAGGACCGGTCACTGTCTGTGTGGCTTGACTCTTGAAGAATAAAATAAAAACTTATTACACAAAGGGCAGACAACCTCCCCGTCTCTCGACCGCAACAGGTCAAAGAAAAAAAAAACAATGCCTAGATACGTAACAACATGCTCCAATTTGATTCCCATTTCTGTAATTCATCTAATTCTTTTTGTAAAATATCTGTGTCTTGTTTTGTTTTTATTGTTCTATATATTATGCAATCGTCTGCAAATAATCTGACTTTTGTTCCTGAACTATTGCAATTTGGTTAATCATTTATGTAAATTAAAAATAGTAGTGGACCCAAGACTGTTCCTTGAGGTACACCTTAGTTTACTGTTATTGGTGTTGATTTAGAGCCATTTATTATTACAGTTTGTTCTCTCCCTATCAGAAAATCTTTAATCCACTGATGCAGTGGACCATTAATGCCAAAATATTTTAATTTTTTAAGCAAACTATGGTGGTGAACTTTGTCAAAAGCCTTAGAAAAATCTAGTAAGATAGCATCTATTTGTTCACTATTATTCTACTTTATTATATAGATAATACAGATGTTACTTCAAAGAGGACACACACTGGGAAAACAAGCTACCAATGTGGCAAGGCAGGAATCTGCAAGGAAAGAGGAAAGTGGGCAGACCCGAGAAGAACTGGTCAGTCCTCAGTGAAGCTGAGGGAACTGGAACGACATGGGAGCAGACGAAGAAAGCTGCTCAGAACTGAGGTGGAGAGGATGTGGTTACGGCCTTATGCTCCCCTGGGGGAGTGCACAGGATTCAGAAGAAGAAGATTTAATATAGTAGTCAATGTATGGAATCTAGGAATGTCAGGACTGAGTTCTGGCCAGCCTGGGTCTCCTGTTTACTGTAGAGGAGAAGGGGGGCAATTCAGGTTGTTGACTTCAAAACTGTTATTGTTTTGGGTTGTTTTGACTTGGTGAGATGTTTTTGTTGAAAATAATGTAACTCATAATAAGGCAGTGTGGTTTTGTTCCTAGTCCAGGACAGTTGGACTTTAGGATATAGATATAGTCTAAGTGTAGACTCTAATTATTTCTCTGTGTTGTCACTATTCAGTCTATGGAATATTAAGCTGATATATGTTTAATTGATACTGGATATTTCAAATGTCTGAACTGATTCTGTATTATAGTACAGATAATGTAATAAACATGTTATATGTCTGTGAGTTGGCATTCTGAATATTTGTTCTATCGTTGTATGCGTCGTTGTGGTATTGCCCAGGACTTGGGTACATTTAGTAATACACATACGTATATAAGAGAAGAAATGAGTCTTGACAAGGAACATTGAATGACAAGTTTTTTTTGTCCGCGCAGTATTTATTAGGGCTTTTTACGAAACTTCAGTTTCGTTACATATGAAATGAAGCAAAATCTCTAAGTTACAGGATAAATCGTGGAATTTACAACAAAGTAAAAGGTTACACTTTTCCTGCACGACTTGAACTCATTGCCTTAGTGTTCTATAGAAGGATTCATCAAATCCATTTTCTCTATAAAAGTCAGAGCATTACAGTATATAAATGTAAAATCTATATTATCAATGTTAGGATTTATAGTCTAATAATTTAGAATTAAAAGAAACTATTTCTATGCTGTCTGTTGTCTATTTAAAAGAAAAAAGAACTTAAAGCTAAGAGAGGAACATCATTGAAAATAATTTTTTGGGGGGGGGGGGGGTGGGATGTCTGAACGAATAATAACAAAACTCTAGGTATAAGCTATAGACACCAAATCAGCTGTTTAATCTTACGCCATCTTGGTTGACAACAACAGTTACAAGGGATGTTACTCCCAAACACCGAGTGGTGCAGCCTATCAACATGGGGGGGGGGAGGGGGTTAGGGATGCTAAACATCATTATTAAAATATATGTCGATTATTGTCAATATAACAGTGTACTAAATCAACCTCTTTGACTAATCCAGCTATTGATTTAAATATTCATCTGTAAATAATAAGTAAATAAACATAAACTCTATACATTATGATAATAAGACTTGCCTTTGAGTCCGAAAATTAAAGAGGAGTACAGTATTTCACGTGGCTGAGCAGTCCTAGCTGTGACCTACATATTTTGCCACAACTAATGTAGACATAATCATTGTCCGCCGCCGGTCGATATATATTTTTTTCTTCGCCGCCTACTTCTGTCCTCGGCAGTGGCTTTTTTTTTAGGGGGGGGAGGGTCTTAAATGTGTATCCCGCGGTCTTTGTAAGTGATCTCCAGCTGTCTCGTTCACAAGCCGCCTGCAACCAGGTGCTCTCTGTGATAGTAAGTGTATGTGTTTTCTTTGAATGGCTTTGTTGAGGTCTCTAGGGTCTAGACCAATCCTTAATCCGCCTCTTTTCTTTTCAACAATAACAAGTGAGTTGACCCATGCAGTGGGATGATCTACTTTTTCTATGACACCCTCATCTTCCATTCTTCTCAATTCATTTTTTAATTCCTCACGTAGTGCCGCTGGGACTTTCCTTGCTGCGTGTACAACAGGTTTAATGTTGGAATTGACCTTTACAGTATATTCCTATTCCATGCAGCCTAAGCCAGTAAATACATCTGCGTAGCCTGAGAGTGTATCATCCTCTATAAAGTAAACTCTTCTGATTAAATTCATTTGTTGGCAGACTGGTAGACCCATAATTAGCTTTGAATGTGTCTTCACAATTTGAAATTCTATTATGACTGTCTTACTTCTAACAGTACATTTAATGTGTGTTTTGCCAACAACCATCAATGTTTCTCCACTGTGAGTAGTAAGTCTGGATGTCGATTGGAGAAGTTTCTTTTTAATTGCTTGAAGATTCTGTATGGGAGAATATTGACTTGTGCTCCAGTATCCAACGTGAATGTGACTTGTTTGTTTTCAACAGTAATGGGTGATTTCCATTCGTTGCTTAGACTATGAGAGCCAATACTGCCTATGAAAAATGTTTCCTCAATGGAGTTATCTCGGCCTTCTGACTTTACTATACTTACAGGCGTTGATCTGCACACTGACGAGAAATGATCTTTTTAATGACACTTGTGACAGGTTTCCCCATAAGCTGGGCACTGACGTGGTCTGTGTTCCTTGCCACAATAGCTACAACTCACATTTCCTTTTGTTCTTTTAAAGCTGAATTCACAACTTCTACCCCACTTTCTTCATTCATGAGCTTAAGCTGCCATTCAGTTGCCTCAGCTGCCCGACATATATTTTCTGCCTTGTTAAGGTCTAGATCTGGTTCTCTCAAAAGTCTTGCTCGGGTGTTCTCATTCCTTATGCCACCAACTATCCTATCCTTTATTAGGGAATCTTTAAGCAAATCAAACTCACATGTCTTTGCCTTGAATGGACCTCATTCACCAATCGTAAACAAACAACACTTAGACACGTGATCTTATTGATAAAACAACGAAAAAAAACTGTGACGTGACAACAATCAGGAATTAAACATGAGATCGTAAATTATATAGAAGAGATAGAGCGCCACGTGGCTAATGGTTGTTTGTTTACGATTGGTGAATGAGGTCCATTTGATGTCAGTGACAAAGCTATCAAATGACTCTCCTTCGTGTTGAGAACGCTGGAAAAAAACATGTCTTTCAATGGTAAAATTTTTTCTTGGTAGACAGTACTTCTCGAACTTATTAAGAATGCAGTGAAGTGTACGGAATGACTTGCTAATCTCACATTCATTACATTCATTATCCGTCCATTTGAAAGTGTTATAGACTTGCACTGCTTTAGTTTGCACTTCAGTTTACTAATTTGTTTATAGTGAGACAGAAATCATTTGCATAGTCAATTGATATCTCAAAGCTTTCAATGAGGGAGATGTGATAGTAAGTGTATGTGTTTTGCGTGGCCGGTAGTTCAGTGTGTGTGCCTGTGTATGAAATGACCAGTGGACCTTTAGTGTACATGGTTGAGTGAACAGCAGTGTGTCAGGACTGTGTGTAAAAAGAAGTCAGTCGAGAGATTAAGTGGCTGGAGTAAAGAGAATAAATAGAGACTAATACAATCATTGTGTTTATTGAAGCTCATGTTGTTATAGTCTGTTACACTCTTCTGTCAGTTAAAGCAAGTTGGTGCCAAAGCTGGTCTCTAAAGAGTTTCTTGGCACCTTTCAACTCACCAAAAAAGACTGCCATAAGTTTGTCCTGCATACGGGATACGTGACCTGCCCAGCATAACTGTCGAACTATAAGCATTTCACCTGTACTGCCCGTATCGAAAGTCATTAAAACATCGCAATTTTATGGTTCGGTCTTGCCACCTTATGTCCATGATGGAGTGCAAACATCTTTCCATTACAGTTAGACCACAAAAACTATTATCTTATCTTATACAATACAGACGTTACTTCAAAAAAGAAGATGATTACGTCCTACGCGTCATGCATCTAGTCATGCATGTTAACCAATGACTTAAATTCTGCCAAGTCACTGGTTTTCCTGGCTAGCTCAGGCAACCCATTCCATGCTCTAATAGCACTAGGGAAGAAGGAGTATTTGTACAAATTTGTCCTAGCATATGGAACAAGAAATGTGCCTTAATCTTTGTGTCTTTCAGAGTATTTTATAAAATTTTGTTTTTGTATTTGAAGATTATGGTTCAGTGCTTTATGCGTAATTGCTATATTGGCGTCTTCTCTGTCATTAGGATTCACTTAAAAGGGTATTCAATTACACTGCAACGTATCAATATTTTCTCGCTTTCAATGTGTGCTTTAAGAGTGTCTGAATTGAATGTTTTTTAATTGCTCCTCTAAACTCTACTCACAATTTTCTTCCCAGGCCTGTTTAAGGTTATTATGTCCCTCGTGGTTTATAAATAGCTTGAAGAGAGCCGTATAGGGTGGCTTTTGCTAAGGTGAAATAGCCAATAGAGCCAATAATAAGATGGTGCGCAAAGGTTTAACTAGGCCAATTGATTCATTAAAACATGTTCATGTTTGCAAAGAAATGTTTTAGTGTACCCCCTGTAAACCAGTGTCGTAAGTGGTGTCAAGTTTTTTTCCTTTAACGTCATTCAAAACATTTTCATTCCTAAAATATGTTTAGCCAAAATTAATTTTACGATAATTAAACCTGTTTATACTAGTTTTAACGGTCGACCTCGAGTTTCCGTGATGTGGCTAATGAGTCGAGAATTTTTTCTCATGTATACATTGAAATAAAAAAATTGTTAGAGCCGTTTTCAATATATATGTATATAAACATACATACACGAATTATTCGGTTAAGAGTATAGGATTAACATGCTAGAAAAAGCTGCACCTCAACTGCCATTTTTCCACGCATCGTGACGACATCCTATATAAAAGATCTCACTGAAAAAGATCAATCTCAACATAATATTGAAATGAATCCATAATGTATAGGGCGGATATAGTTCTGCACTTTTCATTCATCGATTACAGCTGCACAATCTTATTTCTGTCGTCACGTGTCGCTATCGATTTAGCTTTCAGCAAACTTCAGACTCTATGTCTGAGCTACGAGAGTTTGCTTGATTTGGAAATTTATTGAGTCCATTAACTTTTTGTATATGGTCACCGTATTCTAGTTTGCCAACTTATAGTAATTAGTCATTTGGCCAACTTATTCTATTTGGCTAACTTGTTCTATTTGGCTAACTTATTCTATTTGGCCAACTTATTCTATTTGGCTAACTTATTCTATTTAGTCAACTTATTCTATTTGGCTAACTTATTCTATTTGGCCAACTTATTATATTTGGCTAACTTATGATTTTTGGCCAACTTATTATATTTGGCTAACTTATGATATTTGGCCAACTTATTCTATTTGGCTAACTTATTCTATTTAGTCAACTTATTCTATCTGGCCAACTTATTCTATTTGGCTAACTTATTCTATTTGGCTACTTTATTCTATCTGGCCAACTTATTCTATTTGGCTAACTTATTCTATTTAGTCAACTTATTCTATCTGACTAACTTATTCTATTTGGCCAACTTATTCTATTTGGCTAACTTATTCAATTTGGCCAACTTATTATATTTGGCTAACTTATGATATTTGGCTAACTTATTCTTTTAGGCCACCATTTTTTCTTAGGCCAGTGTAAGTTTTGATAACACAGTTGGGGCGTTCCCTTAAGGCAGCGGTTCTCAACATTTTAGTCTCGACGACTATTTTTACAATCCCCCACTCTGCGACCCCCCCCCCCCCCCGCACACACTCACAGCAATAGAAGAATGGACAAAAACAATCCATTTTTTCGATGGTCTTAGGCGACCCATGGCAAATAGTCAATCGACCCCCCAAAGGGGTCGCTACCCACAGAACCCCTGCCTTAAGGAAAGAAGATAATATGATCCAATATGACCTAGCGTGATATGACATAATATGATCCAATATAACCTAATGTGATTTGACACAATATGATCCAATATGATCTAATGTGATTTGGCATAATATGATCCAATATAACCTAATGTGATATGACATAATATGATCCAATATGACCTAATGTGATATGACATAATATGACCCAATGTGACCTAACGTGATATGACATAATATGATCCATTATGACATACTGTGACAAAAAAAATTGAAAAAGAATCTGTATGGAAATATAAACTCAGAATTGGCCCTCGAGGTCGTCCACTCAAAGAGATAAAACGACATGTTTTAATATTTTCTGCATGATTATCAGAAATAATGTAGAACTATCAACAACCACAAACATACTACCGTCCAGACACAAGAGACGTTTTCAGTGAATTAAACACCGGTTGATATAACTGTGCCATCTATATTAAAAAAGACATTATCGCATGCTTACAGACAGGGTCGGATTTAAGTATGAGGAGGCCCCGGGGCATGATTTTTTTGAGGAGGCCCCATCACTTTCTCGTAAGCTTTAATAAAGATCCACTTATGAATGAAAATACTTTTATCTAAAAACATGCTGAGTTTTAGAAGAAACTATGTTTTTGAAAATTTAATCTAACTCTCTTTTAAAAAATATATAACATGCATATTTTTAGTTATAAAAGTGTATATTTTTGAGTCTGTGAAGTCAGAAAAAAAACACATAAAAGTTTCTGACCCGTCAAACGGATATATTTGTTATCTCTTTTGTGGAGACATCTTCCTCTTTCTCGTGAAAATAACACGAGGCTGTAGCCCCGCCTGGCGTCCCTTAAATCCGACTATGCATAAAGAAAACTATCCCTATATATGTATATGCCAGTGATGTCATCCTTTTAGTGTATAATTCGCTTCCCCTGTAAACTAGAAACTTAGTTCTCTTTAGTAGTGTGGTGGCTGAGTGGTGAAGCGCTTGGCTTCCGTAGCGAGGAGTCCTGGGTTCCAATCCCTGTGAACACTGGGATTTCGAATATCGGGTTTTTTTTTTTAGGGCGCAACTGCAAGTAGTTACCTAACATACGTTTAGTGAAAAGTAGACCCCGGTAGGTGCCACAGTAACAGGTGCCGTTTACACTTTCCCTCATCGATCCTTTACTTGTTTAATATAATAATAGTAATAATAATGAAGAACTCTGAACATTGTGAAATATTTATTAACGTCAAACTTAAAGCGTAAAAAGAAATACAAGACAATAATGTGCTCATAATGACATCAACGAGAGCTTGGGATCAAAGCGCGAGGCTGTGAACTCTTTCTCTCCTAATCGACGATACCATCGTTGATTTGACCGCCTTAAATTAAATTAATGTTTAACTTTTAAACTTGACTTTGAACTTATATAAAAAAGAGCATGTATTTGCCTTTAATTCTATACCAAATACAACATTTGTCTGATCACAAACAACAAAGCTAGTGAAGCCCAATCATACCAGGGGGAGTGAAATAGTCATGAGCAAAATAAAGATTAACAAAAATAATTACGGAGCGAAAGAGTTAAATACAACGGAAGCTGGGGGAGGGAACCAATTAGTGTATAGCTTTTGTAAGGGAAAGAAATACACATTTACAGCCATATGTTTCAATACTGTAAGACTTTGGCCTTTTCCGCAATGAGCGTCAATATTTACAAACTGCAACTTATAATTATAATTTAATGTTAACTTAATTAACATTTGACTAGATTGACGTCCCGGTATGAGTACAGCTATTTAAATTCAATATTAATCTCAACTTTAACTTAGAAATATTACATGTTGACAGCACATTAAATCTTAATCCAAAAAATCTGCACCTAGACCTAGTCTATATCAAATACAAATGCCACATCTAGATCCACTATTTTTTCTGCATTTATTATAATCTCAATGTTATAAATAAGAACATAGTTATTAATTATATAAAAATATACTATTCTCTCCTCCCTCTATTCAAAACTACTGCAAGTAGTAGTGTATATTCCTAGTTGTTTATTCAATCTACATAGCTGTCCGTATTTACGGTCGGTATTTTATATAGGTCTGTGAGCTCTATTATTTCTATTAGTTTATTTTCTCTCTCTCTCTCTTCCTATCCGTGATATAAAGTCGGTATTTCAAAAACAACTACGTTATTCCCCCTTTTTATAATAATTTTGGTCTTGATCCTGTTCCTTGACAAAAATGGCCAGGAGTGTAAATACCGACGCTAAATGCGGATATTGCCTAAGATTTATTACATTTTATATCGATCGAAATTAGTTTATTATCGCTAATTAATGAATTGTTTTTTGTTAAATTATTGTATGGCGAATTTTATTTTCTTTGGAACAATGAAGAATTGTGCAAAGATTAAAATTGATCCGAGAATAAGAATTGGGAGAAATAACGTACCAAATGTGTACCAGACAGACAGACAGACAGACACAAACATAAACAACCAGGACGGTGAAGTAATACAGGTCTGTCTAAATAGTTCAAACGTCTTGGCTCAAAAAGTTGGCCAGATTTTTAGATCAATGAAAATAATTTAAAAACTTCTACACAACATTATGTGAGAAATGGTGAGAATATGTGTTGCGTATGATATAAAGTACTTACATTCAATTTCATACAGCATTGTAATATAATAAATATAATAAATGTAAATCTAATAGGGTTAATTAAAGTAGTTTGGTTTTTTCTGTTCCCTGTTAATGTTCACATATCTGCCATCATCCGAGTCACTTTCTGGCATGTGAAGTCTGTAACGTTCGTATGAAAACAATTTGGTCGTTATAATGGACAACACTGATTGGTCAAATCTGGTGAACAGAAACATGGAATAAAACATTCGCATTTTTAACTTCTTTGTGAAGTAATTACTTTGTAAAAGTGTGTGTGTGTGTGTGTGTGTGTGTGTTTATGCTATGAAGGGATCTAAAACTTAGGTGTATGTGTTGTGTGACGGGCAATGCGTCCATGAGTTTGAAACAAAAAGTGTTAACAATAGTGTTGATAATACTACGAGCATGCAGAAAAAGAATGGGTTAAACCGTTAAAATATAAACATTATATATTTGCATTAAATTTTTTAAACATTAATCAGTCATTAGTTTTCCGGGCTAACTCAGGCAACCCATTTCATGCTCTAATAACATTAGAAAAAAGATATGGAACAAGGAATGCATCTTTCTCTTTGTGTCTTTCTGAGTACTTTATTAGGATTTGTTTATGTATTTGAAGATTATGGTTCAGTGTTTTATGTATGATTGCTACTTTACTTTTGAGTCTTCTATCTTGAAGGTTTTCTAAATTTAGTGATTTTACTAATGGTGTTACTCTAGTCAAATGTGAATATTCGTTTGTTATGAATCTCACAGCTCTATTTTGTGTCTTTTCCAGTTTCTGAATGTTTTCTTGAGTTGAGGGGTCCCAAACAGAGGATGCATATTCTATTATTGGCCTAACCAAGGTTAAATAACATTTTAGTTTTATGTTCTTATTTGATTTATAGAGATTTCTTTTAATAAACCCTAATGCTTTGTTTGATTTTTGATAGTTTCATCAATATGGGGATTCTATAACAGTTTTTCATTTATTATAACACCTAGTTATTTTAGGTTTTTAGTCTGTGTTACTGTTGATTACTGGACAATTTAATAATTTATTTATTGTATCTATTATATATCACCTGCCCTATATATCACAAGGCCTGATGTATGTTTATTATATTTACTGAAAGGGAAACTACATACTTGTATTTTATACTTACCTATGACACATATGTATTTCTTTTTTAGGTTTGAAACAATTGAGGTGGTTTCCTGTACATCCTGGACATACACAATCAGGTTCTAGAACACATTTAGCCCAAGGTTCCAGTATAGTTCTAACTACAAAAGGTGTTTGTTTAAATACATTGATTCCAGCCTGGAGGGACGTATAGTTCAGGTAAGCACAAGGTTCTTCCCCGAAGTAATCAAACGTCTAGATAGAGATAATTGCAATTTAGTAAAATTCCTAGAAAGAGCTAATAACAATTTAGTAAAATTCCAAGATAGAGTTAATTACATTCTAGTAAGTTTCCTAGATAGAGTTAATTACAATTTGTCATTACATAGTATGAAACTAAATGTGTACATACAAGGGAAACAATTTATGTCAGTAGTTCTCATAGTTTAACTATGACTTCCCCTAGTTGAAACAAAAATACTTTTGTGCGACGGGGTCTGTTACAGGACCCTAAGTTCATGCGTTTTTTTTAAATTCTAAATTGCAGGAATGCATTCCCCTGGCGCCTAATTTTGCAGTATTCACGTGAGTGAACAATACATTTTGAAATAGCAGTACACAAAGGGCTATGCCTATTGATTTGTTCTAAGGCCTTATGTTGTTTATAATGGCCGAAACAACACATATTGTTTTTATAAACAGGCCTTATTTTAACGACCAACCTAACATTTCTAGACCGTGAATTATTGTATCTGTTACAATGAATTTTCACAATCCGCTCTCTCTTTTCTTCTCTCTCTCTCTCTCTCTCTTTCACACACACACACACACACACACACACACACACGCACACGCTCTCTCTCTCTCTCTCTATCTTTCACACACACACACACACGCTCTATCTTTTCTCTCCCTTGAATCCTCATTTTGTTACTGTTTTTTTTGTTTTTTTACCTGCGCATCGCAATTTCTCCTACATAGAACTTTTTGATTTGGAAAGGACCACTTCATAATGCGCCCCCCCCCTCCCCTGACACATACACGCATTCCTATTTTGGGCCCCTTGAATTCTAGTATCACTTTTACTTTCCCCTCCCCACCCTCCCACGTCATCAACAACAAGAAGCTATAGCTCTTCGTATGCTCTATAACTTTGGCTTCCCAATTCAAATCTTTTTTTATATTTTGACTGCTACCTTCCCCCCTCCCTTTAAGTAACTTTTCTTTTTTTTTTTTTTTTTTTTTGTTCGCAACCTTTAATCTTAATGCAAGCAATGTACGGTATAAGACAGCGCTAACTTTTCTTGATACCATCCGCATCTGGCCTAGAATAATGTATTTTCCGAAGGCTCCAATGGAAGGCCACATTCCCGCTTCCCCTTTCTACATTTTTCTTGGTATTTTGTTCTCTAAATAAAAGGAAATAATACTTTCGTTTTATAAGCTGTAATCGTTTAAAAGGAAATAATACTTTCGTTTTATTAGCTGTAATCGTTTAAAAGAAAATAATTCTTTCGTTTTATAAGCTGTAATCGTTTAAAAGGAAATAATACTTTCGTTTTATAAGCTGTAATCGTTTAAAAGGAAATAATACTTTCGTTTTATAAGCTGTAATCGTTTAAAAGGAAATAATACTTTCGTTTTATAAGCTGTAATCGTTTAAAAGGAAATAATACTTTCGTTTTATAAGCTGTAATCGTTTAAAAGGAAATAAAACTTTCGTTTTATAAGCTGTAATCGTTTAAAAGGAAATAAAAATTTCGTTTTATAAGCTGTAATCGTTTAAAAGGAAATGATACTTTCGTTTTATAAGCTGTAATCGTTTAAAAGGAAATGATACTTTCGTTTTATAAGCTGTAATCGTTTAAAAGGAAATAATACTTTCGTTTTATAAGCTGTAATCGTTTAAAAGGAAATAATACTTTCGTTTTATAAGCTGTAATCGTTTAAAAGGAAATAATACTTTCGTTTTATAAGCTGTAATCGTTTAAAAGGAAATAATACTTTCGTTTTATAAGCTGTAATCGTTTAAAAGGAAATAATACTTTCGTTTTTTAAGCTGTAATCGTTTAAAAGGAAATAATACTTTCGTTTTATAAGCTGTAATCGTTTAAAAGGAAATAATACTTTCGTTTTATAAGCTGTAATCGTTTAAAAGGAAATAATACTTTCGTTTTATAAGCTGTAATCGTTTAAAAGGAAATAATACTTTCGTTTTATAAGCTGTAATCGTTTACAGGAAATAATACTTTCGTTTTATAAGCTGCATCGTTTAAAAGGAAATAATACTTTCGTTTTATAAGCTGTAATCGTTTAAAAGGAAATAATACTTTCCTTTTAATAAGCTGTAATCGTTTAAAAGGAAATAATACTTTCGTTTTATTAGCTGTAATCGTTTAAAAGGAAATAATACTTTCGTTTTATAAGCTGTAATCGTTTAAAAGGAAATAATACTTTCGTTTTATAAGCTGTAATCGTTTAAAAGGAAATAATACTTTCGTTTTATAAGCTGTAATCGTTTAAAAGGAAATAATACTTTCGTTTTATAAGCTGTAATCGTTTAAAAGGAAATAATACTTTCGTTTTATAAGCTGTAATCGTTTTAAAGGAAATGATACTTTCGTTTTATAAGCTGTAATCGTTTAAAAGGAAATAATACTTTCGTTTTATAAGCTGTAATCGTTTAAAAGGAAATAATACTTTCGTTTTATAAGCTGTAATCGTTTAAAAGGAAATAATACTTTCGTTTTATAAGCTGTAATCGTTTAAAAGGAAATAATACTTTCGTTTTATAAGCCGTAATCGTTTAAAAAGAAATAATACTTTCGTTTTATAAGCTGTAATCGTTTAAAAGGAAATAATACTTTCGTTTTATTAGCTGTAATCTTTTAAAAGGAAATAATACTTTCGTTTTCTAAGCTGTAATCGTTTAAAAGGAAATAATACTTTCGTTTTATAAGCTGTAATCGTTTAAAAGGAAATAATCCTTTCGTTTTATAAGCTGTAATCGTTTAAAAGGAAATAATACTTTCGTTTTATAAGCTGTAATCGTTTAAAAGGAAATAATACTTTCGTTTTATAAGCTGTAATCGTTTTAAAGGAAATAATACTTTCGTTTTATAAGCTGTAATCGTTTAAAAGGAAATAATACTTTCGTTTTATAAGCTGTAATCGTTTAAAAGGAAATAATACTTTCTTTTTATAAGCTGTAATCGTTTAAAAGGAAATAATACTTTCGTTTTATAAGCTGTAATCGTTTAAAAGGAAATAATACTTTCGTTTTATAAGCTGTAATCGTTTAAAAGGAAATAATACTTTCGTTTTATAAGCTGTAATCGTTTAAAAGGAAATAATACTTTCGTTTTTTAAGCTGTAATCGTTTAAAAGGAAATAATACTTTCGTTTTATAAGCTGTAATCGTTTAAAAGGAAATAATCCTTTCGTTTTATAAGCTGTAATCGTTTAAAAGGAAATAATACTTTCGTTTTATAAGCTGTAATCGTTTAAAAGGAAATAATACTTTCGTTTTATAAGCTGTAATCGTTTACAGGAAATAATACTTTCGTTTTATAAGCTGCATCGTTTAAAAGGAAATAATACTTTCGTTTTATAAGCTGTAATCGTTTAAAAGGAAATAATACTTTCCTTTTAATAAGCTGTAATCGTTTAAAAGGAAATAATACTTTCGTTTTATTAGCTGTAATCGTTTAAAAGGAAATAATACTTTCGTTTTATAAGCTGTAATCGTTTAAAAGGAAATAATACTTTCGTTTTATAAGCTGTAATCGTTTAAAAGGAAATAATACTTTCGTTTTATAAGCTGTAATCGTTTAAAAGGAAATAATACTTTCGTTTTATAAGCTGTAATCGTTTTAAAGGAAATGATACTTTCGTTTTATAAGCTGTAATCGTTTAAAAGGAAATAATACTTTCGTTTTATAAGCTGTAATCGTTTAAAAGGAAATAATACTTTCGTTTTATAAGCTGTAATCGTTTAAAAGGAAATAATACTTTCGTTTTATAACCTGTAATCGTTTAAAAGGAAATAATACTTTCGTTTTATAAGCCGTAATCGTTTAAAAAGAAATAATACTTTCGTTTTATAAGCTGTAATCGTTTAAAAGGAAATAATACTTTCGATTTATTAGCTGTAATCTTTTAAAAGGAAATAATACTTTCGTTTTCTAAGCTGTAATCGTTTAAAAGGAAATAATACTTTCGTTTTATAAGCTGTAATCGTTTAAAAGGAAATAATCCTTTCGTTTTATAAGCTGTAATCGTTTAAAAGGAAATAATACTTTCGTTTTATAAGCTGTAATCGTTTAAAAGGAAATAATACTTTCGTTTTATAAGCTGTAATCGTTTTAAAGGAAATAATACTTTCGTTTTATAAGCTGTAATCGTTTAAAAGGAAATAATACTTTCGTTTTATAAGCTGTAATCGTTTAAAAGGAAATAATACTTTCGTTTTATAAGCTGTAATCGTTTAAAAGGAAATAATACTTTCGTTTTATAAGCTGTAATCGTTTAAAAGGAAATAATACTTTCGTTTTATAAGCTGTAATCGTTTAAAAGGAAATAATACTATCGTTTTATAAGCTGTAATCGTTTACAGGAAATAATACTTTCGTTTTATAAGCTGCATCGTTTAAAAGGAAATAATACTTTCGTTTTATAAGCTGTAATCGTTTAAAAGGAAATAATACTTTCCTTTTAATAAGCTGTAATCGTTTAAAAGGAAATAATACTTTCGTTTTATTAGCTGTAATCGTTTAAAAGGAAATAATACTTTCGTTTTATAAGCTGTAATCGTTTAAAAGGAAATAATACTTTCGTTTTATAAGCTGTAATCGTTTAAAAGGAAATAATACTTTCGTTTTATAAGCTGTAATCGTTTAAAAGGAAATAATACTTTCGTTTTATAAGCTGTAATCGTTTTAAAGGAAATGATACTTTCGTTTTATAAGCTGTAATCGTTTAAAAGGAAATAATACTTTCGTTTTATAAGCTGTAATCGTTTAAAAGGAAATAATACTTTCGTTTTATAAGCTGTAATCGTTTAAAAGGAAATAATACTTTCGTTTTATAAGCTGTAATCGTTTAAAAGGAAATAATACTTTCGTTTTATAAGCCGTAATCGTTTAAAAAGAAATAATACTTTCGTTTTATAAGCTGTAATCGTTTAAAAGGAAATAATACTTTCGTTTTATTAGCTGTAATCTTTTAAAAGGAAATAATACTTTCGTTTTCTAAGCTGTAATCGTTTAAAAGGAAATAATACTTTCGTTTTATAAGCTGTAATCGTTTAAAAGGAAATAATCCTTTCGTTTTATAAGCTGTAATCGTTTAAAAGGAAATAATACTTTCCTTTTAATAAGCTGTAATCGTTTAAAAGGAAATAATACTTTCGTTTTATAAGCTGTAATCGTTTTAAAGGAAATAATACTTTCGTTTTATAAGCTGTAATCGTTTAAAAGGAAATAATACTTTCGTTTTATAAGCTGTAATCGTTTAAAAGGAAATAATACTTTCGTTTTATAAGCTGTAATCGTTTAAAAGGAAATAATACTTTCGTTTTATAAGCTGTAATCGTTTAAAAGGAAATAATACTTTCGTTTTATAAGCTGTAATCGTTTAAAAGGAAATAATACTTTCGTTTTATAAGCTGTAATCGTTTAAAAGGAAATAATACTTTCGTTTTTTAAGCTGTAATCGTTTAAAAGGAAATAATACTTTCGTTTTATAAGCTGTAATCGTTTAAAAGGAAATAATCCTTTCGTTTTATAAGCTGTAATCGTTTAAAAGGAAATAATACTTTCGTTTTATAAGCTGTAATCGTTTAAAAGGAAATAATACTTTCGTTTTATAAGCTGTAATCGTTTACAGGAAATAATACTTTCGTTTTATAAGCTGCATCGTTTAAAAGGAAATAATACTTTCGTTTTATAAGCTGTAATCGTTTAAAAGGAAATAATACTTTCCTTTTAATAAGCTGTAATCGTTTAAAAGGAAATAATACTTTCGTTTTATTAGCTGTAATCGTTTAAAAGGAAATAATACTTTCGTTTTATAAGCTGTAATCGTTTAAAAGGAAATAATACTTTCGTTTTATAAGCTGTAATCGTTTAAAAGGAAATAATACTTTCGTTTTATAAGCTGTAATCGTTTAAAAGGAAATAATACTTTCGTTTTATAAGCTGTAATCGTTTTAAAGGAAATGATACTTTCGTTTTATAAGCTGTAATCGTTTAAAAGGAAATAATACTTTCGTTTTATAAGCTGTAATCGTTTAAAAGGAAATAATACTTTCGTTTTATAAGCTGTAATCGTTTAAAAGGAAATAATACTTTCGTTTTATAAGCTGTAATCGTTTAAAAGGAAATAATACTTTCGTTTTATAAGCCGTAATCGTTTAAAAGGAAATAATACTTTCGTTTTATAAGCTGTAATCGTTTAAAAGGAAATAATACTTTCGTTTTATTAGCTGTAATCTTTTAAAAGGAAATAATACTTTCGTTTTCTAAGCTGTAATCGTTTAAAAGGAAATAATACTTTCGTTTTATAAGCTGTAATCGTTTAAAAGGAAATAATCCTTTCGTTTTATAAGCTGTAATCGTTTAAAAGGAAATAATACTTTCGTTTTATAAGCTGTAATCGTTTAAAAGGAAATAATACTTTCGTTTTATAAGCTGTAATCGTTTTAAAGGAAATAATACTTTCGTTTTATAAGCTGTAATCGTTTAAAAGGAAATAATACTTTCGTTTTATAAGCTGTAATCGTTTTAAAGGAAATAATACTTTCGTTTTATAAGCTGTAATCGTTTATTTGACCACGTTTTGAATGGAACAAATTGAAGAAAAATCTAGATTTATCTTTTTTTTTTTTTTTTGCTATTAGGACAAGTTTATTTTACAGTGTTACAAAAGTATCATTGCTTGCTCTCTCTCTCTCTCTCTCTCTCTCTCTACCTCTCTCACTCACTCTCTATCGAAAAAAAAAAAGAAAAGACTTATTATCTTTTTAATGCTATTAGAATTGGTTTTAGTTTTATTTAGACCGCGTCTAAAAGGAAGCGGAAATACGTAAGAAATATTTTCGAAATTAGACTTTGGAAAAAAAAAAGGTTTAAAAAGACGAAATCTGTGTGATATATTTTAATGTTTTATATATTGAATGCGGTTTTTTGGCGAAATGCTGAAAATAAAATACAAAGATTCTCGAATAGCAGTCGTTAGGCTGCGAATCGGTTAAAATCGGTTCTTAGGAGCTTCTGAGAGCTACGAAATTTCATGCTGGTCTGTACGACAGTTTAAGAGATCTCTTGATCAATGACTCAGTAGTAACTTAGAATTGTACAGTAGATTTAGTCAAGGAAACAAGCGAAACTCACAGATACAGAAATGGGAATGACACTCGAGGTGTTTGTAGCTTTAAAAAGATTGTATTAGGGCAAAAACTACATACAATCCTCTTCTTGTTTTAAGCCCAACTTCGTCAAGAGGCCTTGTTTTTGTTAAACAAAAGGTCATCAACAGATAGTCGGTACTAAATCAGACAGTCACGTTAGCGTGAAAAAGAAATTTCGACTCGATCTTTTGGTGGACGTAGAACTGGTATATATTGTGAAAGATTGTCATTAGCAAGTATGGTGAGATTGAATGTGATATTTCACAGTTGTTAATTAGGTCTGAAAGAATTTTTTTTTCTAAATATGGGTTACATATAGCGCAACTTGCATACTTATAGCATGTTCAGAGCGCTTCGATCTAATCTTTTTTATAGAGCCTTACCGTGGCACTCGGGTGGAAACGTTCACTAGAGGAGACGATAACGCCTATAGGGAAGCAAAACAGAACGTTGGTGTGTCTAAGTACCAAGTTCATTGCACTTGCGGGGATGGAAGAAAGCCCCAACAAACATTCACTATCCAGTGACTATCCACACATCGTTCCTTATTTGGCCGTTTTTTTATGGCGGACTCCTGCACTGCCGATGCGGTACAGAGAGGGTCTCCCCGTGTGCTTAGACTTTGGCCTCGCTTCTTATCCGAGTGTCCTGAGATACGAGCCATCGGCAACAGGGATGTAATAATTTACATCTGCTTGGATCTTTCCAAGACGGAAATTTGTTCAGACAGGCAGATGGAGTCAATTTTCCATAATAGGCTTAGAGTTGCAATAGTTAACACTTATGTAAATTAAGAGGAAAGAACAGCGGGGATGAACCCGAGCCCCCATGATAGGTAATTTAAATGCTGGAACCTCATAGCCCTATATGCTTTTATGAATATACTTCCCAAGATACTGTTATAACCCTAGTGGCGGACTGAAAGGGTTAATGTGTGTGCGGCCTACTGACACACATGTTTCAGGCCAATCACACAGGCTGCTGAACAAGGGACATTACTACTAATGCACGCTATATGACAAATGCTATGTGACCAAAAAGCCTTTACAGACAAGAGACAGTGTGTTAGAAAGAAGTTAGTTGAGTCCAGGACGCAAGGCAGTAAGGACAGTGTGCTACAATGTGAGTCCTTGAAAATGTAGCTGTACGAGTCTAGAAGTAGACAGAAAAGGACTTGTAGTGTTTAGTAGGCAGTTCTATTGTACAAGAAAGCATTTTAATTTGATGTAGCCAATTGTGTTGTATTGGCTTTTCATGTATTTGTCATTAAACCGCCACATCGTTACTTGAGACTCTTGTTGTTAAGTTCTTGTGTTAGATTTGTATTTAGATATGTCTACAGAGGGACTAATAGAGGAGAACCTTAGCTTTGGTACAGTGAACAGAAAGTCCGGCAAAATGTCATCCTTTTGAGTTTGTGTTATGTAAATAAAAAAGGTGTTTGTAATAAGTCGTCCAAAGAAATATTTCACACAAAAAAAACAACAACACAAGTATTAATCAACAGATTTAGATTGATTTATATATCAGGAAACCAAAGGGTGAATGAAATAAAAAATCTTACTTCAATACATTAAGATAACTTACTCCTTTCAATGTGGTCACAGGGATGTTGTGCATGTCTTTACCTCCCCATATTTGTAGACCAAGTTTATCTCCCCTGTCTAGAAACTCAACAATCGTGTCTTTCCAGTAAATAGAAGCGTCTTGGTACACGACTAGCCTTCTCGCCTTCATCATGCAAGCCTTGAGATAAATACAGACAGCGATGTGTAGACACAATATCTAGTTTATAATTAACAGTTAAAAGGTATCAATATGTTCATACTTATTTATTTTTGGTCTCTTTATGTGATCTTTTGTCTGGATGACCCCATTTGACCTCTGTTGTGAATGAATCCTCAATGTTTTGATGGGCAAGAATGACCAGTGTTTAATGTGTATATAGAGTTCAAGTAGCGACGTAACGTGTAAGATGAAGCCGTTATTGACTTAGGTACTGTTTGGACTAATATCAGATGTTGGGTGTTGAAAACCCTGGTAATCTATTCACTTTTAGTGTGGCCAGTGTTTGCGTGGTTTGAAACCCTGAGTATTGACTATGACTGTATCGTCAAGATGATAGAGAGAGTTGGTATGAGTCAGGTTGAATAATTTTGGATGTAAAGCTCAGCATAAATCACTCATTCTGTTCTGTATGTAATTTTGCATAACTGTTTGAACTAATTCATATTGTTATTTTACATAGTACATTTAAATTACTTATATTTTAAAACTAATGTCACTCTGGGCGTCAGTTGTCACTTCAGTAATTAGTTAGTAGCCTATGTCCTGTCAAAAAGGTAATTTCAATGTAAACAGTTATTTCAATAAATGTTTGTTAAAGTGGTATACCATAATCAGTATTGGCTTCCAGGCACAAAAGCTTAACTCTTTGAAATAGCTGGGCACTTTACCGAACGGGAATGAGATCACTTGACAGCGACACGACTTTTCAGTCTGTAGATTAAAAGTATAGGTAGTAATAACATGCGGTATTGGGATGTTTAAAATAAGTTTTAAAATGTGTTTTAAAAGTGGTGAAGGTCTATTGTCATGTTTATGTGAATCTTCCCTTTGTAGTGTGTTTACGTGTGCGTCTTTCTATGTTGGCGTATCTTTTATGTATTTTTTTTTTCTATTGGTGTGTTTCTGTTATTTTTTTATCCCGTACTATAGACCTTGACCCTTATCTCTTAGAGAAGATCACTAGTATTAAACATATTTAACATATCATCTATAACATAACAAATGAATATACACATTTGACTAGAGTAACACCCTTAGTAAAATCACTAAATTTAGAAAACCTTCAGGTCAGAAGACTCAAAAGTAATGTAGCAATTATGTATAAAACACTGAACCATAATCTTCAAATACAAAAACAAAATTTAATAAAATACTGCACATACTGTCTCCCACATTATAGAACAGATTTGTACAAATACTCCTTCTTCCCTAGTGCTATTAGAGCATTGAATGGGTTGCCTCAGCTAGCTAGCTGGCAGAATTTAAGTCATTGGTTAATATGTATGACTAAATGCATGACGCGTAGGACGTAATCATCTTCTTTTTTGAAGTAACGTCTGTATTAAGATAAGATAAGATATTTACAAAGATTTAAAGAGTGAACCTCATTTATAGATGGAATATCTGTACATTTGGAAGATCAGCGCCTAAATTGCCCTAAATTATTTTCGTTTGATATTCTTCGCTGTCCTAAGCTGTCCCACAATATGGCCAGATTTTTATCATAAGTTGGATCTTGTTCTTTACAACCAAATCTATTTGAAACATTAGTTTATATCTATGAAGGGTATTTAACACCTTAGGGTTACCCAAAAAAAAAAAAAAGAGATTCTGTCTCTTAAATGTCGTAACATACACAGCAACCGTAGTAAACTATGAGAACAGTGAAACAGACAAAGTCATGAAATGTGTAAACATAACAATACAGATTTCAGATGAAATAAAATTAATTTGAAAAAGAAAAAAAAAACAACTTTAAACATCTTTTTAAAAAGTATGAAAAAAACAACAAAAAACAAACTTGAATATGAAATAGAAGGAGAAAAAAAAAAAGCCACCAAACATTTTCAAAGGAAACCATTTCTAAAACAACAATTCAGATATACATCAGCACCTTTTTCAGGAAGATAATCACGCCTCCTGGAGGCGCGGTGGCTGAGCTTTAAAGCGCTTGGCTTCCGTACCGGGGTCCGGGGTTCGAATCCTGGTGAAGACTAGGATTTTGAATTTCGGGATCTTCGGGCGCCTCTGAGTCCACCCAGCTCTAATGGGTACCCGACATTAGTTGGGGAAAAGTAAAGGCTATTGGTCGTTGTGCTGGCCACATGACACCCACGTTAACCGTAGGCCACAGAAACAGATGACTTTTACATCATCTGCCCTATAGACCACAAGGTCTGAAAGGGGAACTTTTTTTTTTTACTTATATCCCTGAAATAAATCACAAGTATTGCGGCAAAGATCAAAGCAGAAACCAATTGGGGCACCCTGGTGATTTCGAAAGTAACAGTTGACGAAAAGTGTCTGCTAAAACCTAATTAACCAACATCAATGAACAATTAATAAGGGACCTTTGCCTTTCTCTTAAGTAGGACCATTATGTTTATCTTGTGTTTTTAAGGCATTGTATTACTTGGTAAATACAGAAAAAGGGGTAGAAACCCATTGTAGAAAATATCCATTAGAGACTCTGGAGATAAGCCTCACCATCATCAAACATCACAGACTTTATCTTGAAACCATTGTTCCAAAGAAAGAGGAATAGTTGGCAGCCAAGAAATACATGGTGGAGAGTCTTGGATGCAAGCAGATAGGAATTGAGATGCTTCAGAAAGATCCTAGGTATCACTCACAAAAGCCGCATCACAAAAAGATAATACATAGAATTAATACAGCAAATGGACCCCACGATTAACTGCTTACTACTGTCAAAAAAAGCAACCTTAAACTCTATGGCCATATCTCAAGGTCCATATAGTTCTCACAGACCTTCTTTCAAGAAACAGTACCAGGAAAAAGAAGAAGAGGCAGACAGAGATAGCGGTGGAAACAAAGACAACATAAAATAATGGACAGGCCTGTGAAAAAAAAGAAATTCCAAGGCGAAAGACATTGAGGAATGGAGAAAGACAGTCAACAAATCGTGTGTGGTGCCCCAATGGTTCAACAGACTAAGGGATAAGTGAAAATAAAGTCAGACAAGACATGAAGACAGTGGGAGAGACTCGCCCAGGGGAAACTGTTCAACTAGACAACGGCTAGATACACATTTGTTGTGCTGTCACTTGTTGTCAATGACATTTGATCTAAAAGTCAAGACATTGAAAGCAGACAAAAAACGTAGGCTAAAACATGTGATTAAACAGTTTGAATTTATGTTCTATGCATCCCGGGCATGCTACCCTGCCTCATAGTGGCACCCGTGTGGAAACGATCGTAGGAGGAAACGATTAGGCTAAAGGGTAGCAAAACAAGACTCCCGTGGGGGTGCCTTAGGGGGTGCGAGAACATCCTCATTGCACTGTGCGGAGTTGCAAAAAAATCCCACAACCTTGTCACAATACAGGCGCTGTTCCTCAAGGGGCCGTTACATAAATGGCGTGTCCTGCACGGTTAGCCTGGTATAGAAAAGGAAAATTGCTAGGGGTCCCGATGCATGCGGTCTCTAGCCGCGAGTCTGACACCCCGCCAGACAGAACAGTGTACACTGTTCTCATTCAGGCCGGTGAGAGGGAGCTCTTGTTCACTTTTGCTGGCCTGGAGTTCCAAGAGCCGAAGGCTCAACTCTACCTGACAGTTTCAAGAAGAAGAAGAAGAATGTTCTATACATGTTCAGTGCAGAAGTTGAGTGTATAGCGCTTGCCTTAAGAACCGGAGGGTTCTGGGTTCGAACCGTTGAGATGACTCAGCTTTATTGGATACCTGACATTAGTCTTATCTTATCTTATATAATACAGACGTTACTTCAAAAAATAAGATGATTATGTCCTATGCGTCATGCATTTAGTCATGCATATTAACCAATGACTTAAATTCTGTCAAGTCACTGGTTTTCCTGGCTAGCTCAGGCAACCAATTCCATGCTCTAATAGCACTAGGGAAGAAGGAGTATTTGTACAAATTTGTCCTAGCATATGGGACGAGGAATGTGCCTTTATCTTTGTGTCTTTCATAGTATTTTATTATTAGTTGGGGAAAAGTAAAGGCGGTTGGTCGTTGTGTCACGTAGACGTCTGCCCTATAGACCGCATTTTTTTGAAAGGGCATTTTAGTTTATATGAGCTCAAATAAATGTTTCGATAGGTTTTATGTAGTAATACAAGGCGTTTTCAAAGCGCTTGAACAGTCATTAAAAGTGAAGCACTTTTTTTTCATTGACCCCTCCTCATTTTCCAGTTTTATAGTCTCGGTTCTAACTTAAGAACTATACCCAGTTTTATAAACATCAGACAGTTTTGATTTCTAAAAATCTCAAACCTATACAGGCATTTTAAAACAAGAAAAACATAAAAAATACTTTAAAAAAAAACTAGTGTAATTGTATCAGTAAGTTTGGATCAGGCATGTATATACATGTGTGATTGACTTAGGCGCATAAATCTGTGCCATAGAAATATTTTAACCAATTGTTTTTTTGTTTAGATTGTAGCTGTCTCAAGGCGTTATGATCCTATCATTTGTCTGGACCAGTTGTGAACAGGGGCGGGGAAGAAGGGGCTATCTTGGTGAAAAAAACATGTTCTCTCAGGGCTCAAGATTCCTCAAGGGAACTAACTCAACTTATACCACCACATGTGTCAATAACAGATTCCTTCCCTTGTTCGAGATAACAAATAAACAACAAAATATTACCAATAGTGAATATATGAGTTGATTTTTTATTGATACTTGTGTTGTCAGGTAAAATATTTTTTTTGGGCAATTTTTTAAATCTTAATCCGAGATTGGGTGTGGGAGAAATAACGTGTACAAACTTTTTTACCAAACAGACAGTTGATAAAAGTTTGTAAGAATCAAGAAAAACTGTTTTTTTTTGGAGCGAAGGGAGGAGACAGTCCTATTGCTGCCTTGTATCTCAATATTGCATACATACATACATACATACATACATACATACATACATACAAACAAACAAACATACATACATACATACATACATACATACATACATACATACATACATACATACATACATACATACATACATACATACATACATAAATACATACATACATACATACAAACAAACAAACATACATACATACATACATAAATACATACATACATACATATATACATTCATACATACATATATACATTCATACATACATACATTCGTACATACGTACATACATACATACATACATACATACATACATACATACATACATACATACGTACATTCATACATACATACATACATACATACATAAATACATACATACATAAATACATACATACATACATACATACATACATACATACATACATACATACATACATACAAACAAACAAACAAACATACATACATACATACATACATACATACATACATACATACATACATACATACATATATACATTCATACATACATACATACATACATACATACATACATACATACATACATACATACATACATACATACATACATACATACATACATACATACATACATATATACATTCATACATACATATATACATTCATACATACATGCATTCATACATACGTACATACATACATACATACATACATACATACATACTGTTATGACCCTATTGGCGGCGCAAAAGGGTTAACTATAGGCTCAGTTGACACACACGAGAATCACTCAGGTCAGCGGGGGCCATGGACAAGGGACAGTACTACGATTACATGATTACACGCAAATATGACCAATGTTATGGTCATGTAATCGAAAGCCTGCGTGTACGAACGACACAGTGTGTAGAAAAGCGTAGTACAAGTCGAGAAACAGAGACAGTAGAGTTTAAGTTGTTGATGTACAGAGTGACATTTTAGTTGTTGATGTGTTTGACGCCAATTGTCTAGTATTGGCTGTTATCTACTTATTCACTCATTATTAAAGTACCAGATTATTTGGAGCCTTGTTGTCAAGTTCTTGATGTGTTGATGTATGGTGTTGTGTTTAGCAGTGTTTAGAGAGAAGGCCAGAAAAGGAAGAGAATCGTAACAATACATACATACATACATACGTACATTCATACATACATACATACATACATAAATACATACATACATAAATACATACATACATACATATATACATTCATACATACATATATACATTCATACATACGTACATACATACATACATACATACATACATACATACATACATACATACATACAAACAAACATACATACATACATACATACATACATACATACATATATACATTCATACATACATATATACATTCATACATACATACATAAATACATACATACATACATATATACATTTATACATACATACATACATACATACATACATACATACATACATACGTACATTCATACATACATACATACATACATTCATACATACATACATACATACATACATACACACACACACATACATGCACCTTACATTCAGTTACATATATTAGATTTAATTTTCATCTATTGAATTAGATTGTTGAATAAAAATTTACTTTTTGCCTCTGTTCTGGTGTCAGTCCTAGATCCAACAAAACAAACGTCATGTTCTGAACTTTAGGGTAGACAACTGTATGAAGACTGTGAACCATTGCCTGCGTCTCATCATAGTGGCTACTGGACGTTCCGGTGGCGAATATCACGTCACTGTCCGGTATCAAGTATGCTAAGTAAGATATGAGCTGGCGATCTTGGTCATTTAGGGTCAGTTTAGGCGATAGTAAATCTCGTATTCTCTCTTTAGGACTACGACTTATAGACTTTGAGCAGTTTTCAGGGCGGCAGGCTGTAAAACAGGAGCTATTTTTAGCAGAGAAAAAATGTGTTAATTATCAGGTTTGTTAAAAGAGTGACAGCTACAACACTGCAAGAGTTACATATCTTGAATATTTAGAGCTACGATCGCAAAAGCAATAACATATTAGCTTATGCGATCTTTTAAACGAATTATGACTAATAAATCTATTTCCTACAAAGATCGGTTAAGGAAAGTAATTACTAATAAATCTATTTCCAACAATAATCTGTTAGGGGAAGTAATTACTAATAAACCTATTTCCTACAAAGATCTGTTAAGGGAAGTAATTACTAATAAATCTAATTCCTAAAAAGATCTATTTAATTAACATGAAAAAAAAAATATTGGCTACTAGTAGCTGCAAAGGAAACGTAGTTACTATAAAGGGAAGTAATTACTAATAAACCTATTTCCCATAAAAGATCCATGTTAAGGGAAGTAATTACTAATAAACCTATTTCCCATAACAGATCCATGTTAAGGGAAGTAATTACTAATAAACCTATTTCCCATAACAGATCCACGTTAAGGGAAGTAATTATTAATAAACCTATTTCCCATAAAAGATCCATGCTAAGGGAAGTAGTTTCTTATATACTTACGTACAACAAAGTTATATCTAAGGGAGTGATAACTAAAAAGTTCATTTCTTTAAATAGATCTATTTAATTAGCAAGAAAACAAATTTCGACCACTACTAGTATCAAAGCAAACGTGGTTGCTATAATAGGAAATGGTTACTTACACCAATACATGCATTACGTTTTGCCACGAGGTACTTTTTAATGGAAGTACACAGTACTACATTTACTAGCCGTAGTCAAATATCTGATAGACTTAGTTACTTGTAATTTTTTTTTTTGCTATGCAAAACATTGTAGTATAAGTCATTACTGATAAATTATTTGCAAAGAGCATCTTTTTAAGGGAAGTAATTACTGATACTTTATTTGCAGAGAGGATCCATTTAAGGGAAGTGATAACTAATAGATTATTTCAAAGAGAATGTATTTAATTGAAGTCGTTACTGATAAATCATTTGCAAACGACATCTATATAAGGGAAGTAATCGCTGATAAATTATTTACTGAGGTTCAATTTAAGGATTTTAATGCATACTAATTTTCACTATATTTTCTCTAACTAAAACTTATAAATCTGTTGTCAGAGTGACGCCAAGGGTGTGAGAGTTGTTCCACTTGATATTACAAATAATAAACCACAGACAACAGTAAGCTATATCAATGCTAATGTTTTTACATACGATTCCATATATTTTTACAATCGGCTGTAACATTGTGTGGCTTCATGGCAGTGGATTCCCGTAATAGTTTGATCAATGTGGCCGTCATTGTTGTTACGAGGTCTTGTGGCTCTTCGACATTTTGTAAACCTACTGTCAACTTTTGTGACCTTTTTGTGCTGGCTGAAGAAACATCAAATCTTTAGTAACAGTCTGCAATATTAATCTTTTTATATTCAATGTTAATTATTGAATGTTTTATTCACAGTTTGTTGGACTAAATTTAAAACATAACATGTATGTTTATAAATAAGCAAAAACATTACACCCTATATTCCAGATTAAAGGGGAGGAACTCCTTACACATATTGTATCAATAATGTTATTTTCTTATTCGATATTAAACACAATTCTTAATTACCAATAATTAATTAACCGATCGGGTAATTTTTTAAATTGATTTATTTTATTTTAGGGCAAAATAAAATAATCGTTTAAAATAAACTTGATCCTAGAATGGGTGTGGGAAAAGTAACGTGTTCAATTATCTGATGAAGTGAAACCCAATACATGTATATTTAACCGTATCTGTGAAAACAGAAGGATGACATTTCATGGCTAATATACACTGGGACTATAAATTACCAGTAATTATTGACTGTTAATTTTTATTATTGATTCATGTCTTGTCTATGCCAATGATGATGATTGCTGTAAATAGTTCTACATCATAATATTGGGAAATGCTAAATGTTAAGTTCATGGCCTCGTTTTAGATTCACACGAGTATGTTCACAAAAGTTCTACTCCAATAGGCTTTTAAAAAAACACAAAAACACAGAAGCGCGTTTTATGGGACTAAGCGAATCCATTATTTTAGAATATGTGGCTAGTCTACTCACTTAAGTATGTAAAGATCCTTTATAAACGGTAAGGCGATGCCAATCACGGTTACGGGACTTGCTGACATTTAATATGACCCATTTAGAAGCCTCACCGGCCCATTAAGGCTCCACGTCATCGGGGATTTACCCAGTTTCCCAGTTTTATTCACTTGCACCGCGCCTCTTACTGGCAGTAAGAAGGACAGACAAATCAAAACAATGTCTAGAAATAAAGAGCTTTCGCTTACCACCCCTTAGCCCCACTGCGTACATCGTTTTAAAAAAAGAATTGTTTGCAAAGTTTAAAAATAAAATGGAAGTAGGAATTGCTAGCTATTAATATTAAAAATATCGCCAATACACTTTTTTGTTAATGCACGCGTGCTAGCTTCTCGTGCCAGGGGCCTTGTAACTACTTGAGATGGTTGAGGAGCCCTAAAGAATATCTTTAATGGAACAGGAATCAGATATCATAAAACGGGCAGGAGTGTTCCCAAGGCAGTAGAAAGGATGTCAGGCGGGTGACGGGTTTATTGTCGGATAGAAGCGGGCCTTACAACCAACAAATAAACACAAGGTTCCTGTCAAGCAGAATTATGGGATTAAAAAAAATTTTTTTTTTACTTTCGATGGTTTTAGTATTTGAGTTCTGACAGGAAGAGAAAGAAAGAGGAGGAGGAGGAAAATGAGAGAGAGAGGAGGAGAGAGAGGAGGAGGGGAGAGAGGAGGAGGGGAGAGAGGAGGAGGGAAGAGAGGAGGAGGAGAGAGAGGAGGAGAGAGAGGAGGAGAGAGAGGAGGAGAGAGAGGAGGAGGGGGGGAGGAGGGGCAGAAAGGAGGAGAGAGAGCAGGAGAGAGAGGAGGAGAGATAGGAGGAGAGAGAGAGGAGGAGAAAGAGAGAGAGGAGGAGGGGAGAGAGGAGGAGGGGAGAGAGGAGGAGGGGAGAGAGGAGGAGAGAGAGCAGGCGAGAGAGGAGGAGAGAGACGAGGAGAGAGAGAGGAGGAGAAAGAGAGAGAGGAGGAGAGAGATAGGAGGAGAAAGAGAGGAGGAGGAGAGAGAGGAGGAGAAGAGAGAGGAGGAGGAGAGAGAGGAGGAGAGATAGGAGGAGAGAGAGAGAGGAGGAGAAAGAGAGAGAGGAGGAGAGAGAGGAGGAGAAAGAGAGGAGGAGGAGAGAGAGGAGGAGAAGAGAGAGGAGGAGGAGAGAGAGGAGGAGAGATAGGAGGAGAGAGAGAGGAGGAGAAAGAGAGGAAGAGGAGAGAGAGGAGGAGAAGAGAGAGGAGGAGGAGAGAGAGGAGAAAGAGAGAGTAGGAGAGAGAGGAGTAGGGGAGAGAGGAGGAGGGGGTGAGGAGGAGGGGAGAGAGGAGGAGAAAGAGAGAGAGAGGGGGAGAGAGGAGGAGGAGAGAGGGAAAGAGAGAGGAGAGACAGAGAGGAGGAGAAAGAGAGGAGGAGGAGAGAGAGGAGGAGGAGAGAGAGGAGGAGGAGAGGAGGAGGAGAGAGGAGGAGAGATAGGAGGAGAGAGAGAGGAGGAGAAAGAGAGAGAGGAGGAGAGAGAGGAGGAGAAAGAGAGGAGGAGGAGAGAGAGGAGGAGAAGAGAGAGGAGGAGGAGAGAGAGGAGAAAGAGAGAGTAGGAGAGAGAGGAGGAGGGGAGAGAGGAGGAGGGGAGAGAGGAGGAGAGGAGAGAGGAGGAGGGGGGTGAGGAGGAGGGGAGAGAGGAGGAGAAAGAGAGAGAGAGGGGAGAGAGGAGGAGGAGAGAGAGAGGAGGAGAAAGAGAGAGAGGAGGAGAGAGAGGAGGAGAGAGACGAGGAGAGAGAGAGGAGGAGAAAGAGATAGAGGAGGAGAGAGAGGAGGAGAGAGAAGGGAGGAGAAAAAGAGAGAGGAGGAGGGGAGAGAGGAGGAGGGGAGAGAGGAGGAAGAGAGAGAGGAGGAGAGAGAGAGGAGGAGAAAGAGAGAGAGGAGGAGGAGAGAGAGGAGGGGGGAGAGGAGGAGGAGAGAGAGGAGGAGAGAGAGAGGAGGAGAAAGAGAGAGAGGAGGAGAGAGAGGAGGAGAGAGAGGAGGAGAGAGAGGAGGAGAAAGAGAGAGAGGAGGAGAGAGAGGAGGAGAGAGAGACGAGGAGAGAGAGGAAAAGAAAGAGAGAGAGGAGGAGAGAGACGAGGAGAGAGAGAGGAGGAGAAAGAGAGAGAGGAGGAGAGAGAGGAGGAGTGGGAGGAGGAGGGGGAGAAAGGAGGAGAGAGACGAGGAGAGAGAGAGGAGGAGAACGAGAGAGAGGAGGAGATAGAGAGGAGGAAAAAGAGAGAGAGGAGGAGAGACAGGAGGAGAGAGAGAGGAGGAGGAGAGAGAGGGAGAGAGAGAGGAGGAGAGAGAGAGGAGGAGGAGAGAGAGGAAGAGAGAGAGGAGGAGAGAGAGAGGAGGAGGAGAGAGAGGGAGAGAGAGGAGGAGAGAGAGGGAGAGAGAGGAGGAGAGAGAGAGGAGTAGGAGAAAGAGAGGGAGGAGGAGGAGAGATAAGGGGGGGGGTGAGCCTTTATGAGGATTCAAAAATTAAAGGTGAGTAGGAAAATAAAAGATCTAACGAGTTAAAATAAAGGACGTAAAAGGGAGGGGGGGGGAGGACGTCTCTGATCCCAAGTGATTTGTTCACTGAACACCAGGAGAGATGGTTCCTCCCCCGTAAGGGGCACCACACGCATTACGTCCATAGAAAAATGAGAGTATTGACAGTCTCCTCCCTTTTCCCTTTACTCTGATAGACTTGTCTTTAGTTTCATTGCTTGCAAAAACACACAAAACTCTTCCGAGAGACAATGAGAGAGAGAGAGAGAGAGAGAGAGAGAGAGGGAGAAGCATTCACAACGAATTTTAGAGTAATCTTGTACCACGGGTATGCTCAAATAAAGGCGTTCACTTATTTATGAAGAAAGATTACAAGTTAGCATGCCGGATAGGAAAGGCAAGAACCGTCTTTCGAATATTGCTTACTAATGGGCAAACAAAACAATCATCCTGGAAAATAAGATCCACTTTCTTTTTGTGAGGTACTATAATGTTTGCAAGGGGAACTTACTTATCTATACAAACATATGAGATATGTTTGTAGTTATGACCTAGTTGCATACAAAAATACTAAAATAAATATGAAGCTATTATTTTAAAATATTGCAATAAGAAAAACAATTCCCTTTCAGACCTTGTGATCTATGTGGCAGATGATGTAAAGGTCTTCTGTTTCAATGAACGAGGTTAACGATGGGGTTGTGTGGCCAGCACAACAACCACTTTACTTTCCCCAACTACTGTTAGGCACCCATTAGAGCTGGGTGGACTCAGATCCCGAAATTAAAAACCCGAGTCTTCACCGAGATTCGAAACTGGAACCTTTCGGTTCGGAAGTCTAGCACTTTACCTCTCAGACCACTTTGATATGCAGGGATAACATCCGAAACGATACATTTTACATCAAGCTGATTATCTGCATGATTAGCACTATTCCATACCTAACCCTAACCTAAATACCATTCTTTATATTTTTCTTTTGACATACTATAATGTATATAAGAAGTAAAAATATGCTCCCCTTTCAGACTTTACGATCTGTTTCATCTGTTTCTGCGGCCCACTGTCATGTGGCCAGCACAATGACCAACCTCCTTTACTTTCCCCAACAAATGTCAGGTACTCATTAGAGCTGGTGACGCTCCCTAGGATCCCGTAATTAATATCCCAGTCATTAATTAGTATCCCAAGCGCTTTACCGCTCAGCCATCGCGCCCCCTTATGTATATGGCAAATATGGATCTAAATACATTTTAAAATATAATATTCCCAGCCTGTATCGAGACACTAGTCCTAAGATATCTTAGATAATGACACTGCTCTAAAAATGTATTTTATAATATGCCTAATCTGGGTCTGTAGAGTTTGTGTTGATCAGATGCTTGGATTGTTTCTCTACGTATGATTTCTATGATTTCTTATTAACAGGCTTACAGATTAAGAGATATACAATAAAGTAAATCAACAGGAGTAGATCAAATATGAATGGTTAATTCTGAACGGGAACGTTCTAGTCTCGGTCACTATAACAAAGACGATGCTCCCATGAAATCCTAGCCTCGTCTGCCTGTTTATCTAGACCTAAGCTACAGTCTCGCTTGTAATTAATCTCATCACAATCGCGCGTTCACTAGCAGTCGTCTAAGGTGCGTCTCAGCAATTTGTAAGCTAATGAACAGTTTATCCAGATAAGGTGCTAAAAAATTCCTATTTCGGGCCTTGCGACCTTAAGATTATCTGTTTCTGTGGCCTTCAGTTAACAAGTAGGGTGTCATGTGGCCTGCAAAATAATAGTCCACCTTTACTTTCCTCAACTAAAGTCAGGTACCCATTAGGGTTGGGTGGACTCAGGGGTGTCCTAAAAATCCCAAAATTCAAAAACCAGGTTTTCACCGAGATTCGACCCCAGGTTTGGAAATCAGGCGCTTAGCCACCAAACCACGGCGACCCCAGTAAAAGGGCTAGTTGATGTTATGTTCTACGCAGTTACAGCTGCGTTGACTCCGTTGGACTCTTCTGATGTAATATTTCATCACAGATATAAAATTGGTTTTTGTTATTTGACTTCTCGAATTCCATGGTTCATCTCAGGTGTAAACTATTTTTTTTTATTTAAGGCTCTAAGTGGATAAGTAGCTAGAGTTTTCTACCCCTGCAAAATTACAGTGAAAAATACAAAAAGGGGACAAAACTCACAATACAGTTCAAACGTATGTACAGGCGTGTAGTAGTAGGCCAGGAATGACACCAGAGTTACCGCCCCTGAAACCACACAAAGCTTCACCAGTCGACTGCGTGACTGAAGAGAAAACCTAAACAAATATAAAGAAAGACCAAACAAATATAAAAATCGTATCAATATCAGTAAGTCTGTACACTATACACAGGCTTTGGCTGTTTTTAAGTTTTTAAGATTTAGACTTTTTCATTGTTGCTCATCCCTACCCTCAGTCCTTTTTTGCATTTTTCTTCAGATTTTCAATAAAAACAAGTGAAATAGAAAATATGATGTTTAAAATCGATACTTTCTTTGTGAAGCTGAACGTAAATTTAAAATATCTTTTTTGAAATTATATATATATATATATATCTTATACTATAAAGTAGAATGTAAGGCGTATGTATGTATGTATGTATGTATGTATGTATGTATGTATGTATGTATGTATGTATGTATGTATGTATGTATGTATGTATGTATGTATGTATGTATGTATGATACTTTTAGACATCAAAACCGCTTGACCAATCTTGATAAAACTTGGCAGGAATGTTCCTTGGGTACCAACTTAGACCGTAGTGTATGTATTGTAGCCCTAAAACAAACTTAAGACTCTAAAAAAAAAATAAAGTTGTCCTAGATCTAATTTTAAGAAATACACTTTGCGCAGATAGTTTTTTACTTTGACACATGAAAATACAAAAGAAGATCCATTGATTTCATTATATAATAAAATTAACCTTCAATTGTGTGTTTCAAAAGCATTATTTACATAAATTAGTTCCTGATATCTGTGACTACAGATTTCCTGGCGAACATTCTTTCATTAGACATTACCAAATGGTTACACATTAACACATCTCTCTACTGAGTCTATTCCTAGGCCTAGGTCTAAAACTCTTATTTAACTCTAAGATGATAAAACTTCTTTTCGCAAAGATAGTTTTGTGCTTTAACACATAAACATACTAATTATAGTCCATTCATTTCATATTTTAACCAAATTAACATTCAAATTTGTTTTTCTAAAGCATTTATAATACATTCGTTCGCTAAGGCTGCGTAGCCGTGTTGAGATAGGCCTATATTGATTCATGAAAAAAGGTCACGCATGCGCAACACAGAATGAACTCTATAAAAGCCAATTTTTAACTCTAGATTAGTGTAGATTTAGATCTATGTCTACCTCAAGATCTACTTTATACTTTAACACATGAACATACAAAATTAAGTCTATTCATCTCAATTTTTAATCAAATATATGTAGGCCCACAAGCAAATGTTTTAATTTGAAAAAAATGGATTTAAGCCTATTAGCTATTTTGATTTGATAGCTCCATTCACACTATTTTTACATTGACACATTCGCTTTACTTATTACATTATTATTTCGTTTAATTGTTTACAAAACACTCTCAGTGACCATATCGACAGTAATGCGCAATTAAAGACCCGCGGGTCGCGGGTAACATATGTCTAGTATATATATATATATATATATATATATATATATATATATATATATATATATATATATATATATATATATATATATATATATATATATATATATATATATATATATATATAATATATATATATATATATATTCATCGTCCCATATGCTAGAACAAATTTGTACAAATACTCCTTCTTCCCTAGTGCTATTAGAGCATGGAATGGGTTGCCTGAGCTAGCCATGAAAACCAGTGACTTGGCAGAATTCAAATCATTGGTTAATATGCATGACTATATATATATATATATGTCAGGTACCCATTAGAGCTGGGTGTACTCATAGGCGCCCTAGAGATACCGAAAGTAAAAATCATAGTCTTCACTATGATTCGAACCCGGGACCCTTGTTCAGAAGCCAAGCGCCTTACCACCCAGCCACCCCGCCTCCTTGTAAAGGAAGCAGTTACTGATATGTTACTTGCTATAACGACCCATTTAAGGATTAGAATAGAAATTCATTTTCATTATGTTTTCTTTACCCGAAATTTAAAAATCCCAGTCTTCACCAGGATTCGAACCCGGGACACGGTTCTGAAGCCAAGCGCTTTACCGCTTAAGATAAGTTAAATACAACACAAACATACATATTTAAGAATTAGAATAGAAATTCATTTTTATTATGTATTCTTTACCCGAAATTTAAAAATCCCAGTCTTCACCAGGATTCGAACCCGGGACATGGTTCTAAAGCCAAGCGCTTTACCCCTTAAGATAAGTTTAATACAAAACATACATACGTTCACTGAACTATACTACAGTATTTATAGTACACATTCTCCCGCGCATTTATATAACAGCAGTATGTATAGTACACATTCTCCCGCGCATTTATATAACAGCAGTATGTATAGTATACATTCTCCCGCGCATTTATATAACAGCAGTATGTATAGTATACATTCTCCCGCGCATTTATATAACAGCAGTATGTATAGTACACATTCTCCCGCGCATTTATATAACAGCAGTATGTATAGTACACATTCTCCCGCGCATTTATATAACAGCAGTATGTATAGTACACATTCTCCCGCGCATTTATATAACAGCAGTATGTATAGTACACATTCTCCCGCGCATTTATATAACAGCAGTATGTATAGTACACATTCTCCCGCGCATTAAATAACAGTAAACAAAAACGTTGTTTTAAATGCTTTCGTTATAAGTTGACCTATGAGGGGTAGCGGCATAATATATAATAAATATTTTTTATATTGAACATTTAATCTAATGTATTTACATAAGTAACTAAATATTTAATCATATTGCGTAATTATAAATATAAAAAAATATCTCGTCAACCGTAGGGGTTGGTGGTGGAGGTGAAGCAAGCCTGCGATGTCTATATTATATAATGAACCCTAATCAGGAGCCATTTTGTCCCCGCATTCCCAAACCAGTCATTTTCTCTTCTCTCAGCTTTTCTTTTGTCACATGACAATGCAGGGCCGGTCTTAGGCCACTGCAACCTTTGCGGTCGCAGTGGGCTCCGCGCTTTCATAGGCCCCGCGCTAATTCTATGTGACATTATTAATTGCAAAATACCGGTATATACGAAAAACTTTTGGAAATGACCTGCAGTAATTAAAATCTCCTGAAAACTCATAAAAAATCTCATGAAAAATAGACAAAATATTATCATTTGTGTGTGTCATTCATAAAGGAAAACGCCATTCCTACGCGCGATAAAAAAAAGGCAATGTCAGCTTTCATTTAATAAAATGTAATGATCGGACAAATTTTCCCCATAACCGTATTTACTTTTATAGTCACTGTCAGAAAAATATGCCATAGGTTGCAAGATTCGTAAAGTAAAGTTAAATTGATCCCAATTTAGTACTTAGAAAAGAATGAATAAAATGCAAAGCCGAATTTATTTTCTAATACAAAGTCTTCATTTTCACTTAATATCCTTATTCACACCTAGACTTGGCCCGCGCAATCAGTTTCGCATAGGGCCCTGCAATTGCTAGGACCGGCCCTGTGAAAATGCAGTTAGAAATTGTTAAAGTTGGTATATTTGATACCATCAGCCCAAAGCCTAAGGATCAAATATGCGATAAAAGGTTTTTGTTCAAAATTAAGGTAGCTATAAAAGAGTGCCTACTTTTCTGGTTCCTAATTTTCCGCCTTGTCAGAAAGTGCCCAATTTACCGGTGTTTAAATTTCTGGGTGCCTTAATTACCTGGGGGCCTAAATTACAGGGTGCCTAAATTCAGGGTCTAAATTACCGGTGCCTAAAACTCCAGGGCTTAAGTTTCCAGACACCGAAAAAGGTAAAGCTTTCTAAAAACCATATTTAAATATAAAAGTAGAAATTGTTTACTTAACCATATAAATTTTGTCTCAAAATAATGTAATTCACCGCTTTAAAATCGATCTCAAAACCTTCAGTGGAGCTACTGAAACAGTCAATATTTGCAACCCAACCTCTGAATTCACATCATCGTGAAAAAAACAAAACCTGGAGCTATGGGTCTTTGTAAACATCGGCTTTTTGCCCATTTATTTGGTAATGTTAGATCTTTTGTGGTAAAATTCTGATAAAGACATGAAGTAATGTTTGCTTGCTAAAATGTTCTTTTTTTTTTTTTCTCTTTTGAACGAACTTGCATAAAAAAGTTTGATTATAAAAAAGACGGGTTATACTATTCGTGCTAGTATTGTTTTGGTTTTTTTCTCTTCTCTATAAACTTTTGTATTTGGAAAATGTTTACACGTCTATTAGAAGGCAAGTTAATCAGATGCATTCCTTGTCTGCCATCAACTTTTGGTGCAAGAGCGGTAACCATGGATACAGAGAGACAAAAGGTTGCTGGCATGTCGCAGTTTGCAACTACTGCTCTAAGTTGTTAAACCGATATTTCTAAGCTGTTTAACCGATATTTCTAAGCTGTTAAACTGATATTTCTAAGCTGTTAAACCGATATTTCTAAGCTGTTAAACCGATATTTCTAAGCTGTTAAACCGATATTTCTAAGTGTTAAACTGATATTTCTAAGCTGTTAAACTAACATTTATAAGCTGGATTTTTTTCCTTTGAGGTCATATGGAAAAAATTCTTTAAATGCTAAAACATCTCGGTATAGTAATGTTTATTAAACCTTGTAATGTGACTCGCATTTTAAAAAGACATAATAGCTAGATTTAGATCTAATCTAGATTTTTTACACCAGATCTAGATTTTTTTACACTATAGCTAGATTTTTTACACTAGATCTAGATTTTTTTTTCTTAAACTAGAGCTGGATTTTTAAAACTAGATTTAGATTTAAGTTCTTATTAAAATCATTATAGAAGCTAGATCTAGAATTTCTTGGTCTAGTGTAGAATGTTTGTTGTTTTACATGTTTCATATGTTCCTTCAGAGTTGTATTCCAAACCTCCCGTAGGACGACGGGGGATGGGAGCGGGCAGGGTTTGAACATGGGACCATCGATGGATCCAAACAACAGTCCAGCGCGCAAACCGCACTACCAGACAGCCATGATTTAGAGTAGATTAAGATCTATAATTTTAATTTCTAGGCTTAAAGTGTAGATTTTATTTCTAACGTCTAGATTGTCAATATGTCAATATTGCAATGTTATATAATACTAAAAATAATCTACTATTTTAATATTTCATTTTGAAATTAGTCTATTAATTGATTATCTAGTTTTGTTTTTTTTTAAAATCGTATCTAAATTACATCTACATTATCCCAAATATATATTTTAGATCTAGATCTAGTAGATATAGATATTGAGAGTGCTAAATTAGTAGATTAATTTAGGTAGTTCTACATCCTCATTCTAGTTCCATTTAAATGAAAATGCTCAATACCAAAAGATTATCTAAAATCGCTCTTCTGACATATTGTACATATCCGGTAGTTGTCATTCCGTAATGTGTAGGTATATTATCAGTAGTAGGCTGTTAGTTTGTAACCAGTTTGTCATTAGACTAAGAGCAATGCCTGGTCGGGCGGTTAGCGCGCAGGACTGATTATCTCTACGGTCTCGGTTTCATACCCTGCTCAATGCCATCCTCAGTCGACCAGCGAATATGCGGATCCGACAGGGATCCGTCTCCCACGGGGGCCGCCTCTGAGATTGTGTGGCAACACAAACTCTCTTTGTTTTTTTTTTTGTGGTACATATGTTAATCTACGAACAGTGGACACCTGGTGGGAAGAGGCTTCAGACATTGCTTGTGGCAGATCTTTGTGGAGACAGCTCGCGACCCAAGGCGCCGAACGGCGCGGGCGGATCCAAGTCTAATTCTACTGTTAATCTGTCTGTCTGTCACAATAAAATATTTAATAAAAAAATTACAATTGAAATGTATATAATATTGTTTATTTGGAAACAGCACCTCAACCTTATATATAAGATAAGATTGAAACGAATCCATTACGTATAGGACGGTTAAGATTCTGCGATTTTTGTTCATTGATCCGATCAGCAAAATCGTATTTCTGTCGTCACGTGTCGGTATCGATTTAGCGTTTAGCAAACTTTAGACTCGATGTTTGAGCTCTAAACGTTTGTTTGGTTTGGTTTGGAAATGTAATGAGCCCATGAACAAAGAATATTTACTACTGGTAAGATTTATGTCTGTGCTGATCAAAGAGAGCCTGAGCTAGCCAGGAGAACCAGTGACTTGGCAGAATTTAGGTCATTAGTTAATATGCATGACTAAATGCATGACGCGTAGGACGTGCTGGGCCCTATGCGAAACGGATTGCGCGGGGCCTAGTCTGGATAGGGATAAGGATAATAAGTGAAAATTAAGAATTTTTTGTTTGAAAATAAATTTGTCTTAGCATTTTTTTCTTACTTTACTAAGTGCAAAATCACGATCAAATTTAACTTTACAGCCATCTACATTAGAAGGTAGATTTCCAACATAAAGCCGATAAAACATTCAGATCTGACTTTTAGATTTACTATCGACAAGCAAAATATTGCTTTTGATGTTTTTTTAAAAGGTCGAGATAGATTTAGATCTATAATTAAACGCTATTGACTATTACAGTAAATTTAGTATTGGAACTTACTGTTTTTCGCCCTATTAGCTGACAATTTCGTTATTTTTTAATCGTGAATAGGATTAACGTTTTCCATATTGATTGACACCCCAAATTTACAATTTTGACTATTTTCAGAACATGTTTTGAGTTTTCAGGATAATTTGATAATTTTAGGAGATTTTCATAATTTTTTTTTTTCGTATACTTTGCAATTTCAGGAGAGTTCCAGGAGCTTTTGGAAAATCAGGAGACAACTGAAACTTTGTTATAAAAGTTCAAATGGTTTCATTTAATAATTTACAAGTAGAGTTAGCGCGGGTCCAATGAAAGTGCGAGGCCCACTGCAGCCGCATAGTTTGCAGTGCCCTAAGGTCGGCCCTGGGGGAAATAGGGGTGAAATGAAATATATTCCTTTTTTTTTTTAAATCTATGATTCAATAGTTATTAAGAGCTCTTACAAACGTTGGTCAGCTGTATAAAGATGGAATCGTTTTCTGTTTTTTTTTTCTTTAAAATAATTTTTTATATTTTACATTTTTTTTTTGTTTTTTTTTTCCTTTAAAATAATTTTTTATATTTTACATTTTTTTTTGGTGTTTTTTTTCCTTTAAAATAATTTTTTATATTTTACATTTTTTTTTGTGTTTTTTTTCCTTTAAAATAATTTTTTATATTTTACATTTTTTTGTGTGTTTTTTTTTCCTTTAAAATAATTTTTTATATTTTACATTTTTGTGTGTGTGTGTCAAGCCTTTTTAAACAATTCAAACGCCTTTCAATTTCCCCAGTATTCTGCCTTCGTCTCATATTCTTTGATAATGTTAAAAGTAATGGATATCAACCGCTACTTGATCATAATGTAGCTCAAAGTATTGGGGGGGGGGGGGTGGTGGTAAGGCGGGACTTAAGAGATAAAATGTACCCGTGACATGCCCTCTATTGCAGTTTTAAGTGTATTCGATATGGCCTCCCATTGAAAGCTTTATTTCAAATAAAACATAATAAACGTGTTTGCTTAAGAACAACTTTAATCTAGGAAACATCACTTCCAAGCTTCATTTCAACAAGCCTGAGTGAATGCCCCTTTCTACTTCCCAAAAATATTTTAAAATACCTCCTTAGCTAACATAAAGTTTTGTTTGCCATGAATAGCTTGTGAATGTAGACGGTTTTTCTTTACGAAACGCAATTTAGTCATATTATCTAGTTTTGGCCACATTCTATTTTGCCAGGTTATTCTATTAAGTCAACTAGTTGTATTTGCCTACCTAGTTCTATTTTGCCAAGTTGTTCTATTAAGTCAACTAGTTGTATTTGCCTACCTAGTTCTATTTTGCCAACTTAATCTATTAAGTCACCTAGTTGTATTTGCCTACCTAGTTCTATTTTGCCAAGTTGTTCTATTAAGTCAACTAGTTGTATTTGCCTACCTAGTTCTATTTTGCCAACTTAATCTATTAAGTCACCTAGTTGTATTTGCCTACCTTGTTCTATTTTGCCAACTTATTCTATTAAGTCAACTAGTTGTATTTGCCGACCTTGTTCTATTTTGCCAACTTATTCTATTAAGTCAACTAGTTGTATTTGCCTACCTAGTTCTATTTTGCCAACTTATTCTATTAAGTCAACTAGTTGTATTTGCCTACCTAGTTCTATTTTGCCAACTTATTCTATTAAGTCAACTAGTTGTATTTGCCTACCTAGTTCTATTTTGCCAACTTATTCTATTAAGTCAACTAGTTGTATTTGCCTACCTAGTTCTATTTTGCCAACTTAATCTATTAAGTCACCTAGTTGTATTTGCCTACCTTGTTCTATTTTGCCAACTTATTCTATTAAGTCAACTAGTTGTATTTGCCTACCTAGTTCTATTTTGCCAACTTATTCTATTAAGTCAACTAGTTGTATTTGCCTACCTAGTTCTATTTTGCCAACTTATTCTATTAAGTCAACTAGTTGTATTTGCCTACCTAGTTCTATTTTGCCAACTTATTCTATTAAGTCAACTAGTTGTATTTGCCTACCTAGTTCTATTTTGCCAACTTATTCTATTAAGTCAACTAGTTGTATTTGCCTACCTAGTTCTATTTTGCCAACTTATTCTATTAAGTCAACTAGTTGTATTTGCCTACCTAGTTCTATTTTGCCAACTTATTCTATTAAGTCAACTAGTTGTATTTGCCTACCTAGTTCTATTTTGCCAACTTATTCTATTAAGTCAACTAGTTGTATTTGCCTACCTAGTTCTATTTTGCCAACTTATTCTATTAAGTCAACTAGTTGTATTTGCCTACCTAGTTCTATTTTGCCAACTTATTCTATTAAGTCAACTAGTTGTATTTGCCTACCTAGTTCTATTTTGCCAACTTATTCTATTAAGTCAACTAGTTGTATTTGCCTACCTAGTTCTATTTTGCCAACTTATTCTATTAAGTCAACTAGTTGTATTTGCCTACCTAGTTCTATTTTGCCAACTTATTCTATTAAGTCAACTAGTTGTATTTGCCTACCTAGTTCTATTTTGCCAACTTATTCTATTAAGTCAACTAGTTGTATTTGCCTACCTAGTTCTATTTTGCCAACTTATTTATTGTATATGGTCACCATATTTTATGAAAGATTTGTTGACGGTCGGCAAATCTTCATCTTATTACAAAGCTTATATCAACTCTCTCTGTCTCTCTGTGTTCGAGTGTCTGTTTGTCTGGCCAAAGGTTTGTACACGTTATTTCTCAGACATTTAATATCGGACCAAGTTGATATATCGCACAATTGTTTATGTACCTGACAACACAAAATTTTTTAAAAAGTACAAAAATTAACCAAGCAGTTATTGACAAAATTTGTTTGGTTTAGTACCCCAAACAAGGGAAAGAAATAGTACTTGACTGACGTGGTGGTATAACCTGAATTAGTCCACTTTATATTAGCTTTTCTTCTGAGAGAACGCAAACATGAAATAGAAACATTAGATAACTATACGATCTTCCATGTTCATAGACTATTCACTATCACAATTTTTACCGCGTTAGCTTGAGAAGCCAGATAAGGCTTTAGCCCACAAATTTGAATTCAGGTCTTTACCATTTCTTTAAAAAAAATACTAAACGTGTTAGATGATATGATAAGGGGGGGTGGTAAGGCGGACTTCAGGGATTAAATGTACCCGTGACGTACCCTCTGTTGCGATCACCCAGATACCTGGTTCTTTCTCCCCCTATCCTTTGCCAACTGCTCTAGACAAGAGATAGGATCATAGCGTATGGAGAACGCTCAAAGCAAGAAATTGCACAAAGAAAAGCAATTTATAGAAACAAAATTCTTATGTCATAGCTTTTTTAGTGTTAACAAGGTTACAAGGTTACAAAAGACAGTTTGTGTGGAAAATCGGTCCCCGAAGTGGTCCACCCAGGCAGGCTTCAATATTTCAGAAAGAACATCCGAATGAAATTATATCAAAGACAAATGAGAGATAAGAATGGAGAAAGAAGGTTAATGATCTTGTGTAGTGCCCCAACGGTCCAGTAGATTACAGTTATCATAGATGAGTTAAATTTTCGTTTTGTCGTACTAAAACAAAACAAAATTCCATAAAAAGCTATTCAACTAATAAACTAATATCTTTAAATTATAGATTTAACTTAATTCAGCATTATTTCCACTAATTAATTCAAATTAACAACTCTTAGTTTAGGACTATTTTGTCTCACTAATCCTTATAATTATATTTAATATTATTTAGTCTATATTTATTATTATATCCTTAGATTTTAGATCTAGTCAGTCTTAGACTTTAATTAAGGCTTTAGATCTACTTAGATCTACTAATCATCTACTAATACTACTAATAATAACTAATAGTAATATTCTATATAGTTAGTTAAACACATAAATATATTGATCTAGAATTAGATCTAGATCTGGAATTAGATCTAGATCTAGAAAATGATCTAGATCTAGAATTAGATCTGGTCTAGGTCTATATTTTGAACAAACCATTTGATTGTCATTGTAAATTAGCTTTCACTTTAGACTTAACCTAGGCTATCTTAGGCATTTTTAACCTTAAAGTAGAATTAGACTAGACCATTAAAAACTAAAATCAACAACAGTCATCATGAAATTGCTCTGCCTATTTATCCTAATAATTACTAAACGAAGTGCCTATTCCCAACCAGCTGGGAATAGGCTTTAGCCCTATTCCCAATCGTTTGTTCAGGTCAAATGAGGTCAAAACCTTATTCCCAGTCAACCGGAAGTGGTTCTTATGTTAAAGGTCAAACAAGATGGCAGGAATCAATCATACATGCTTTGTCCACAGTCACTGATTTGATTTAGAGTTTTAACACAGATCTAGTAAATCTAGATATAGTATTGTTCACTTTATCTAGATCTAGAGTCTAAAGTTGTTTCATTACATTAAAAAAAAACAGCATGAAAAGAATTTAGCAATGACAATTAAATGTAATGTTGTAGCAGTATTTCTTCTATTATTTGCTTTAATAAATGTATGTCAAAAATACACAGTCAGATAAAAGCAATAGCCAATACAAAACCCAAAAGAAAAATCTTACTCTGGAATACATGTAACCTAACACAACTACACCAAGCTGCAGTAAACTTTTAACAAACATTCTTATTAGAAAAAGACATTAACCAACCAGTCGATGACCTCTGGAATTTCATTAAAAACCATCTTAAAAGCATTATAGAAAATCATATACCAACTAAATACACATCAAACAAAATAAATAAATGCTGGTTTAATAATAGACTAAAGAAGCTTTGTAAACAGAAGGAAAACCTATATAGAAAATTTAAAGAAACCAAGGCAGAAAGAGTTTCAAAAAGTATATAAATATTAAACACCTAACCCAAAAAGTAAGCAGACAGCTGCAGAGTGAATACATAAACAATGTAGTATCTAAAGATAACAACAAAAACCTATGGTCATACATTAAGTCTAAGAAAATGGAAACAACAGGCATAGCGCCATTAAAAGATGAACATAACATAATACATAATGATAATGAGACTAAAGCAAACATCCTAAACAAATACTTTACAGCAGCATTCTCAGCCCCAGGAGACAAAGACATAATTCTTAATTTGAACCAAGTAGACAACATAGAAGATTTAGTAGTACAAGAAAATGGAATTCAAAAACTATTAGCCAACACCAAACCAAACAAAGCGTCTGGACCTGATGGTATTCCAGCTAGATTACTCAAAGAACTAAGCAATGAGCTAGCCCCAGTGTTCAAAATACTCTTTCAGGCATCGCTTAACCAGGGCAGAGTACCAAAGGACTGGAAAGAAGCTCATGTCACCCCCTATTTAAAAAAGGAGAAAAATCTGACCCAGGAAACTACAGACCAGTATCACTTACCAGCATCACATGTAAAATCCTAGAACACATAATATAAAGCAACATCATAAACCACTTAGTCAAACAAAATGTCCTCACACCATACCAACATGGCTTTAGGAAATATAGATCATGTGAAACACAACTAATAGGACTAATTGATGATTTTTCAAAAGGTTTAGTTAATAGTGAACAAATAGATGCTATCTTACTAGATTTTTCCAAGGCTTTTGACAAAGTTCACCACCATTGTTTGCTTAAAAAATTAAATATTTTGGCATTAATTGTCCACTGCATCAGTGGATTAAAGATTTTCTGATAGGGAGAGAACAATTTGTAATAATAAATGGCTCTAAATCAACACCAATAACAGTATATTCAGGTGTACCTCAAGGAACAGTCTTGGGTCCACTACTATTTTTAATTTACATAAATGATTTACCAAATTGCATTAGTTCAGGAACAAAAGTCAGATTATTTGCAGACGATTGCATAATATATAAAACAATAAAAACAATACAAGACACAGATATTTTACAAAGAGAATTAGATGAATTACAGAAATGGGAATCAAATTGGAGCATGTCTTTCCACCCAGAAAAATGTCAGTTGTTAAGAGTAACAAAAAAACTAAAACAAATTAATTCCACTTATCTTATTCATGGCAAACCAGTAACACAGACTAAAAACGAAAAATACCTAGGTGTTATAATAAATGAAAAACTGTCATGGAATCCACATATTGATGAAACTATAAAAAAATCAAACAAAGCATTAGGGTTTATTAAAAGAAATTTCTATAAATCAAATAAGAACATAAAACTAAAATGTTATTTAACCTTGGTTAGGCCAATAATAGAATATGCATCCACCGTGTGGGACCCCTCAACTCAAGAAAACATTAAGAAACTGGAACAAACACAAAATAGAGCAGTGAGATTCATAACAAACGAATATTCACATTTGACTAGAGTAACACCATTAGTAAAATCACTAAATTTAGGAAGCCTTCAGGACAGAAGACTCAAAAGTAAAGTAGCAATTATACATAAAACACTGAACCATAATCTTGAGATACAAAAACAAAATCTAATAAAATACTCTGAAAGACACAAAAATAAAGGCACATTCCTCGTCCCATATGCTAGGACAAATTTGTACAAATACTCCTTCTTCCCTAGTGCTATTAGAGCATGGAATGGGTTGTCTGAGCTAGCCAGAAAAACCAGTGACTTGGCAGAATTTAAGTCATTGGTTAATATGCATGACTAAATGCATGACGAGTAGGACGTAATCATCTTCTTTTTTGAAGTAACGTCTGTATTATATAAGATAAGATCAAAGGACAGGTGAAAGTGAATAAAGTTAGATGTGAACCTTGCCTAACTAGTTCCCCTTTCAGATCCTGTGGTCTATAAGGCAGATGATGTAAAGTTCATCTGTTTTTTGTGGCCTACGGTTAACGAGGGTGTCATGTAGCCAGCACAACGACCAACCGCCTTTGCTTTTCCCCAACTAATGTCAGGTACCCATTAGATCTTAGTGGACGCCCAAAGATTCCAAAGTTAAAAATCCTATTGTTCACCAGGATTCGAGCCCGGGACCCCGGTTCGGAAGCCAAGCGATTTACCGCTTATCCATCGCACCTCCCCTGGCCTAACACATGTCTTATAATAGATCTAATTGTTTTGAAAAGTGCATGGTGATTTGTAGCCTGCGACTGATAAAAGCTTATGAAAATGAAGTTTACAAGATTACTATTCGTTTTAAATTAGGTCTAACTTTAAATGCATACTAATTAGCTTTTTCTCTTTAAAAAACTGCTTGCATAACTGATTTTAAAAATTAGATTTTTACGCTTTCAGAAAAAAAAAAGTAGGCGTTGCATCAGAACTTTGAATGGTCTAGAACAGCGGTTCTCAACCTTTTATGCTCGGAGACCCTTTTTTTAAATCCCCCACTATGCCGCGACCCCCCCCCCCCACACATACAGCAATAGAAGAATAGACAACA